>VDFB02271358.1:660538853-660555029 GCA_007258455.2 Sequoia sempervirens
TGCTCAACCCCTGACCACCATGGCATTCATGTTCTATCTAAAGGCTTTTAACCTTGACATTGCAGTCATGATAACCTCTATGGGAGGGGATATCTTGCCCGATGCATACAAGGTGGCAGTGTGTGCAAAAAATAGTTTGATTGATGTCAGGAAACTTCTGCTATGGCCCCCAATGGTCCATAAGGAGAGACATCTTCAAGTGCCCCCACGAAATAGTTGATGTTGGTCACTCCATAACCTATAAATGTACATCCCACCACTCAAGCAAGCATGTCGAGTTTTTCCTCAATGGAGACATATATTAGCGAGATGAAGGATCTCATGTGAACTTTTTCTAATGAGTTGGTCATTATCAAATGACAACAAGAAATGCCCCCGAAGTAGACCACACAGACCTATGGTGGAGGGAAACCATCTTATCAACAAAATCCACATCAAGGATTCTCCAAAGGAGGAAGCCAATTGATGACATACACAAGCTAGATAGTTTTGGTCACCATGGCATTGCAGACATTCAATGATAGTTAAAATAAAGAGTTAGTCTTGGGCCAAAATAATTTGGCAGAGGACGAAAATGTTTGGTGCTTTCCGTGCAGTGATAGTCATATTCCCTAAAATTTCCCAAGAGAGAATATGCAGCAGAGGATAGCGGAACAAAGGAGCAAGGGCATTCCCCCGAATGTAGACGATTACGAGTCATCCAAAATGGAAAATGCAAATTTTAGAGCACAAACTCAAGGGATGTCCCTGGAGCAAGAACTAGACATAGCACCCGACCGAGCTCTATTCTCATGTATAGAAGAGGAAGAATATCTATTCACAAATGAAACTCTGATGACTGGGGCTCCACAAGTGCACTTAGACTACAACAGAAGATCAAAAAGAAGGCTCACGGGAGAATACGTACAACAAGATTTGCCAAATCCTTTTCCACATCAATCCTTTCTATAGACAAAATTAGCCTCATTTCCCACTATCTATCCTTCTCCGTAGTCGCATAACACACCATTGGAGGAGGCTGAGATGATCAAGACACCAAGTCCAATCATGTTGGAATGATTTCCTCTAAAATTAAGAGAAGTGCCACAATTTAAACCCAAGGTCCAAATAGTTGGGACACTTAACGTAGTGGAGCAATTTAAGAAGGTGCCAACCCATGTATCATTGTGGGATGTCATATCAATTCTTGAACAAAAAATCTTGCTTCAAGAAGTGTTAAAAGAAGAAGAGAAAAGTTTGTGTGAAGATGCAGTTCATCCAAGAAATCAAAATAGAGATAACAAATCCTTGCTGCCCCCTTAGGCCCTAGAAGCTACAACTTAGGCAAATGATGTAGGAAACACCAAGGAGAAAGAGGTAAGCAAAAAAAATCCCACGCCTTTCTTTTTAACACTCATAGTGGGAGATAAACTACTGCATAACAATATGATTGATTCGGAGGCTAGCACCATTATCATTCCAAAACAAGTGGCAGATGCTTTGAAGATAAAGTATGAGCCTCTTGAAAAGGGGATCATGTAACTGGATGGGAAGAAGGTTTTGACCATCGAACTACTTGACTCTTTTCTCCTACCTAGACCAAATAGTTACGCAAAAATTAGTAGTGATAGACATTCCACCAGTCTTCGGAATGTGTCTATCAAGAGATTTCATCGCCAAGCTTGGTGGATACCTGTAACTTGATTGGTCCCACCTGATATTGGGAAAAAAGCACAGGGTGAAGATAAAGATCCTGTCTGAATCCTTGCATCTCGAACATATTACGGATGATGCAAACCTATGTTTCGGGAATACATATACCTCTTTTCCCTAGCAAGAGAGATATTGTGTAGAAATGCCAGAAGAAAAGGGAGATACAATCAGATAAACTCCAAAAGAAGTGTTGCTCAACCAATTCACTAGCTCTGATCCATTTGGTAACTTTCATGCAATATGGTTGGGAACCTATGTAATTTTCAATGGCGATCATTTTTTTCTGAAAATGACCAAGGATCAGAAGGGATCTAACGACCCATCTAATAACTATCTATGGACCCTATATTTCGACAGCACCAAGCGTAAAGTTGACTCTGAAGCAAGTGTCTAATTAATATCCCTGATGGGATCTGAAACTCTTAGATCTTATCATTTCTTGTTTTCATGTTCAAGTGGTGATGTTGAATATGAGGCTTTGATCCATGGTTTGATCCTCACTAAAAAAATTGGGTGTAAAGAGAGTACAAGTTTTTGAAGATTCAAAGCTAGTCGTGAGCCAAATCTATGGCCAAGAAACCTTAAAGAACATCCAAATAAATTCATATAGACATAGAGTATGGGATATCATTGAGAATTTTGAAGCCTTCAACATACTAATAATTCCCCAGTCGCAAAAGGGTATTGTTGGTCAAATGGTTCCTGATGATCCATGATTTGAACTAATTTCTAATCTAATAAAGCATAGCATGGCGCAAATCATTGTTCGACCCTCAATTCTTGACAAGAAAGAAAATTGGAAAATTTTGGGTGATGACATTCAAGTAGCCTCTGACTATCCATCACCAAAGGTGGACTTTCCAAGAGGCACAAGGAATGGCAAACAAAGATTCTCTGAAGATTTGGGTGCTGGTAAAGAACTTGCCATCAGAAGCAACATGAAACTAAAAGATGGGAAGGGAAATCATTCCAAGAAAAATAAAAGGCTAAAAGATCTATGCTTCAAATATAGTCTCAAAGGATATGACCCAGGCATATTCCAATGTATTGTTGATTTGGCGAATGGGTCTGAATCCATCCAACAGAGACAAAGGTTAGTCAACCTGAAAGATGAAATTGTGGTTGCATAGGAGCTCGCTAGATGGACCAAATCCAAGACCATAGATTTCTTGTTGTTGATAGGGTGGATTGTACAGATGGTGACCAGATCATGGATTTTCTCCCTATTAGATAATCCCTCAAGATATGATCGGGTCCATGAGAATGAGTTTGACCAATGTAAGATGACATTTACCACTAAGTGGCGAATGTTTGCATATTCAAAAATACCATTGGAACTCTCTAATGCTAATGTATCTTTTCAGCAGATGGTAATCATTTCCTTAGAAGGATTGATTAGTCAGACTATCCTCATAAGTTTGGGAAACCTGACAATGTTTTCTAAATCAATAAATACATGTTTTAATCACCAAGAAAAGGTTTTCCAGAAATACCAAAAGTTTGGATTTTCTTTAAATCTAAAAAAATGTGTCTTTATATTGCCTCAAAGTAATCTTTTTAGCTTCTAGAATTCAAAAAAAGGAACAATCATAAAGCCCAAAAGGGTTCGAGCAACAAAAGAGCTACATTTCCTTATGAGGAAAATTGATTTTTTTACTAGATTCATATCAAAGGTCATGAGCATTGCGTGACTAGTCACCTTGATGTTTAGAAAGAACGTACCTCTTGAATGGAATTCCAAGGACACAACAACTTCTGATGAACTAAAGGAAACCCTCTCCGAAACCCCAGTGTTGGTTAGCCCATATTTTTTTGAAAGTTTTTTACTTCATGAGAAAAGTGGCCAACATAAGGCAGCTCCTATGCTTGCTAGGAAAAGTAGAGGTACAATAAAAAGCATCCTATTGTATTCCATTCAAGGATCCTAAAAGGTTTCGATGCCATTTTGTGGATATGCATCACCGAAGTCAAGATCGCCAATTTCGTTAGAGAGCTAGTAGTCGGGTTTAGACAACTCAAAATTGTTATGCTTGGCAATTCCTTAGTTGTTGAGAAGTCAGAAACAACAATTTTTGCTATTAGAAGTAGGGTTTTCTCGAAAATCTCATCAAGTTACCACCCACAAGAGAATAAGATAACAAGATTGACCAACAAAAACCTAATCAGGATAGATAAATGTATTGGATCAAAACAACAGAGAGATTAGCATAAAGATCTACGAGCTAATTTGTGGATGGACCAAATTATTTCCAATCAAATTTTAAGGATTTCCCCTTACAAATTGGTGTACAAAAGGGAGGTACTTGTACCCATTTCCATAAGAATTCATGCTTCACAAGTTAGGAAAGCTCTTAAGATTAAAAGGGAAAATAAAATGGAGGTATGACTTGAAAACCCCCTCAAGTTGAGGAAGGATGGAGGAAAATCTCATGGAACCATGATCAATTTCCAAAAAATGACTGAGCAAGGATTTTACAAGAGGTTTTCTAACCCAAAATTTGAAAGAGGGAGCTATGTGCAAAAGTATGGGAGGCATAATGAAAAACTAGGGAAACATAACAAATTTGGAGCACTATGGAAAAAGTTTTTTCAAATTATCACAGACAAAGTAAAGAACGCGTACAAATTCAAAGATATGAAAGGAAACACTTTAGATATACCAATGAATGATATTTATATGAAGATTTTTCATTAAAATGCACAGTTATTTAAAAAAAATTAACAGTTATGTACCATATGTAAAAAAAATTGTAGATATTTTGAAATTTTGAGAATAAACACCTAAAAGAACACTAAAGAAATAAAATGTCGTATTATATTATATTCATTAAGAATCTACATATAATGTACGGCCCAAGGCTCAGAATGGAACATGAAGCTCTCTCAAGTGAAACCCAAAAGGAGTAATGGGTAAAAAGAGGAAAAATGGAGGAAATGAACAAAAGACAGTAAAATTAAGCCTCCAGCCATCATAGTCAAAGAAAGGGGCTCATTATCATGTTTTTTTCTTCCTTCTTCTTTCTTTTCTTCTTCTTTTCTTCTGCTTGTTCATCAAGATGCAAAAGGAGGGTTAACACATGACACACACGGCCCACACAATGAATTTGCAACAAAAAGCCAAAGTGCTTCTTCTAGGAGATACCTAGAACCTGCTCCACTCTATACACTCGCAAAAGAAAAGTGGCCACTAGCTGAGAAGAGAAACAGTGTGTCTCAATTTCCATGGCACAAAAATCAATCAAGAAGGGAAGCTAGGGTATGTCTATCCCATAATCCACGTGCCTGCAAAGGCCCATGGTGCTCAGAATACCAACATTGGGGATGGCCACTCGCACTATCTTGCCCAACCCTTCCATAAGTGAAGTGTCAAACATCTTCTGGCATAGCTCAATTGTCATGGGCTTAGGCACATTTAGGTCCAACAATGAGACCATAAACCAGGAAAGCACGTTGCAGTTGCTCCGAAGTTGGTTCTCATCAACAATAAATTGTACACCGACTACCCACTTGAAAGCTACCATAATAAGGGAGTCACATTTCTTCAGCAGATGCTTGATTTGGTCACTAGTGATCTCCCCTGCGAAGCAGTTCTATGGTCTCCATGGAAGGATCTGAATTGGGGTACAAAGGCTAGCAGAAATTCTGATAGGTAGCGAAGTATGGTGAAATAAAAATAAGCAGAAGGCTAGCTAACTTAGAAGACTATGTGTTCGAATGAATGTTGTAAAAGGTGGCATAGCTATATATAGAAAAGGTGAACCGGTAAACCCAGCCAACAAAATATCTATTTTTGGCAGGATGACAATGTGAAGTTTGCAGATAGAATGGAGCAAGGGAGATAAATCATACTAAAAATTAGACGAAATGCTTTGAGGAATAAATTTGGGTGTTGGGAGTAAATTCCCTCATACGCCGATTGTTGACATGTGTCCTTTGTCATCATCAACACCAACCAGCCTATTAATGAGAAAAGACATGGATTAGCATGTTGAAACTCTGAAAAATTGATGGTCACATCTTTTCAAGGGTACCTTACATCACCTCAACATGTTTTGAATGATGAAAAGGACGCTTTTCAATGTAGTAGCTTTATTTGTAAAAGAGGCGGTGAGGAGAATGTACTAGTTCCATCCCCGCGGTGTTTTCGGCATTCCCAAGGGATACAGATATGATGTTCACACGTATTGCCCCGGTGTTAGCATTTAATGAACTAGCAGTAACCATGTAGTCTTAACTACATGCATGGGTAAGAGAATTAATTGCACTCAAAAGGTAGTTTTTCTCTAAAGAAGTAAAAGGAAAGTGGTTGAGCAAAGCTCTCTGCAACCTTCTCGTACAATCATGGTGGAAACATTCACCTCCGGTAGGAAAGTTGTATTTCAAAATAGACAGCTTGGTTATGCAGATGTTTTTGGGCACTATTCATTTGCTAATGCTCCAACACCAGAGGAACGACCATTCGAGAGCTGCAGAAAGATCCAAACTACTAAACATATTCAAAGAGAGGTAGTGCAAGACATCACTGATAATTTTTTTGACCCTCGGCTATCCACCAACCCTAAAAATATTAGGGAAGGTGTGTTTCAGAGGATTTTAGAACATGTACCATCAGAGGATGTTGTGTTTTGATTCTGGAATAGTGGTCTGCCACAGTTTATGTTGCCTGTTGTACATCTATTCCCGGATTTGGTTGATGCATGTGCAAATAGTTTCAATGAAAAAATAGAATCCATTAGGAGTTGTGGGATCAATATTACCATTTCTACCAAGGCTATACAGGACATGCTATGTTTCCCTACAAATTGGGGCACCGAGGCTTTCAATGAAGAGAAGATGGATGCCCTAGGGGAAGACATGTTTGGGCGAACGAGTTTCTATGAAGATGAAACAAAGGAGAAGCCACAAAGAGGACATATTCATTGGCCCCTTTCATGCAATAAATTTAAGAAAGATACACAGTCTGTGTTCTCAATGTTGTTCTGGGTTTTTGGCCTCGACAATGATGAGGAAGTCAATTCTTTCCAGTTTTCCCTACGCCTTGCACTAAAAAGGAAAAAAATTATGAGACATTATGATTTTGCTAAGATAATAGTTGGCAATATCAAAGAACAGTTGAAGAATTACCATACCAAGTCCAAGCCTAGGTATTCTTCTATGACATATATTTTATGACTCTAATGCTTCTCTTGCACTTATAGGGTTTTTCACCCAAAAGGAGAGAGATTAGATCCAAAAATGTGTATGTACATTCAAATTAGGATGTATGGAATGAGATATGATGTAAATGAACTAAACTAAATGCAATAGATTAATCTAAATGACTAAAAACGAATGTGAAACTAGGATTTATGCCATGTTTGAAAACACAGTGTGATATGCAAATAGATAGAAATAATGAACAAAAATGCAATCTTAGACTAAACAAAGGGTTGTTTTTGAGAATGTGTGAACCTTGAAAGTTGTAGAGGACTAAATGATAAATTGAAAACCTAATGAGATCTAGACTTTAGCTAATTGGGACTCATTCACTAAGGGTGGTGAATCAATCCCAAGTTAGGTCTTTTCTGAATAGAACTTGATTTATGACTATCATGGACTTGAAACAGCTTCAAACTCAATTCTACATCTCAGGTGGGACTTGTGTAAAATGACTTAAAATGTGTATTTATAGGAAACAACACCTTATTTTCCCATTAATTAGACCTAAGAGGATGACATTCATTGGAAATAAGAACAAAATTCATTAAATTCCCGCTTAATTTTGAATTTTCCCTCAAAGGGGACTCATTCCCCACTCTTGGTGAATGAGTCGCACCAGAGGGGAATCATTCACCAAGGGTGGTGAATGGGTCCCACTACTACTATTTGAAGGTGGGTTGTTGGGGTATGATGTCATTAAGTGTTGTTTGTCAGATTTTATGTGATTTATCATGTGAAACGGGCCTCTAGATCAAAATTAATAGGTGTGAGGGGCCTATAAATGCCATTTTAAAGGGAAAATGATATAAAGGGACTCAAAAGTGGGTCTAAGTATACATGAAAATGTCTCTTTTCTCAAGAGGGTCCAATTTTTGATGACATATCTTCTATTCTAGTTCATTTTCTTTTACATCAAAATTTTGAGTGGTTGGGAAGGAATGTACCAATATCTAGGTTAGATGAAAGAGGTTGTCTCCAGCCAGTTTATGTATGGACCCCTATGTTTTCAAAGATAGGAGATTATTATTCATTTGCGGATTATTTCCCCAGGCCAATGCTCCAGGATTTTTTGCCCCGCCCCATCAGTCGTTTCTCTCAAGAGGTTATAGGATGGATGGAGAATCCACCCGTCCCACTAGATTATTTCCTGGCTGAATATTTCACATTTGTCAGGTTCCATAGTTTTCCCGGGGAGGTTTTTCAACTCCCAAGATTTGTAACTAATAGGGTTTTTGTGCTGGAGGCATGCCACCAAGTATTTTTTGTTGACAGGGTTTATGGTGCTACAAGGAATAAAACAAAGCTTTATGATCTTCCTCTCATAATTACTAAGAGTCAGGTTATATTGGCTAAGTGGAAGGTAGAGGATGAGATCACAAATTTACTGGTGACATTGGGCCTAGTCCTCATTTGTGACAAGTGGGATTATAACTTGAATGGGATTTTTACTTTAAGACATGAGGTCAGGGAATATTTACAAAGAAGGAGGAACCCGACTTGAGAAATCCCAGAGATATACATTGACCTAGCTCACATTTCAGAGGAGAGGCCAAGGTGGTTAAGTTTCTATGAGTCACAAGTGGGATACCAAAGGAATCTCCCAAAAAAAAAATCTCTTAATACAAAATTGAAGAAAAAGGGTTGGTCGAAAAGAAAGATGTCTGACTTCTGGAAATTTTGACAGGAGATGAGTTGTCCAGGTGCCCTTTTCGATAAATTTTTGTACTCAATGACGAATTTGAGGAATTATATGATAAGGAGGTTGATTTCAATAATAGAAATCCTGAGACAAGTCATGAAATTGATGAAGAAAGGGTTCCACCTCAGGTTTCTAGACAATGGGAGTCTGTCAGTTAGAGAAATTCAAGGCAAGCAGGTTCACAAGCTCCCTCTACTTTTGACGCCCAAAATAAAGGAAAAAGAACCTGACGGTCTCCAAGGTCATCCACTGCAACTGTTGAAGGTCAGGTGTCGGAAGAATCTACAACCAGGGGATCAAAACGTACTAGTTCTGGTCACTTGAAATGAAGAAGGATCAAAGACTTGGGTTTTCTTGATGTGCTTATTCGACAAGAGGAAGAAGTGGAGTCCATCCTGCAAAATGCTTCATGGACCACGACCTAGGTAAGTTTCACTCCCCCTCTTCTCCCTATTTCTGAATCTCTTATCAGCTCCTTAGCTCCTCTCATAGAAAGTAATCCTTTGCCCTTGACCCCTGAATTGATAATTCTGAATGTGCCCCCCACCATTTTAAGTGGATCCATTGATACCATCTCATGCACTAAGGGGGCATCATCTGTTGAAGTCATTTTTGTGTCATTAATCACCCTATCAAATGCCCCTATTGGATCGGCTAAAACCACTAATTTTCCCTTTACTCCCATGCCATCTGATAAAGGGAAGGTGCCCCTCCATCAACCTGCTTTAGTTTTTACCCCTACCCATTTTTCCTTTACTCAATTTGGCGTCCTACCCTTTTCCATGATTACACTACCTTTTTCATCCCCCCATGCTCACACATCTGAAGTGTCCCCTACCATCACTCTTTTTGGGCTTCCCCCTGGTGCTTCCATTACAGCACAGAGTGTGAATGTCCCGTAGACCCTATAGGGTCATTTCAGTACTACCAAACAAGCCTAAAAGGCCAAAAAACAAAAAATATTGTTAAAGAATATCGAGAAGCCTGCTACAAAGAAAATTGAGGCCTATTTCAATGAAGAGTGAAACTCTCTGCTTATTACCACCATGAGGCCACTAGTTTCAAAACCCGAAGGGAAAATACAGATGGAAGATTATGACATCCCTGTTGTGGGCCTAGATTTGAGCAAAACTCGCCCGCGTGATAAGATGGTCCTAGCTAAATCTACATAGAAAGTAGTATATGTTGACTATGATAGGCTAGATAGGAGATTAAAGAAGTGCGAGGTGGAGTTAGCAAATGTAAAAGAGACAGTAAGTAGATTTCAAAATGAGGTTCGATCTAGAGAAGTTGAAGTGACTCATGTAAGGAAAATTCAAGGCCAGCAAGAGAACGTGCCTAAGTTACTTGCAAATGTTTGAAATGAGTGAGTTTAGCTTCATGCTGAAATTGAAGATTTAAAAGGAGAGCTAAATAATGTCTGGGCAAGAAACTTTGATGATCTTCAGAGAATCCAGGTGGAAGCAGAGGAGTCCAAACAAGAAGTCGAAAGGCTAAGTTCTGAATTAGCAAACACTCTTCAGGGAAAGGGCCAAATGGAAGAAAGTACAAAGACAAGGGAGGCTCGTTTCAACTAGGAGTTAACTACTTTGCAATGGTATGGGCCCCTCCCTATGATAAACATGCTAATATCTATGCATTTAGAGTTGATCTCAGCTGGCATTATTGTTTTGGGATCTATCTTACAATTTTTAAGGGATGTTTGGGAACTAAATGCCAAGGTTGGGCCAATCGCCGATCATTTCATGAAAAAGTGTTCATCCCAAGTGGCGGATTCTAAAATTTTTATCTCTAAATTATGCATCACCACTAACCAAACCCTGGAAGAAGCAAGAATTCCTTATCAACGGATCACCTCCATCAAGGCCAATGAGATTATCAATTGTCATAAGTTTGTGGCAGAATGTAAAGATTGTCAAATAGTGATGAATAAGTAGGTTATTGAGATCAAGAAAGACTTTGACATCTTGGTTATTTTTGGTTTTCCTCCTCTTCTTTCATCAGATGAAGATGTGCTGACAATGAAGTAGGTCAATGATGCAATCTGACGCAAGATCCAAGCCTCAGCGGACATTCAAAGTTCAAGTTCCATTCCTTTGGTTGATGATGTCAAGCACCATATCTATCCTCTTTCTCAATTCTATTATCACTTGGGTGTCTTTTCTTCCAGATGGGGGTGAATCTCTTTGAAAGAGATTTTTAATCTCAAGAAATTATACAGCCAGATTCAGACAATTTCCTACCAACTGATGCAGACTAGGAGGCTCAGTGTGTCGCACTCAAAAAAATCCAAAAACAACCAGAGACCTAGGTTTGTGTCCTCGCAAAGTGAAGACCCCTATGAGTCACCAGAACTGTGAAGCATTTTTTCCCTAGTCATTTTCATTTTTGGCTTGTATAGAGGTTTTTCAATTTTGGATATCCCCAAGCTTAGCTTAAGGAGAATTATTGGAAAGATGCACAATTCGTCACATGATGGTTGTGCGGCTTTCTTCTTTCTTCTTCCTTTCAAGAGAAAGTTCGGGACACATGTTAACTTGTCAGTTATTCTCTTAGGAGCTATATTCATAAGCTCAGAGGTTTCCACCTAGCTGACACATCACCTCTGCATAGTGAACAGTTTGCTTCTTCTACGGGGTGATTTATTTTGGGAGTTTGTCAAAGTTGATTAGCTTTCTCCTTTCTCTTTATTTTATTTTATTTTTGGGTCGATGCCTTAGAATGATGTGACCAGTCAAACATCACCTCTTTCCAGGCTATTAATTCTAAGATTGATTGTCTACAAGCCCTTATATTTGCTAAAATATCTAGAAGACATAAATGCAGTAGCTAAGGATTAATGAGCAAAGACTTTTGCAACCTAACCAGGGACCCACGATAAGATTGTGAGCTATCAAGATATGACATCTGGCAATAATTACTTTTGTACTGAGGTAGTGCTTTCTTCTTCTAGTGGCTATAAAATCAAGGAAACAACACAATAAAGGGTTGGATTCCAAGTAATAGTTTCTTGAGAAGGGTATGTGCCGGATCATGATGGGCCAAAAAGTGGCAATATGATGGGTATGTGGCTGATGACCTTTTTACCCAAAATTGATGAAACGAAAAGGGTTTTTAAAGGAGATTCTATATTTAAAATATATTATGCGTTTTTTTGAATTCAATCAAGTAATTATTATTCATTTTCATTCAAATTACAAATAAATTCTTAATTGATAGATTGATTAAAAATTCCTCCATTGCCACATCTGATTTTTCAGAATCCACGGCATATTATATGCTGCATTAGATAAAAGAAAGTTGAATTCATGAAGTTTTACCAAGTTAAGGTGGTGATATATTTTTTATTTTTGGTTTTAAAAAAATCATATTAATGTATTTATTTGGAAAAAATTACAAAAAAAAATATTCATCACATCAAGACATGAGACCTCTACTTATATCTAAAATATTATAAAAACATTATCATTTATTTTAGGGTATGACAAACACTTGGAACTTCTTTCACTTCTTACAATTTCTGAAAATAATTTCACAATAGAATTTAAAACAAAAACAGTTTTAGAACTGATTCACATTGAATGTATATATTTTGATATAATATGATAACCTTATTCAAATTTTTACGGCCAAGTTTTCCTAACTCGATTTTTTATTTTTTGCCACTTAAGGGCTTTTTTTCCATGATGATTCCGCAGCACATACCCAAAAATAAGAGAGTTTCTTTTGTTTTCTTAGGATTTTAGAATTATTTTCATAAACAAGTTGCAAAACTACTTTATTTTGGCATGTTATATCTATTAAGGTTTAAACTATTGTCGAATTGGCATCTGACTTCTATTTCAAAGTGCATTTGATAATTAAAAGCACAAACTATTAAGGAGAATTTTTTGAGACTGTGCATGTATTGCCTTTTTCAATTTTTCTTTCTTTGTAATATCATTTTGAATGAAACATTGTGTCTTGCAAGTTGAATCTAGATAGTTTAAGTAGCGGATTTCTATATTGTATGCTTGTATTGCAGAATAGTAACTTAAGAAAACTAAACTATGTCATTGGAATTCTTTGTTTTTCTAAAATTTGTTATTTTATCGTACTATGCTATATTATGAGATAGAGTTCATGTGATTTCTGAGATATGGTGTTGATAATTGTAAGAAGTCTTTATGTTTGATCAGACCTTAATGAACACTGCCTGTAGAAAGATTTGAAAGTATGCACCATGTTTGAAGTTAGCCTTTGCTACTCATTCTCTTTCCAATTGGAACATAGATTTTTGGGACCCACTTGCTTTCTAACAATTCTAGGGTTTTTCACCTAAAAGGAGAAAGAGGGGTAAAAAATGTTTATGTTCATATTCAAATATTAGCATGAAATGGATGGAAAGAGGATGTAAAATACCTAGATGTAATGATTGAATGCAAGAAACTAGTAAGATTGATTGACTAATTAATAGAAATTAAAGTAAAACATCTTGTTTGAAAACACATTGTGTAATACAAAATCACCTACAAATGAATGGAAAACTGCAATAGGAATGAATCAGATAGAAAGTGTGCACCTGAAGACTTGAAGTAGACTGGAAAATTTATTTTGAAATGTTGTTGATGATTTTTTTTTAGGCCTAGAGGGACTCATTCGCCATTGTGGGTGAATCAGTCTAAATTTTGGTAAACTGAGTCGAAACCTGTTTCTGTCAAAAGGGTGTCAGAAAATGCATAAAACATGAAACTAACCTGGAAATGGGACTCATTTGCCACCCATGGTGAATGAGTCCACTTTTGAATTTTTGAATATTCAAGAGTGGATTCTGGAGCTTCCAATCTACACTTTAATGTTCTACAAGTGTCTACTTCTTAAACTTTTATTTATGGGCCTAAAAAAATGAGATTTTGTTGATTCTTTGACTTTTTGAATGAAGAGAGGACTTTAACAACTTTTCAACTTGATCTTCAATGATTTCCAAGCTTCCAAAGGACCTAAATCTTCAAACACACAAGAAGAGAAGAATAAATATTGAATGTTAGGACATGGGGGTTTGCCTTGGTCAAACCTCGTTTAGGTAATTAAACCAAAATGATGAAAGAATAGAATGAAACTTGCAATAATGGATTTGATTACCTTTCCATGATGATAGATCTTTAAATTCTACAACAAAACATATAGAATCTTCCCTTGAATGTCTTAGGAAGCTAAATTATTGACTTGCAATGTGAAAGCCCTAACTTGCTTAACTTGAAATGGAAGATTGGTGGATGATTAATGAGGAATTGATGTGTGAGAGATAAGAGATATGAAATGAGGAGAAAAACACCTATTTATACACTCTTGTCCCTTATTTACCCATTCATACCTCATCATAGGCCAACATCAAGTGATTTTGAATAAAAACCTGAAAGGAAATTTAAAATATTTTGAATTTGGAGCCAAGGGAGACTCATTCACCACCCATGGTGAATGGCTCCCACCTAGGACTTGAAAATGTGTGTTAGAAATTAAGTTTTATTTAATGTTTTTTATCGGGCTTACATTCAAAAATACACTTAATGAAAGCAGATGAGGGCATAAAGGGGTCACATAAGTCATAAGAAAAGGATAAATAGTGAAGTTGTGCCTAGAAAAGTGTGAAATATTGTTAGAAAACTTCAAAATAGGACTTGATGATGTGTAAAAAGGTGATTTTTAGGTGAATTTTAATGAATAGAGTCTAGAAGAATGTAGAAATGTCTTACAACACTTCACAACACCTTCAGAAGATGTCGTTAAAATGATTTTATTTAATTTGCAAAGGTTGAAGACTTAGTGTGGATGCATAAAATGCCTCAACATTTAAATGAAGGCTTCATTAAGTCTAATTAATCTCATGTCAAGCAAAGGGTCCTTTATTCTATGACACACCAACAATGAAGGGTAGTGGTGTTTTGTGTCTATTTATATCACTCATAGGAATGATTCAAGTTTGAAATGTTGTAAAATCTTTGGCACGTTGCCTTTTATGTTTTATGTTTACATTTTCTTCTCCCCTTATCTCAAAACCCCCAAAGAAGAGCCAAATTTCTATAAAAATCTTGAAGGTATTTAGTGAGATGCAATTTGTCCCCCACTCACTGAATTTCCCATAAGACTATCAGAGAGGTGCAAGATTTGGTGATCAACAAATACTCAGTATAATCACCTATAGGTCAAATGGTTTTGTGACAATAATCAAAAGAATTATTCAAACAGAATATGCTTAATTTGAATTGTCACAATGCAAATACATCTACAAAAACTTAGATTCAAAGGTGGCACCATTTCCATTTCCATTTCCTTCATATTTGGTGCGGTTAAACTACCAAAAGAAAAAATCAACTTTCATTTTATGATAGCAAGTTTCCATCAATCCATTTAGTGGATGAATCAACTTGAGCAGTTAAATACATTAAACAAAGTGAAGGTTGGTCTCACTAATGGCGTCGAGTAAGTCAAGCATATAATTGACAACAATACAATTCCATAAATCATGTGTCTTCCTAAATGATCAGTTTCCTCAAACAGTCATAAGCTATTAAAACAACCTCATTTGACATAGTCAATAATGACTATTATCGACCTCCATTCACATAGTCTCTATCAACTATAGCAACCTTTATAAATTGGCTTCTATTGAATAAGAGATGGTCAAATTCTAATAATCATATATATTATATTAAATATATATTATTATATATTATATTATATACATGTATATATGTTTAAATACTATCATGTATTTATATATATATATATATATATATTTATATATGTAGTGTAGTAAATTGCATACCCTTGCATTTCCACACTTTTTTCAGCCTACCTTGCTTCATTTATTCCTATTTGTCTTAATTGGTCCTATTTTACATCCACAAGCCCTATGAATTATATCTTTTTCTAGCTAATCTCGACATTCTCCAATGGATAAATGATAATTTAATGATTTTGTCTAAGTGTCCCTGATTTTTGGGTAGGGACTATAACACCACCTAGGGCGTCTTTGTCCCCAAAGGGCTTGGGACCCTCATTTTGAGGCATCTTAAATGGGCCCATTTTTGGTGTCTATGCCCCAATTTTCATGTGCCTTGGGACTAAGACACCACCTGGGGCATCTTCGTCCCCCTTGAGGTATTTTTGGGATTTAATGGCAAATTCTGAGGAGATTTAGCCTCCTTTAATTAATGAATTCATATGTCGGCTTGGTGTGATGTAATTGCGAGATGTTAAGCATAGTTAAGTATAAATACAAGGTTCCTTCTCTCATTTTCTCCTAAAAATAAATCTAATCATCCAAGCATTCAAGTATTCAAGCATTCAAGAGCATTCTATCAAGCATTTGGAGCCATCATCAAGATTCAAGCATCATATCAAAGATCTTCTTGCATCATGCATATTGTAGTGCTAACATTTGTGATGTAGGGTTTTGATTCAGGCAAGTAATTCAAGACCATATCTATCAATCATTTCATTTATTCAAGATCCATATCCATTGCAACCATTTTACACAAGTTTTCAAACTTTATAATAAGGGTTTGGTGAGTTGTAGCATTGCATGTTGTTCATTTATTATTTCC
>VDFB02271358.1:660555129-660920228 GCA_007258455.2 Sequoia sempervirens
TTTCTACACTATAGTATCATGTAGAATAAATTTGGGATTTTAAAACATGTAATATCATTATAAAATAAAATAGAAGTGAATGGAAGAATAGGTTGGGAATAGGATACTATTATATTGAGAGGAAGGGAATCTAGGAAGAAAAGGATAGAAGGCTACTAAAGTAAAGAGAAAATCTAGGAGTGTATGAATGAGGCTAGTAAGAAATTTTTTGGTTAATAAGACATTACTAGCTAAATAATTGGTGAAGTAATGTTAAGTCAACTACCAACTAGGGAATCAAGATTCTTGGAAGTGAGGGAAACCAATGTGGAGCTAAAAATCATAGTCCAAGAATTGGTTGTAGATGGTTCCTATAAAGGTGAAATAAAATGTCAATAGATTTTGACCATCATGAGAATGATGAGATGATGGGATAAAGAGAAAGGAAAATAACTAGATATATGAGTACACCATTAGTGTAGGTTTCAATAAGCTCATGTATTTATTTTTAATAGGGACATATTTCAATTTTCCCTATAAAATAATTATAACCAAATAATCAATAAAGTATGTATGTTTTTTTAATTAATTTTGTCTTATGATCTTTGGTATAAATTATTTTCCAAGTATTTGTTCTTGGCTATAAAGTTAGGCTTCCTCAAGAAGAACCCCAATTCCATTTTAAAATCTTCACAACTAATGAATTTTACCATAAGGATTATCTAGAAAAACTATTAATTCATCCTTGATGTAAGTCAATATAGCCATCTTTACATTAAAAAATGTTAGTACTATAATTTTCTATAAGATAACTAATAGAAAATAAATATTTGTTCATATTTGATAAAAACCTAATATTCACTATTACAAATTTTATTTCATCATAAAAAATAGTGGAGAATATTTTAAATTCCTTCTATAGCATGTATTATACATCACCAGAAAAATATACAATAAAAATTAGTAATATTTTTGGCATAATAATATTTATAATAGATAAAATGACATAATATGCTAGAATAAAAAAACCAATAACTAGTTGCATTATCAGTAATTCGAAAAGATATCATATAAAAATATTTTTTACTAGTTAATCATATTATTTGGAACCTCTTAAAAATGGGTATGTTGAGTGTTATCGTATGGTTTAGAACATAGAGCACACCCACTTTCAAGATATTCCACTCAAGGATAACCCTAGAGATCTCAATGCAAAAGAGAAAGAGATCTTGCAATAGGGATGTCCTAGGGGCTCAATATAAGATAATAAGGGTTTCACCACCAAGTTTAGACTTGGAAAAGAGAATGAAATCCAATATGCAACACTAATCCCTAATTCAATGCAATAACCTATTAAATGACCTAGAAATGCCAATAGAACAAAACAAAAAAGTGGAAGGATATATGGTGTGCACCTGGAAATTTGGAAATAACCAATTGAAGCTCTGAAATGCTAGAAAATTTGACTTTTTGACCTATTGGGACTCATTTTCCAATTTGGGTGAATTAGTCCCAGATCTAGATTTCTACACAAGAACCTATTTCGGGAAAAAGGGTATTTGAATCTGCAAAAATTTCTGAAGAAAACCTATAGTGGGACTCATTCGCCACTTGTGGTGAATGAGTCTAGTTTGCATTTTCTAGAACTTCAGGGTTAGAATCTGGTCTTCACTATTTTCTTTCTCTATTCCCCTTTGTTTCTGGATCTGAAACCCTAATTTTCGGGACTGTAAGTGACTTTTTGTGAAGATAGCAACCTTGTGACAATTTGAGGGATTTCTCCACCCTTACAACCTAATCTTCAATGATCTTCAAGTCTTCAAAGCACCTATATCTGCAATCACACAAAGAGAGAGAGAGAGAGAGTGTGTGTGTGTGTGTGTTGATTGTTAGGGAATAGGGGTTTTCCTTGGTAAAACCCCTTTTAAGTAATTAAACCAAATGATGAAACAATGGAACAAGGACATGCAAAAGGAAACATAGGATATGGAACATGAACAATGATACCTTGAATGATTCCTTGTAAATGATGTCTTGTAAATATGCAACTCAACATGAAATGGACATGAAGGATGTAGATCTCGATCTTGACAATCGAAGTAGAATAATGATTGATCTATAATCTTCAATGCTACATCACAACACTAGCTCAATAACATGCTTGATGCTTGATATGCTTGACATGATCATGGATCTCTAATTGCTGCAACAATTGATGAAGAATCAACCCTTGAATGCCTTAAAAATGATCTTGAATTCTATCTTGATGATCTTGTAAAGTCTTGGATGCTTGACTTTTGCTTGCTTGGCTTGATATCATGCACATTTATTTTTCTTAGGTGAAATAAGGCTTTGAAAGCTTTCTTATATAGGAAATCCACTTAAATGATTGTTTATTAGATCCCCAAGGCTGACATAGAAGAAATTTGAACTTAAAATCAAATTCCCCACTTCAAACCTTAAAAATAGGCCAAATGGGACTCATTCACCCAAAGTGACAAATGGGTTCCATAACGCCTATTTTAATTTCTAAATGTGAGTGAGTGTGTAAATTAAGCTTATTTGTTGATCTTGTCAGGTTTTTTATTAAAATATGCCTCGGATGCATAATATGGGGTCATAGGGGCCTATTAATGATGATATAAAGATTATAAATGTAATAGGGCCAAAAATTAATTTGAAAAGGTAAATAAAAACATTTTACAACATTAAATTAAGGAAAAATTGAATCTATTTAGCTAAAAAGGGTCCTAAATCCAATGTAAATTTATAGAACACATTAAAACACTAGATTAGGTCCACTTAGTTTACAATCCTCTTAAATTTAATGTGAAGGTGTCAATAAATACACTTTACAACATTAAATTAGGAAAAAGTTAAGTTTATTTAGCTTAGAAGGGCCCAAGACCTAATGTGGATGTGTAAAACTCATCACAACACTAGATCAAGGTGATATCAAGTCTTATTTATCATTAATTATTCCTGAATTAAGCGAGGAAAAGGAGTACTCTTTTTGTTACCACATTATCATTTATAAAATTATTTATTTATATATTTAAATTTAAAATAATTAAAAAACTTGGTCCTCTATATTTAAAATGTGAATTAGAATGTGAAATTTACTTTACCCATATTCTTTGAGACTAGTTAGGTTCCTCACAACAAAATTCTAATATTTCCATTTATCTTTGTTCTTTCAAATAAAATATGAAATAAGTTTATAAAAATTTAAAGAGCATGTCTCTTTTAGGAAACGAAAGAATCTATTCATGAACAAAGTAGACATCTTCATATGCTAGTTTGTTTGTTACTAGCGAATAGTCAATCTCTTAGGTATCTCATCTTAAGTAGATGTTATT
Organism: Sequoia sempervirens; assembly: GCA_007258455.2. Taxonomy (NCBI): domain Eukaryota; kingdom Viridiplantae; phylum Streptophyta; class Pinopsida; order Cupressales; family Cupressaceae; genus Sequoia; species Sequoia sempervirens. The sequence continues at coordinate 660,558,468 of VDFB02271358.1, forward strand.
TAAGTGATTCACATTCAATCCACTTTGTGAGAAAATGACACATATATCAAATACATTAGAGCCTTACTAAGAAGTTTTTACTTTGTTTAACTCACATTTTTCTAGTACAAATTGAAAACATAACACAAATAGAGAGTAGACTATAAAATGGAGCGCTAAGATTATAGGCTCATGAAATAAATTTATGGAAAAATATGCAATAAATTATATAGCTACTGATTCAATTAGTTAGCTCATATGTATTTATTATGGAAAGCTAAAAGAAGGTTTCTTAGATAGAGAAGAAGGTGGATTGAACAACTGTAGGCCCCATCAATGGTCTATTCTGACATAGCATAATTAATTTACTCTAAAATATCTCTAGAAATTAATTATACTAATGGAATTAAATAATCCCTCATAATCTAGAAAAGATGGGTCCTAGCCTAATGCCTTGTTAGGTACCCATTAACAATCACTTATTCATTAATATGATGTAGACATTCACAATAATCCCCCCTAAATGAAAACCATCAAATATTCATGTGACTTCTTGCAAGCCTAAAAGACTTTAAGATATGCAAACCTAGTTTCACATACAACCTTGGTAAATAGATCAGCTATTTGATCCTCTGATTTTCAATACTAAAGATGAATCACTTGTTGTTGGATGAGATGTCTGATATAATGGTGATAAACTTCTATATGTTTTGTTCAAGCATGAAATACTAGATTTTTGGACAACATAATGGCACTTTGAATGTCACAATGAAGTAAAGAAGGCTCTTTTTTATGTTGTTTTGAGTACTAAAAGAATAGCTCATAACCAAGGTATTCCTTTAGCTGCCTCATTTGATGTAGTATATTCATCCTCTATAGTTGATAAAGAAATAGTAGATTATTTGTTACTACACCATGAAATGAGACCAGAACCCGAAGAGAGAACATAACCTATAGTTTATTTTTGATCATCTGCACAACCTACCCAATCTGCATTAGAATATGCAATGAGTTGGATATATCCATGAGAAGAGTAATAAATACCATAATCAAATTCCCTTGTACATATCTCAATATTATTTTTTCTACCATCCAATGTGGAACATTAGGAGAACTCAAAAACCTTGAAACCACACCTACTACAAAAGAAATATCTAGTCAAGTGTGAGTCAAGTACACAAGGCTACCAACCAGTTGCTTGTATAACGTAGGATCAACATCCTCACCATCCATATCCTTAGCCAAGTTCAATCTTGGAGCAAGTGGAGTAGGTACTCCATTGCAATCTTCCATCCTAAACTTTTGTAGCAAGTCTAAAGCATACTTGGTTTGAGAGAGTTAAATTCCATCATATTTCTTCCATACTTGAATGCCAAGAAAGTAGTGTAGAAAACCAAGATCTATCATCTCAAATGTATCTTGTAATTTTATCTTTATATCACTAATTTGGTTTATGCTATGTCTTGTGATAGTAAGATCGTTAACATAGAGTAAAATAATGATTATGCCACCATCATCAAATTTATTACATACAAGTTTGGATCATGAGGACTATTATGAAAGCCTTGAGTTTTGAAATATTCATCAATCTTAGCATACCAAGCCCTTGGATCTTGTATCAAGCCATAAAGAGACTTTCTTAACTTACAATCTAAGTTTTTATGTCTTGAACTTTCAAATCCATGTGGTTGATTCATATACATTTCTTCATTAATTTCACTATTTAAAAATGCATTCTTAACATCCATTTTGTGTAAAGGCCACTTGAAATGTATTGTCAATGCTATAATAGTCCTGACAGTACTAATATTTTCTATTGGAGAAAAAAAAATTGTGTAGTCAATTCCCTCTTTCTGTGAATACCATTTGGCCACTGGTCTTTCCTTTTGTTTTTCAATGCTCCCATCTAACTTGAACTTATTCTTATACACCCACTTGTTTTTTACCATATTATTGCCCTTGGAAAGTCCACCAATTGTCATGTCTTATTCTTGATCAAAGAGTCATATTTTTTTTGCATAGCTTGTTCCCATTCATGTTTTCCCTTAGCCTCATCATATGTTTGAGGATCATTGGTCTTCATTATGGTGGTCATTAGAGAATAATTAATTTTTTTAGTCTTTTGATAAATGTCTTTCAAAGACTCTTGGTCTTTGGAGGAGGACTACATTCTTCAGTTGTACTAGAAGATTACTTAGAAATTTTATTGGTTTCAAAGGACTTAGAGGATTCACCATTATCTATGTCCACTTTAGGAATAGGAGAGGATTGCAACATATCCTCAAACCCTTCTTAAAACTTGACATCCCTACTCGTGAACACATCCTCCACACTAGGATCATACAACCTATATCCTTTCCTTTGATCATGTCATAACCCACAAAGATGCACTAAAAACTCTTCTTATCAAATTTATTATCTCTAATATCATCTTGGTATGTGGGAAAATTCTTCTCTCCAAATACTCTAAAGTACTTAGCATCTAGTTTCTTTCCACTCCAAGCTTCCTCAGGAGTGATTTCTTCAAACAAGTTGTATGAGATCTATTCAAGACATGAGATACAACATTGACATCCTTAGCCCAAAGAAATAAAGGAAGACCTTTAGATTGTAGAATGCACCATGTCATTTCCACTAAGGTCCTATTCTTCCTTTCAACAAAACCATTTTGTTGAGGAGTATATCTATTAGTCATTTCTCTCTTGATCCCATGATATTCACAAAAGGATTTGAACTTGTTGGCATACTCTCCATCATTATATTTTCTTATTCTCTTGATCTTATTCTTGTAGGAGATGGAAACTCCTTCCCAGGATCTTCAACTTGCAACAACAAACACCCTCATAGATACATGAGAGAAGAAAAAAACTATTTTTCTGAAAACCAAAAATGATATTCAGAATGAGATGACTACATAATGTATAGGACTTTTAAAGGCATGAAAAATAAGGCACCCCCATTAAGTGAAAACTTAGGGAGATGATTATGCAAAAATGAAATGCAAGATGGATCTCAGCTATAAGGACGTGTTAGGTACCCATGCACAACTATGAATGTAAGAAAAATAAATCTCTCACAACTAGAGAAAAGGAGAAAAACCCTATGGGAGAAAACTCCTCTACAAAAGAGAGGAAATGCAAACAAAAGAAAATCATGTGAGGAAGGATGGAGGAATCCATGATACCCCCCAAGTACACCATCTGTCACATATATTACAATCAATAGCCCCCTCATAAGAGGGAAAGAGATACTATGTAGCCCCCCAAAAAATGTGTAATCACTTGCAAAAATGGTAAGTGCCTAAAGAAAAAACATGATCCAATGTCGACAAACAATTTGTCTCCCTTTTGGTAGAAACAAAATGAAGTACAAATGCAAGAATGCTTCCCATTCTAGTGTACCATAGAAAAATGGATCATTAACATTTTCATTTTCTTTTAGGTCTTTTTCCTATGATGTTTGGTCTATTTTTCTTTGATTTAATGTTTTTGATAAAGGGTAAAACGGGTTGTACAGGGACCCGAAACCACAAAGTTTACAACAGAAAAGAAAGGACAAAAAAGTCCAATAGAGGCAACCGGCTGCACAAAAGGAAAAAACCAGAACAAGCAACAACCACCCGCAAAAGACCAGGAAGGTCAGACAAAAAAAACCAACAAAAAGACCAGCCGCGATTAACCTAGAGTCATCAGGACAAACTTTGTCTCAGCCTCCAAGTTCTGCATATCTTGAACACTCTTCTTAAAGGTTTGAATCATTTGTGGAGTGGGAAGAGCCTTCCTCTTCAAGTTGGCCTTGGTTCTCTTAGAAATTCCAGCATCCTCCTCCTGGTTTCTTTCATTGATTTCCTCCAGATCAATCACCAAAGACCCCTGTTGAGCTTTGTCCAATTTCTCAGTCATGGCATTGATGATGATGGCATTGTGTCTGGCCATATGATTGTTTTGCTCGGCAATAATTTTAACAGTATTTTTCATTTTCTCCAACTCAATTTCCACACTTTTATCCTTGCCAGCTTGGTACTGGGTTTCTTTGCTGACACTGTGATCTCTTCGTTCCACCTCTATCTTATCAAGTGACGCAACCTTAGCTCCCAAATCTTCTAGTTTACTTTGAAGGGCCCAATTTTTTATCTTTAGCTCGTTGATTTCATGAAAGGTCCATTTCAAAAGTTTGAAATGGTCATCAACATTATTTCTAGCTAAATCCAAGACATCCATAGTGGGATCCCTATCAATTTTAAACAAGTATTAGCAGGGTCAGGAGTAACAAGGGAGCCAGTTCTAGCATTTCTATCCAACGACAGGTCAGCAAAGGACGAAGTGTTGTTAGCACCAGACTCCTTAGAGTCAGGAGAATCTTCAGAGTACGAAACAAGGTTTTTAGCCAGAGGATTCTTATCTTCACACTAAGGGGGTTAGGGTTATTCTTACCAGTTTGGATAGCGGACGGGCTAAGGACCATTCTAGCTAGACTTAAATTGGGAAAAAACCCCAAGCAGCTGGGTTCAGTATCATCTTCCTCAGAATCAGGGGAGGCTTCCAAATTAGCAGGGACGGGCATTTTTTGGTAATGTTCAACAATTAATCTAATCAAGCCAGTATGCAAAATAGGGAATCTTCTAGGGTTTTTCTTGTGGTCATCTAAACTTTTTCTCAGAATAGAGAAGATAGTAGGGGAAAGAAATCCTGACCTTGTAGCGGAAATGGTTGAGCAGGGAAAAGTGATAACCATAGACCCTGGTGAAGCGGCCATCCACAGTTATGTACTCCATGATAACACGAAGAACCTTTCTCCATAGAGCTTTTATGGTGTCAGCTTTGAAGTAGTTGTTAGCAATTTTCACCAGTTTCAGTCTTTCCTTCTCTTTTTTCAGAAATCTGATGACGACTTCATCAGAGAAAACCCTGTCCCTGAAAAAAAAATTCCCATTAGTGGACATTCCCATCACTTCAGCTATAAAGTTTTCATTGAGCTCAACTTTCCTACCAAAAAGGGTAAGATCCCCATTATCCCAATTCTTCTCAAAAAGTTCAGTAGCCTCCTGATTGGAACCATGGAGTTTTTCTAGGAAAGGAAGTAAACCCCCACTTTTAACTTTATTCCAAGCCTTAACATTTCTTGTGTGCATCTCAAAGTTTTCTGGCTCAATTCTTTTCCTATCTCCACCCATCTTAGAAAGCACAGTGGGGCAGACAAGGACGAAATCTTTACTAGAACTGGTCCTGCCAAATCTATGAACCCACAAAGTGTGCCAGACCACCCTGCAGACTAAGCAACTAAGCTCAGTCCCATACAATCTAATGATTTTAATGTTGCAATGTGACTTATGCATTCACATTAGGTCCTAAATATTCAAATTATGGCATCTTGTGAAGGTGTTGTGAAGTGTTGTAACACATTTCTACACTTTTCTAGACCATTTTCATTATAATTCACCTAAAAATAACCTTTTCATCACTTATTAAGTCCTATTATAATGTGTTGTAAAGTCTTGTAACAAGATTTCACACTTTTCTAGGCTTACTTTCACTATTTACACCTTTCTTATGCTTTATTTGACCCCTTTGTGCACTCACAAGACTTAATTAAGTGTATTTTTTAATGTAAACCTGACAAACAACATTAAATACAACTTAATTCCCGACACTCACTTACAAGCCCAAGGTGGGACCCATTCACCATGGGTGGCAAATGAGTCCCTCTTGGCTCAAAATTCAAAATAATTCAAATTTTCTTTCGGATTTTTATTTAAAAATACCTTATGTCGGCCTGTGATGAGGCATCATTGGGTAATTAGGGAACACTTGTGTATAAATAAGTGTTTTTCCATTCATTTTACACCTAAATTTTAATTCAAGCATTCACTCATTCAACATCAATTATCATTTGAGAACTTTTCATCATTCAATCAAGCATCAATCAAGCATTCTTAGACTAGCCATTGATGTATTTTCAAATTTCTTCAACAAGGTTGTGGTGAGTTTAAGATATTTGCATGTTGCTATTCATCATTTCATTTCTTATTCCATTTCATTTCTTCATTAAGGGTTTGATTACCAAAGTGGAATTTGACCAAGGAAAATCCCTATAACCTAACCCTTAACCAATTTTCCCCTTTTGCATGTGTGTTTGTAGACTTGTGTATGCATATTTTTCAAGCAATTAGGTGTTGAAAGGTGGTAAACAAGTCAACAAAACCCTATTTCAAGCTTGGAGACAACCTATAGTCTGTTTTCTGTAGATTTGACTCCATCAACCTGACAAGAAGACAAGTGTAGATCTGGAGCTACAAAATTGACTCTTGATTTTATAGAATTTTGGAGGAGGACTAATTCGCCATCGATGGTGAATGAGTCTCACCTGAAGGCTAAAAAGTGTGATTTTTTTAGATTCCAATTCCTGACAGTCGAAAACCTATTTTAGGAGATTTTACCAGTAGGAGGACTGATTCGCCATCAATGGCGAATGATTCCTACTTGTCATCAACGATGATTTTTCTTGCATTCTAGAATCTTCTCAAGTCTGAAATTTTCCTCCAGGTGCACTATATTCAGTCTCTTTCATTTTTGTCCTGCATTTGTTCATGTTTTAGTTCATTCTTGCATATCACACTATGTTTTCAATCATTGCATTTTACATTAGTTTTGTATCAATAGTTAATCAATTTCATCATCTAGTTGCATTTACAACATTGCATTTAGTCTTAATAACATCATACAATCCTCTATTTGAGTGAACCACTTCATTTTTGTAGGTTATTCTATATCTCTGCTTTTAGGTGGAAGATCCTAAGAGTGCAAGAGTAGTCTATAGAATCCAACTACAAAATTGATGGTTCATTTTGGTGAACCTACATATTGAACACTTTATCTTTATGATTTCAATTGCATCTTGCATCCTAGGTTTCATTTGCATCAACACTCACTTAATTTTTTTTGCATCCTAGGGTTTCTCAAATTGCATTAGTGAAAGATAAATTTAGATTTCATTTTTTGCATATCAAAAACTGAAAATCTATATTTGTATCCTCAATTTGCATCTAAAAACCATTAAAATAATTTTAATTTTTTTGAAAAATAAAAACAAATATCATATCTGGACTCATTCACCACACTGGGTGAATCTTTCCATCTGCACATTTTAAACAACACTTTTAGGCATTTTCTAGGCATTTACTGCATTTATGTTCTTTGTTGTTATTTCTCTGTTTCAATTTGCAAAATTTATGTTATTTAAATTTCACACTCCTAGATTGCATTGCATTTGCATTCACCCCATCTTTTGTGGTACTTGTATGAGTGTTTGGTGCCCCATTGGTAATACTTTGGTGAGACAAAGTTCTAGACTGATGGCTTCCTGGATAGCACTTTCGTTGTGGACCTTGGGATCTCAAGAGCTCCTACTCCTAGTATGGACTTGATGGTGCATTAGGAATGGATACTACCACTCATATGCCTTCACCTTCCCATCTAATTCATGTTGACACACCAACTAGTGCCATTCTGCATGATAAAGTGATTAGTATCCATGAATATTTTGCACATTTACAACAAGATTTATCCCTTGAAAACATTTCCACCACTGCCATCCTTGCCATAGAAAATATTCATCATTTGATTGAAAGTGATGATGGCTTACAAGTTATGAAAAGAATTTTTGAGATATACAACAAACATGCTCCTTCTACTTTTCCATCAACAAACATTGTTGTGAGCCAAGGAGGATCTCACATTCCTCCTCCTTACACCATAGCATCCATACCAACCTATACCACTCCTCAAGTTACAACAACCATGCAACAACTTAGTCATGTGACTCCTTTCGCTATTCCAACTAGCATTCCTAGTTCTTTTGTGCATCGAATATTCCTTCTTTCACCTTCACCCCTCTTAGTGTCCCTTTCACTTCCCATAGCACTACATACACTCCATCACCATTTTCCCTTTCACCTCATACAACTTACACCAATCCCCTTATTATCCAACTCTTTAACACCATTTTACCCATGCAACAACAAATTTCCACCATTAACCAAAGTCAAAATGCTATACCTACATATCATGTTCGTAGTAGCCCATTATCCCTAGAAATCTTAAGCGAAAAAATGCCACAAGGAATTGAAATGCCTAGGTTTGAGAAGTACGGAGGTAAAGGAGATCCTACTAATCATGTCAATGCTTATACAGCCTTGCCCAATGATTTTGTCCTTGATGACAAACTATTAGCTAAAAATTTTCCTAAGACCTTGAAGGACACTACATTGTAGTGGTTTTTAAACCTACCTAATCATTTAATCCAATCATTTAATGAACTTGTGGATGCATTCATAAGTCATTTCCAAGTCCATATGACTCCCAAAAAGACTATGGTTGATTTAATGCGATGTAAAAAAAGAAGATGAAAAAGTAACTGATTTCATTTCACGTTATTAGTCATTGTATGCTCAAATTGATGTCAAGATTCCCGATTCACATCTACAAAAGATATTTATCAAAAACTTGCATACTCACCTTCAGGATAAGTTAACTATGATGAAATTTCCTTCGTTCATGCATTTATGCACAACCCTTTGTGACTATCACAACTCGATTACTAGTTGTGATTCAAATTCCACATCTAATCAAGCTGAGAAGTCTGAGCAGAGCAACCAAAAAAATGTCCAAAAATTTAGAAAACCAAACTGAGGCTTCTTACAATTCAATCCACCTTCTTCATAACCAACCCCACCTGTTCCAAGTCAAGTGGCTTCTCTTAAAGCAGTCATACCCTTTACCTATGGGGACCCGAAGAGACAATTTACACCCTTACCTGATACTCTCCATAAGATAATGAATCAACTGTTGCAACAATAGATGATAACTTTGCCTATATTTAAACCCCTTGATACCACCAAGCCTTTACTACCCACCTTCAAACCAAATGCTTATTGTCATTTTCATCACCAAAATGGGCATGACATCGAACAATGCAAGCGTCCCAAATACACAGTTCAAGACCTCATTGATTTGGGCCATTTGTCCTATGTGGGTGTCAATGATCAAGGAAATAAGTCTGTTGCACCCCCTAACCAGAATTTACATATCTTTACCAACCCCATTCCTAAACACATTGTTTCATTCATCAAGGCTAGTGATCCTTCAAACACTCATCTGATAAACATTGATACAAATAATGAACAACCTGATATTACACCAAATTTTACCCAAGTTAATCATATAGATGAACTTGTGGGTACGATAGACATTATCCCTCATAAGGGCCCAACCAATAAATCTCTTGATATTACTTTTTATTCTCATGATATACTTAAAAAGCTTCCCGATGGTCCTGTTTACATAGCCAGTCACATCTATGATAAGCCTACCAATGTGATTGTGCCAAAAAAATGGCCCCTTGTAATTTCCATGGCCTTTTAGGTCGCTTTTCATGGTGTTTGATCTATTTGGCTTTGATTTTATGTTGCAACATGGCCTGAACATGCATATTTAGGTACTAAAATTCAAATAATGACATCTTGTGAGTGTTGTGAAGTGTTGTAAGACATTTCTACATTCTTCTAGAATCTATTCATTACAATTCACCTAAAAATCACTTTTTTACACATCATCAAGTCCTATTTTGAAGTGTTGTAAAGTATTGTAACAAGATTTCATGCTTTTATAGGCACAACTTCACTATTTATCCTTTTCTTATGACTTATTTGACCCCTTTATGCCCTCATATGCTTTAATTAAGTGTATTTTTGAATGTAAGCCCAATAAACAACATTAAATACAATTTAATTCCCAACAATTTTTTTTAGGTCATAGGTGGAACCCATTCGCCATGGGTGGTGAATGAGTCCCCCTTGGCCCCAAATTCAAAATATTTTAAATTTTCTTTCAGGTTTTTATTTAGAAACACTTGATGTTGGCCTGTGATGAGGTATGAATAGGTAACTAAGGCACAAGATTGAATAAATAGACAATTTTCACCTCATTTTACATCCTCTCCAACATTCACACATCATATTCAAGCATCTTACAACTTATTATCAAGAACTGTTCAAGCACTTTGGAGCATCCATTGACATTACTTCAGACTTGCATTATCAAGGGTTTGGTAAGTTGATAGCATTTGCATGTTATTAGTTTGTCATTCTCTTTCATTTCATTATTTCATTAAAGGTTCGATTACCAAAAGTGGGGTTTGACCAAGGAAAACCCATATTTGCTAACCGTTAACCATTTTTCCCTATTGCATTTGTGTTTTCAGACCTAGGTATGAAGATTTAACAAGCTTTTTGGTGTTGAAGATTGGCTTAAAAGTCAACTAGGTGCTTCAGGTCAACTTATTCATTTTTAAAGCTTGGAGAAGGGGTATGTGTAGGATCATCATGGAAAAAATAGGCCCTTAAGTGGAGAAAAATTCAAAAAAATCATAGTTAGGCAACTTGACATAAAAATTTGAATAAGCTATCTATATTATTTTAAAAATATGTAAGAAGAGAATCTATAGAAAATTGAATGTAGTTTCTAAACTACTAATTTTTTTTATTTTTAAATCTATTTGGTGAAAATTTGAAATTTCAATGTAGTAGCACTTAAATTTCGGGAAAAAATAAGTAGGTGTTTGTCTGACCACCCTAACCACAATAAAATGATAATATTTTTTTATAATATTTTAGATATAAGTAGAGGAGTCATGTCCCGATGTGATGCATATTTTTTCTAATTTTTTTCCATGTAAATAATTAATTATGATTTTTTTATTACACATTTTCAAAAATATAAAAATTCATGTCCAACCACCTTAACTTGGTCAAAACTTAATGAAATTCATTTTTTTCTTTTTTAAATCCTATAGTATGTGAAACATAGAATGTGACACATGTTTCAAATTCAAAAAATATGATACCATTTGAAATCTGGGTATGTGCAGGATCATGATGGGCCAAAAAGTGGGAATATGATGGGTATGTGGCTGATGACTTTTTTTTTACCCAGAATTGATGAAACAAAAAGGGTTTTTAAAGGAGATTATCAGGTTTCTACCGCTATAAATTATGCTTTACTTTGAATTTAATAATTAATTATTATTCATTTTCTATTCAAATTATGACTAAAGTCCTAATTGATAAGTTGATTGAAAAAAATCTATAGCTTTCAAACGGTATCACATTTTTTGAGTCCAAAACATGCGTCACATTCTATGCTTCACATATTATAGGATTCAAAAAAGAAAAAATAAATTTCATGAAGTTTTGACCAAGTTAAGGTGGTCAGACATATGAGTTTTTATATTTTTAAAAAGTTGAAATAAAAAATTCATAATTAATTATTTACTTGGAAAAAATTACAAAAAAATATGCATCACATCGGGGCACGAGTCCTCTACTTATATCTAAAATATTATAAAAAAATATTATCTTTTTATTGTGGTTAGGGTGGTCAGACAAACACCTACTTCTTATTTTTAACCTGAAATTTAAGTACCACTACATTGAAATTTCAAATTTTCACCAACTAGATTTTTTTTTAAACAAACCTAGTAGTTTAGAAACTAAATTCAATTTTCTACCTAGATTTTATTCTTACATATTTTTGAAATAATATAGATAACTTAAACAAATTCTTACGTCAAGTCGCCTAACTCTGATTTTTTTGATATTTTTGCCACTTAAGGGCTTTTTTTTTTCATGATGATCCTGCACATACCCAGCTTTAGATGTTTTTCAATCAGCCTATCAATTAGGACTTTAGTCGTAATTCAAATAGAAAATGAATAATAATTATTTATTAAATTCAAAGTAGAGCATAATTTATATTGGTGGAAAGTTGAGAATCCCCTTTAAAAACCCTTTTCATTTCATCAGTTTTGGGTAAAAAAAATTTGTCAAACACATACCCATCATATCGCCACTTTTTGGCCCATCATGATCCTGCACATACCCAAAGGTTTTCTATTCGTTTCCTACAGAATTGACTTCAACAACCCGACAATCAATGATTTCCAGATCTGGTGTTGCAGAGTTGTCTCCTAATTTTTTAGAATTTTGGGAGAAGATTGATTCTCCACCAGTTGCGAATGAGTCCCACCATAGGACTAAAAATCTAATTTTTGTCAGATTCCAAATCCTGATTGTCAGAAACTAGTTTTTGACACCTTTTCAGCAATACGAGGACTAATTCACCACCCTAGGTGAATGAGTCCCACTATGAAAATTTAGTAATTCTATTCAGCAGTCCCAACATTCCAGAATCATCAAATCTTTCCCACGTGCACTCTATTTCAACTTTTTTCTTTATGTTCTGCTTAATTTCTTCATTTAGTTCATCATTTGCATATCATAGTGTGTTTTCAAACATAGTTTAAATCTTAGTTTTGCATTCAAATTCATTCATTTAGATCACTCAATTGAATTTAGTTTACTTCATTTATCTTAAGCAACATCTTACATAACATAATTTGAATGAACCCTTGGCATTTTTGTGACCTATCTCTCTCATTTTAGGTGAAAAACACTAGAAGACCTAGAGAAGCACATAGGAACCAAAATCAATGGTTCATTTTGGTGAACCTGCATTTTGAACACTTTGAATTTATAATTTCATTCACATATTGCATCTTAGTTTACATTTGCATCAACATTCAATTAGGACATTTTTTTGCATTCTAGGACTTTTCATATTGCATTAGTGATAATTTCATTTAGATTTCATTTTTGCATTGCATCTCATTGAAAAAATAGAAAATCTGCATTTTTCATCCTTAGTTTCATTTTGTAGAACCTTAAAATCATTTTAAAATTTACGAAAAACACAAAAAAAATGCATACTAGGACTCATTTTCCACCCTAGGCGAATCAGTCCCTCTGCACTTTTTAAACAACATTTCTGGCATTTTTCTAGCATTTTCCTACATTTTTGTTTTATGTAGTTAGTTCTCTATTACAATTAGCAACATTTATATTATTTACATTTAGACATCTTATATTACTTTGCATTTGACTCCAACCCCTCCTTTGTGGTACTTGTATGAGTGTTTGTGCACCATTGATAATACTTTAGTGAGAAGAAGTTCTAGACTCATGGCTTTCCATGATAGCACTTTCATTGCGGACCTTGGGATCTCAAGAGCTCCTACTCCTAGTATGGACAATGGTGCATTAGGCATTGATCATACCACTTCCATGCCTTCACCTTTCCATCCAATGAATGTTGACACAACACAACTCTCTTCCTCAAGACAAGGTCAATAGTATTCATGAATAATTTTCACATTTACAACAAGACCTGACACTTGAAAACATTTCCACAACTTCCATACCTTCCATTGAAAATCTTCATTATTTGATTGAAAGTGATGACGGCTTGCAAGTGATGAAGAAAATTGCTAAGATTTACAATAAGCATGCCTCTTCTAATACCCAATCCCCAAACATTCTTGTAAGCCAAGGAGGACCTCAAGTTCCTCCCCCTTCAACCATAACATCCATACCAACTTATACCAATCCACAAGTCACTACAACTATGCAACAGGTTAGTTATGTGGCACCTTCCTTCGCAATTCCACCTAGCATTCCTACTTCTCTTGTGGCATCGCAAGTCTCCTCCACTACCTTTACACCCCCTAGTATTCCTTTCACTTCTCCTAACATCATTTACACTCCATCACCATTTCCTCTTCCATCTCAACATACATACCTCAACCCTGTTCTTACACAACTTCTTACCACCATTTCTTCCATGCAACATCAACTTTCCACCATTAGTCAAGGTCAAACCGCTCCAGCCACATATCATGTTTGTAGCAACCCCTTATCCTTAGAAATCTTATGTAGCCCGATGCCACAAGGGATAGAAATGCCTTAGTTTGAGAAATACGAAGGTAAAGGAGATCCTATCAACCATGTTAATGCTTATATAGATTTATGTAGTGATTTTGTCCTTGATAAGAAACTCTTAGCCAAACTTTTTTCAAGGACTCTAAAAGATACTACATTAGAGTGGTTTTCCAACCTGCCTAATCATTCCATCCACTCCTTCAATGAACTTGTAGATGCTTTCATAAGTAACTTTCAAGTTCACATGATACCTAAGAAGACAATGGCTGACCTCATGCAATGAAGACAAAACACAGATAAAAAAGTCATGGATTTTACCTCACAATACCAATACTTGTATGCTCAAATAGATGTCAAGATTCTTGATGCACATCTATAAAAGATTTTTATCAAAAACTTACACACAAATCTTTAAGATAAGGTAACTATGATGAAATTCCCTTCGTTTATGCATTTATGCACAACCTTGTGTGAATACCATAACTCATTTTCAAGTTGAGATTCAAAATCCACTTCTCACCAAGCTAAAAAACCTAAACACAACAATCAAAACTTTCACAAACCAAATAGAGGCTTCTTACAATTTAATCCACCTCCTCAACCTCAGCAGCAACCAACCCAACAAATTCAAAATCAAGTGGCAACTATTAAGACAGCGTTGCCTTATCATTATGGGGACCCCAAGAGAAAATTGACTCCCCTACCCAATACCCTCCATAATACAATGAACCAATTAATTCAACAATGCATGCTCACTTTTCCATCTTTTAGACCACTTGATCCAAACTAGTTGTTATGCATGTTTTTTACACATGCCCCGTCGAAGGCAGGGACGCCCTATTTTTTTGCTCATGACAAGTCATTTTCAACTCATCTCATTTTGCACACCCTGTTTCCTAGCTTATGTTGGCCCTAAGCCTAAAAATGGTCCATTTCATATTGGCCCAATTCACCAACCTAATTTTTTCCAAGTCACTTAACCTCATGGGCCAACTCTTGCGGGCTTCCATTTGCTTTTTTCTTGGCATCCATTGACCTTCATGGACTTTTGTTTGCGGGTTTTCCCTTGTCATTCTTCGTTGCGCTCTATTGTTCCCTACAGCCATGTCCTTGCATCCGCCTAACGTGCAAACCCCACACCCATGTTTGTCACTACATCCTTCATGGACCTAGAGCTGCAGGTCACCCTAGGTGAGACTCCATTGTCATTTCACCATTAACGCAATGGCCAACCTTCGACATCCGCCCGCACTGCGAGCTTCGTAGTTGCTCCTTCCATCTTTGCCATTTTCAGAAAACCAACCGACCCCTTTTCTTCAAAAATTCCTAAGTCCAAATGTTTGCAATTCTTCGTGCATGGTTTTCCCCTACCTGACCTCCATCACTTAATGGCTAAGCTCTATTAAGTCCATGCTCATTGGCGGGCCTGCCCTTGTAGATCGCTGCATGCGGAAGGTCATCGCCCTGACATCGTTTACAATAGACAACCTTCACTGCATCCCCACTATGTGGGCCCATGATTCCCCAACACCATCATCTTCCTGAGGACTCCACCATGGCCTCTACTATCCATAATCCCTCCACTACAAATAATGAAATTTCACCCACAACGCACCCACTTGTCTCGCTCGCATACACAAACTTGGTCACTTCTGAGTGATTTTGTTAATTGCATCCTCATGACACCCTGTTCGAGGCATAATGGGATCCTAAGTCATCTATGGTTGTGGGGAAGGATGGCGCCATAGTCTATTCATTTTACAAGAGAAAAATGTTCCAAGGTTAGCACCAACGACAACCATCTATGCAGATCTTGCAATGTGGGTTTCCACTCATCCTTTGTCATTTTCTCTTGCGGCTCCTCACACCATTCTCCCATGGCCTCACACCATCCTCCCATGGCCTCTTTCCCATTGTCCCTTCCACAAAATTCTTTCACTCAGTGCCCAACATTCATAATGTCGTTTCGATGGCTTACTTTAAGTTGTTGCTTGCATCCACCCGGTCTATGACTTCCTCCCCTGTGGAGCCCACAACTTCTGTGGCCATCCCTTCAAAACTGATGAGCCCAAAATAATTGTTAAATCTAAATCAACAAATTGAGGATGTTGATAAAAGAAATGAAAGATAGAAGTGGGAATCATAAGAGTGCATGTATCACAAATCATTTTCTTCAAAGTTGCCAAGTTTGCAACAATACGGAAGAACCCATATGAATGATGTGATATGAGGTTGTATATACACGGGGGCCAATAAATTATGAAATTCATCATGTGAAGACTGGGCACAGGTGCATAGTTGGGTTATGCCATTTCCACTCACCCACAAGGCTTGTCTCCGAGGAATGTTGGAATGTGGGGTCCGCCTATGCTTTCGTCGTTTAGACAACTTCCTTCAAGTGCCACCCTGACATCTCCCCGCACCCTTTTTCCCATAGCATCTCTTGCCATCACACATGCAGTGCTCCTTAGTGTCGTCCCTACCGCTATCCTAAGTGTACATTGATGGTAGAAATATCAAGTATGTGGCAGAAACTAAGTGTGGGTCAAATCAAAGTGATCCAATATGAGCACAAGGAGGAGCCATAATGCATTCTAAAACAAGTCGGTGGTCTTTGATCGGTGGCTGACTGGCGAGGCCGATCTCATCGCTCCAATTAGAATATACTAAATTATGAAACGTCATAGGTTATTATGCAAGCTAATTTTGATGAGTGATTTGAAATACTCATGGCCGTGGCATGGGATTCTTAATTCATTCCTTTTTCCCATGGGAATTCTTCTATTGTTATGGCAAATGAATCATTGGGTAATAGGGAAACAAGATTGATCATGTCCCATGGACATATTTGGAAAGCAAGAGGCATCGTTTAGAAGATATTTGTGTGTAAGTAGTATTATCACCACCACTCTCTTTTCTGAGGTGGTGGAACTCTTTACCAAGGTTTCTATCTCACCAATGTTGTTTAAAATGGCATTCAACTCACTACCCCCCACACCTTTTGACCTGCAGTGGATGTCCCAACTACAAATGATGCCTCCGTCTCTGCCATTTTTCTATGACCAACTTTCCCTGGCATTCCACCCATTTTGGTCGCTATCCCAGCAACCCTCTTCACTGTGGGGTCTGCACCCTTTGTGGTCATCTCATGAACCTTTGATGGCTATTCCAACCCACACTCCATCGCCTGCTAAAAATCTACCATGCGGAATCCAACACTAGTGGCACCACCTCACTTTCTCCCACCAATAGCCCCTTGCCTTCATTCACCTGCCAATGACCTTTTCCTAGCGGGACCTCAGGAGACATTCCCTACAATTTGTGCCTTCATGAGCCTGAAGGCTCTCACCATTGGGTAGTCTCAAGAGCATTGGGCCAAATGACAAGGGCATCATTGATCACATGGGGACAAGTTGAGTCTCACTTAATATCCTCATATGCAATGAATATGAAGGCAGGTTATGTATGATCCATGACATACAATGAGTCTAGGAAATGTCCATACAATCTTTCCCTCTTTTCATTCCATCTTGTGGCAGGTTTAAAGAAAATACTAAGTTGGGAGGCCAAGTGCAAGGGGAGAAACTCAACTAAATGATAGAAACGTCTAAGAAATATGCGGCCGATGAGATCATGGTGTAGCTTTGTATAAACGACACAAACGTGATGATGAATCACAATATGTTTGAGTTAAAATAAGAAAGGAATGTAGGGATAGTGGCATCATTAGTTCAATAGAACAAAGCAAGCAGGCAAAATGATTATGAGCGAATGAGGATGTATACATTGTTCGATGTTCACATAAAAATTTTAGCAATGAGGAAATTGGGCTAAGCTTTGGACTGGGAGGAGATCTTATCATTTAATTGCAGAATGAAGTCCATAGAGCGAGGGGTGGGATATGTTTCATTATGAATTTAAAGGGGCGTAGATCCCCCATCATGAACTGTGTGGTATGGACATTGCAAAGATCGCCTATCTCTCTCCCATTATCTCTACGACTCTTCTATCGTGTCCTCCTACGTACACCGCCCTACACATCCTAGCCTGCAACCTCTTCATACGCGAGCCTCACATCTTTGAGGGATTCCTGACTCTGTCATGGTCACAATGACATCCTTATGTTTTCTTCCCGGTTGTTTCTACCCACACCTTCATCAGGACAAACGATGCTCATGATTAGTCTTCCCACAAGTAGCATTAGAGCATTTGGAAAATGAACAATATCACTCAATGTGGAAAGCTAGTCAGGGAGACTATTTAAAATGGTTTGAAATTAAAAGGGAAACCATTGTTCCATCAAAATAGAGTCTGAGGCTTGAGGGAAAGTATTCCATGCTATTAATACGTGTGCAACAAATTATGAGAACCAAGAGGAATTAAAAGGGAATTATTTTAGACCTAAGATGTTGTGACTCATAGTGTGGTCCTGTTAGATTTAGATGTGACTAAGCCATCTAATTTACCTTCTCAAGTATTGTTATTGCTTATTGTTGGAAGCTTAAATGGTAAGGGGGGATAAGGCTATTTAAATCATAATCAATCAACTATTTGGAATAAGTGTTATATGGTCACACAAACAACAAACGATCACCCATGAAGGCTTATATCATTAGGATCTTAATTCAATATACTATTTTTTGTAGGGATTTGTTTACAAATGAAGATCATCCAAAGAGCTTACCATAGAGGGAGATTGCTTGTGATGCGTTCACCTTTAGCATTGCACATCTAAAGGTTTGTCCTTGGAACCATAGATGTGACCTAAAGAAGAAAAGGAAGGTGAGACCATAGGGAATACAGTCCAAATGACAAACTTGCACGATGTCTACCAGGCCTATGGAAGAGATGTAATAGTTAGAAAACCACTTACAGGGCCAAACCAAGGAAGGGATCCCAACTCATGAATGATGCATGCAATAGATTACCTGAGGGAAGTCGATGCCAATAACACAAATGGTTGTAAACCAAAACCAAAGGTAGGGTGGGACTATTCTATCTCTTATCAAATGATCATGATCCATCAGGGGTTGTACCATCAAATCAAGGGAAATTAATCTATTTCATAATAATATAAATCTACAAATGAGATGCACTTGATTAGTAGAAGGAATGTTGTGAGCACATCAAATAGAAGGCAACCTTCAAATGGTTTCAGCTACAGTAAAAGGCAATCAACTAGAAGACAAAAGTGCTACAACACTTGGGCACTACTAGAAAAAATAATAATGAGTACAAAACTGTATTTTATATTGTTGGAAAAGGGGGTAGGTGAAACCCTAATGTAATCAAATCTGAGCCACACAATGTAAATCAATCCTGGCCATTCATTTGGGCTTTTGAAAACTATAAATAGGGGTCTCCCCTTCATTTTTAAATGGTTGGAGAACTGGTGTAAAGGAATTTTGCAGCAATAGAGAGCTAGATTGCATGATTTATGGGTGTTTATCTTGAATTTGTTCATTATGCACATGCATGGTTCCACTTCTTTATTAGTTTAGTTATTATTTTCTTGAGTGGAAGTGATGATGGTGTTTGTTGTTATAGTATTTGATGAATTTCTAGCTCATGCTTTTTGTGGTTTGTTGATGATAAATCACTTTGTAAAGCTAGCTGAGCTTCCTTGCTTCATTTCTCCAACTTAAGTTCAATTGCATGTTCATGATATGTGTGTGCAATCTAAAAATTTGTAGTCCTTACAATATTGCACTAGTTTTGTGTAACTTTAGGTTCCTCTTGGCCAAACAAAACCTAGTTTAAGAAAATTTTCTACTATAGCAGCCTCCATGATTACTGTTCATTCATAGTTTCAGGTCTAGGAACTTCCTCTCTTCCTAGCTCTTTTTCCTCTCTTTTTTTAATAAGTAACCTAATATAAGGTTCATTTCACATTGTAAAGACAAATCTAAAGCTGAAAAAGGAGTTCTAGATCACTATTTGAACCTGCAGCAACTGAGCAGCAACTTCTACACTTTAAGAACTCCATTTGCAAACCCAACTTCCCACACTTTGTAACTCATCCATAATTATTCCTTGTGATTCCAACAAATCACATGAATCAACTAAGATATTCCAAGTACTATCAAGACCTGACATTAGAGACCTTGGGATAGTGTTCTGTGGTTTGATTGTGGAAGATTGTCTTTCAAGAGAGGTGATGCACCTATGCATTACCTATGTTGAGAAGTGCGTAAAAAACACATCAACAAAAATGGTGCGAGAAGGAGGGCATGGCATGTTGAGGCTACAAAGTTGAAAGTTGGAAGTTAAAAAGAGCACTTTCAGGTAAAAATCTGAGATAGGGAGATCTCATTATATGTTGGAAATTTAAAATCAGAATTTTTTTGAAGGAAAACAAAAACTGAGTTGAGATGGAGCAACACGTGCAAATCAGCATCACTCAGCTACATGTAGATTTAAACAAGAGATCTAAGAGACCATTGCAGAAATTTACATTGGTAGACAAGTGTAGGATCCATTGCACTCATAGAAACAATGAATTGGGATGTCTAACATTCTTGAACAAGGTTGAAAGAGTCTTGCAAGGAGAATTTCCCTTTTGGGAAATATATCAACCTTTAGCCCTTGCAGACCCAGAGGAAGAGTTGACAACCATGGAAGGTAAGGCATTCAAGGAGCTGATTCAAGAATGTTTGGACAGCGAAGATGGACCAAGATTTGAGGAGGTACTGATGTCTACCTGGTACAAATTTCACAATGCACCTCACTCAGAATTAGCTTTTTCTTCCTATGCAAACATCATCACCCAAGTCAAGGGCTGCTTGAAAAAGTTGGAGTAGCCAACTTTCAATGAAGGCATCCCATGAGGTAGGAGAGTTGTCAACATTTTGAGGACAACAAAGTAAAGATGAACCAACTAGTTTGACACAAGTTGGTGCTGGGACAATAGACATAGAAATTGAAAACCAAGGAGCAGAGTGTCTTGGGATAGAAAAGTTCCTTGATGAAAATTTGGTTGTAACTAGTTCAGATAGCATGCCCATCAATAAAAGGCAGTCCTTCACTCAAGAAGAGGAACAATTGGTAGTTGAAGATGCATTAACAAAAATTGTAGTAGTGCATGTTCAGGCAGCCCATGAAGATGCTGAAAATCAGAAAGAGGAAGAGGTTGACACCTTTGGAGCAGCCGAAAATGATGATGAAAGCATAAGAGAAATCAGATTAGAAGACCTTTCCTTCATAAATGACAGCGATCAAGCATCTGAAAATGAAGATTTGGAGGAGTGGGAACAATCATATGCCACAGTTGACCACTATCTAACTTCCTTCCAAAGTGATGATGAGGACCTAGTGGTGGAAAGATACAACCAACTCATCTCCAGATTAGCAAGGGATTGGTCTGAACTAATATATCAAGTGGATTTGGATGTATTGCTACTACCAAATTGGTGCAGACTCCATGACTCATCACACTTGGAGTTCACATGTGGAATTTTCCAAGAATCCATCGAGCAAGTCAAAGAACAAGTGAGGTAACCAAGTACACCACCTCCTGCCATTACTTCAAGGATTGAACGTGAGAATCAAGAGACAAATCCTAGTGACAACTTAGCTGAAGGCAACCCTTATGAGGATATTGAGACAGCAATGGAAGAAGAGCAATGCATCCCCAAACCTCTAAATGATGGGGCAGAACACATGGGAACGTTGTCCACCAGTCATCAAGAATTTCTTCCTCTTGAAGAGCATTTGTGCACCATGGACAATAGGCTTTATGATGAGTCCTTGGAGGGAAATCGCTTAGTAGATTTTGGTCCCCTTGAAAAGGTGCCCTCAATTTACAACTTCTTTCCATTAGGAACTATACTATGGAGGTATTCCCATGCCGAGGAAGAGTGCATCTCAGAAGTTGGCATCAATGAATACATACCACCTAAACCTATAAATAGCGATACACTAGAGTTTCTGACTTGGGAGAGGAGAAAAGTGAATGTCATGAGGAGAAACATGAACAAAAAAGAGAAGAAGACAAAGGAAAAGATGTTGAGATAGCTGCCAATAGAGATGAAGCACCCAGACGACTACAAGATGCAACTTGGAGTCCTTCCGCCATGATCATTGCTGATCCTCCTTCACATTCAGATGGCTAGAATAGGACAGATTCATGCATGTCATTGTCCCATGACATTGAACATCAAAAAAATAAGGTCAACACCTAGGAAAGGAAATGGGACAACATACTGCCATCTAAGGACAGCGACCAAGTGGATCCCAGGTTTGTAGATGATCAATGTGGAGAAGTACTTCTTTTTGAAGAATAGATAATGGAGGTTATGGATTCTAGACAAGACTTGGAGGAGGTGTTTGTTGCCCGTCCTCCTAGACCTATCCATGCCCAAGATCAAAAATGTTGCATCCTCCATCGTGCTCACCTGAGGCTGCTGATGTAGCAATTCATGATGTAGTGCTCACTCTCCCTTGTCAAACATTGCCACCTCCATGTGACAACATCCAGGTTCTATCCTTCCTTGCTCATATTAATTATCATACTTGCATTTATTATTTTGATTATGGGAATGAGGGAAAATGGACATGTTTATGGATTAATAATGGGTTTGACGAATCACCTCAATTGCTGATTTTTCATGATGACGTGATTAAATTTGAATGCTTCAATAATAAACTTCCTTTTTCTGAATATAAGGATAAATCTGGATGGTTAAGAACTATAACGATTGCTCATTTGCTTGTGTATGCACTACAAAATCCAATGAGTGTTAATGTTGGTTTACCTTGAATGAACATAGTGCTTTGTAAATATCTTTGTATATAGCCCATTTTGAGTAGTGTAAGTTTCTTGTATATATATCGCTTTCCCTCTTTGCTTAGACTAGGTGTTTGCTTTCGATTTTTTTTTCATTTTTCTTTCTATTTTGCTACTACTTTTTTGTTGCTAGGCACATTTGTGTGCACAACAACCATATTTACCGCTTGGGGTTGTTCTATGTATTTCTTCATCAAACTCTAATCAAGTTTTCATAATTGATGGTGAGGGTCTTTTGTTAGTATCAAGTGATCTGGATGTTTAATTCGAATGGAATAAGTTGTTGGTCGGTCTGACTCTAACGTATTCTGAAATCTTATATCTTTTACACATTTTAAGAATCCAGAGGTCACTGTAGGTCCTTTGCTAGGTCAAGTTGAGTGAAAAGTCTAAAATTCTACTTCAATGCCAGTGTGGTTCTTAGCCCTAAGTGCGAGCCTCATTGCTTGCGAGTTGAAAAGAAAATAATTGAAAAGAGAAAATCAAAAGAAAGGAAAACATTGAAAATCAAAAGAAATAAATTCAACTTTTCAGGGGGATCCGAGCAACTCTATCAAGGCTATGGACACTCGACCGATAGTAGAGCAATGTTCAAGAGAATCATAGAAATAACCTCATTGGGGCTATAGACACCTGGCTGGCACCGAGGCAATGTCCTAGATGCTTTTGGAGTTATAATAAACTATGTATCTTAACTTGACGGAGCTTAGGTTCCTATAGCCATTGAAGGATGGGAATTAACGCAATTGCACAAACTTGAATTTTTAGCATATTGAAGGTTGGGTTAACTAGTGGTTTTGATTCTTCGGTCAAGTGTCTGGTTTTTTTTCTCTAGTGTGAAGATCAAAACCAGAGATTTGGGACTCGTGATTCCAGTTTGTCATCAAAATGCTCTGGAGTATTTCCCCTGTGAGTCACCATTTGTTGTGCATGTTTTGCACAGACACCCCGCCGAAGGAAAGGACCCCCTCTTTTTTTTCTCATGACGAGTCATTTTTACCTTGTCTCATTTTGTGCACCCTATTTCCTAGCCTAAGTTGGACCTAAGCCTAAAAATTATCAATTTCATATTCACCTAATTCATCAACCTAAGTTTTTCCAAGTCACTTAACCTCATGGCCTAGCTCCTGCAGGATTCCGTTTGATTTTCACCCAACGTCCATTGACCTTCGCGGACCAACATTTGAGGGTTTCCCCTTTTAATTCGTCATTGTGCTCCATCATTCTGTGCAACCATGTTCGTGTGTCTGCTCGACATGTGGACCCTGTACCCATGTTTTTTTGTCGCATCCTTCATGATTCGAGGATCCGCAACTGGGGGTCGTCCTTGGCAGGACTTAGTTCCCATTTCACTATTATCGCAGCAGTCGACCTTTGACATCTACCCACACAGCGAGCCCTGTAGTTGGTCCTTTTTTCTTCACCATTTCCGCAAAACCAACTAACCCCGTTGCTTCAAAAATTCCTAAGTCCAAATGTTTGTGGGTCTACGCGTGTGGTTTTCCCCCGCTCAACCTTCGTTGCTTAATAGCTAAGCTCTATTAAGTCCATTCTTGTTGTCGGGTCCACCCTTGTGGGCCATCACTTGCGGAAGTTCGTCGCCCCGACGTCATTTAGAAAGGAAAATGTTCGCCGCCTCCCCATTATGCAAGCCCATGATTCCCCAGCATCGTCATCTTCTTGTGGGCTTCACCATGGCCTATATCATCCATAAACCCACCACTGCAAACAATGGAATTTCACCTGTGGTGCACCCACTTGTCTCCCTCACATACACAAACTTGGTCACTTCCGAGTGATTTTGTTAATTGCATCCTCAGGACACCCTATTCGAGGTATAATGGGATCCTTAGTCATCTATGCTAGTGGGGAAGGATGGTGCCAGAGTCTTTTCATTTTATAAGATAATAATGTTCCAAAGTTTGCGCCAATGGAAACCATCTATGTGGTTCTCGTAACACAGGTTTCTGCCCATCCTTCATCATTTTCTTAAGCGGCCTCCTCACACCATCCTCCTACAGCCTCCTCAAACCATCCTTCCACGACCTCTTTCTCATCGTCCCTTCAATAGAGTTCTTTCACTTGAGGCCTGACAATCATAATGTCATTCGAACAACTTCCTTCAAGCTATTGCCCACATCCAACTAAATGACAACTTCCTCCCCTGTGGAGCCCACAACTTTCATGACCGTCCCTTCAAAACTGATGAGGTTGGCATAATTGTTAAATCCAAATCATCAAATTTACGATGCTAATAAAAGTAATGAAAGATAGAAGGGGGAATCATAAGAGTGAATTTATCACAAATCATTTTCTTCAAAGCCACCAAGTTTGCAACAATACAGAAGAACACATATGAACAATGTGAGATGGGGTAGTAAATACATGAGGGCCAATAAATTATGAAATGCATCATTTGAAGTCTGGGTAAGGGCACCTGGTTGGGTTACACTATTTTCACCCACCCACAAGGCTTGTCTCCCAGGAATGCTAGTATGTGGGGTCTGTCTATGCTTCTGTTGTTTAGATGGCTTCCTTCAAATGCAGCCCTGATGTCTCACTGCACCCTTCTACCAATGATATCTCTTTCCATTGCACATCAAGTGTTCCTAAGTGTCATCCTTGCCGCTAGCCTAAGTATACGTTGATGGTAGAAATATCAAGTATGGGGCAAAAACTATGTGTGGGTGGAATCAAAGTGATCCAATAAGCATGAGCAAGAGCCATAATGCATTGTAAAACAATTCGGTGGTCTTTCATCAGTGGCTAACTGGTGGGGCTAATCCCATCACTCCAATCAGAATATAGTAAATTATGAAATGTCATAGGTTATTATGCAAGCTAATTCTGATGAGTGATTTGAAATACTCATGGCCACGGCATGGGATTCTTAATTTGGGCCTTTCTCCCATTGGCATTCTTCTATTGTTATGGTAGATGAATCATTGGGTAACAGGGAAAATAGATTGATCGCATCCCATGGACATATTTGGAAAGCAAGAGGCATCGTTCAGAAGATATTCACTGGTGGGGAAGTAGTATTATCACCACTGCTCTCTTTTCTAAGGTGGTAGAACTCTTTACCTGAGTTTTTGTCTCACCAATGTTGTTTAAAATTGCATTCCACTCGCTGCCCCCTACAACTTTTGACCCACAATAGATGTCCTGACTATGGACGACGCCTCCATCTCCACCATTTTTCTATGACCAACTTGCCCCGACATTCCGCCCATTTTGGCCTGCTATCTCGGCAGCTCTCTTCACTGTGGGGTTCGCACCCTTTTCATTCATTTCATGCACCTTCGATGGCTATGCCACCCCACACTCCATCGCCTATTGACAATCTACCTTGCAGAATCTGACACTAGTGGCACTGCCTCGCTCTCCGCCGCCAGCAGCCTCGTACCTCCATTCACCCGCCAACGACCTTTTCTTGGTGGAACCTTAGGATACATTCCATGCAATTCATACCTCCATGAGCCTGAAGGCTCTCATCAATGGGTAGTCTTAAGAGTGCTAGGCTAGATGATGATGGAATCATTGATGACTTGGGGACAAGTCAGGCCTCACTCAATATCCTTGTATGCAATGAATATGAAGGAAGGTTATGTAGGATCCATGGAATACCTCGAGTCCTGGTAACGTCCATACAAATTTCCCTCTTATCATTCCATCTCGTGGTAGGTCTAAAGACAATACTAAGTTGCGAGGCCAAGTGCGAGGGGAGAAACTCAACTAAATGATGAAAATGTCTAAGAAATATGCGGCCAATGAGATCACGATGTAGCTTTGTACAAATGACGTGAACGTGGTGAATAATCACAATACTTTTGAGTTACAATAAGAAAGGAATTTAGGGATAGTGGCATCATTAGTTCACTAGAACAAAGCAAGTAGGAAGAATTATTATGAGTTAATGTGGATGTATACATTGTTTGATGTTCTCATAAAACTTTGAGCAGCATTAGAGCATTTAGAAAATGAACGATATCACTCGATGTAAAAAGCTGGTCGGGGAGACTATTTAAAATGGTTTGGAATTAAAATGGAAACCATTCTTCCATCGGAATAGATTCTGAGGCTCGAGGGAAAGTATTTCATACTATTAATACATGTGCGACAAATTATGAGAACCAAGTGGAATTAAAAGGGAACGATTTTAGACCTAAGATGTTGTGACTCATAGTGTGGTCCTATTATCCAGATGTGACTAAACCATCTAATTTCCCTTCTCAAGTATTGTTATTAATTATTGTTGGATGCTTAAAGGGTAAGGGGGGATAAGGCTATTTAAATCATAATCAATCAACTATTTGGAATAAGTGTTATATGGTCACACAAACACCAAATGATCACCCATGAAGGTTTATATCATTAGGCTATTAATTCAATCTACTATTTTGTGCAAGGATTTGCTTACAAATGAAGATCATCCAAAGAGCTTACCACAGAGGGAAATTTTGCGCGATATGTTCACCTTTGGCATTGCACATCTAAAGGTGTGTCCATGGAACCATGGATGTGACCTAAAGAAGAAAAGGAAGGTGATACCACAGGGAATACATTCCAAATGAGGAACTTACGAGATGTCTACTAGGCCTATGGAGGAGATGTAGTAGTTAGAAAACCACTTACGAGGCCAAACCAAGGAAGGGATCCCAACTCATGAATGATGCGTGCAATAGATTACTCGAGGGAAGTCGATGCTAATAAAACAAATGGTTGTCCCCCAAAACTAGAGGCAGGGTGGGACTATTCTATCTCTTATAAAATGATCATAATCCATCAGGGGTTGTCCCATCAAATCAAGGGCAATTAATCTATTTCATAATCATATAAATCTACAAACGAGATGCACTTGATTAGTTGAAGGAATACTACGAGCACATCAAACACAAGGCATCCTTCAAATGGTTTCAGCTATAGTAAAAGGCAATCACCTAGAAGAAAAAAGTGATACAACACTTGGGAACTACTGAACAAAATAAGAATGAGGAAGAAACTATATTTTATATTGTTGGATAATGGGGGTAGGTGAAACCTTAATGTAATAAAATCTAATCCACACAATGTAAATCAATCCTAGTCGTTTATTTGGGATTTTGAAAACTATAAATAGGGGTCTCCCCTTCATTTGTAAATGGTTGGAGAACTGGTGTAAAGGAATTCTGCAACAATAGAGAGCTACATTGCATGATTTATGGGTGTTTCTCTTGAGTTTTCTCATTATGAATGCATGGTTCCACTTCCTTATTAGTTTAGTTGTTAGTTTCTTGAGTGGAAGTGATGATGGTGTTTGTTGTTATAGTATTTTATGAATTTATAGCTCATGATTTTTGTGGTTTGTTAATGATAAATCACTTTGTAAAGCTAGTCTGAGTTTCCTTACTTAATTGTTGCAACTTAAGTTCAATTTCATGTTCATTCAATATGTGTGTGCAATCTAAAAATGTGTAGTACAAGTAGAAGATTGCACTGCTTTTGTGTAACTATAGGTTCCTCTTGGCCAAGGAAAACCCCGTTTAGGAAGTTTTTCTATTGTAGAAACCTCCATGATTACTGTTAATTCATAGTTTTAGGTCTAGGAACTTCTTCTCTTCCCTACCCTTTTTCCTCTTTTTTTTTAATAAGTAACCTAAGCTAAGCTTCATTGCACATTGTAAAGCCAAATCTAAAGCTGAAATAGGAGTTCTAGATTGTTGTTTGAACCTACAGTAGCTAAGCAACAACTTCTACTCTTTAAGAACTCCATTTGCAAACCCAACTTCCCACACTTTGTAACTCATCTATAAATATTCCTTGTGATTCCAAAAAATCACATGAATCAACTAAGATATTCCAAGCACTGTCAAGACCTGACATTAGAGACCTTGGGAGAGTGTTCCAAAATTTTATTGTGGAAGATTGTCTTTCAAGAGAGGCAATGCACCTATGCATTACCTGTGTTGAGAAGTGCATAAAAGTCACATCAACACCAGCCATTACTACCCAATTTCAAATCTAATGCTTATTGTAATTTTTTCCAAAATGGACGTGAAATTGAACACTATAAGCATCTAAAACATTTAGTTCAAGACCTCATTGATTCAGGCCATTTAACCATTATGGGTGTTAATGATCAAGGCAATGAGTCTATGGCACTCCCTAACCAAAATTTATAGATTTTCACCAACCCCATTCCTAAAAGCACTACTTCATTTGTCAAGGCTAGCGAACCTTCAAATACTGATGTAATGACTATTGATACAAATAATGAACAACATGATATACCTCCACCTATTCCTGAAGATAGTTGTATGGATCAAATTCTGGCTATGATAGAGGTTATCCCTCGTAAGGGCCAAACCACTGAATCTCTTAATATCACTTTTTCTGCTAAAGACATAATACAAAAACTTCCTAATGGTCCTCTCTACATAGCTGGCAGAATCTATGATAAGCCCACTAATGGGATATTAATAAACCCGCTTGTGGCAAGAACATGATCATAGAGGAGTTTCTAGTATTACATGAGCTATATCAAGATGATTATAATAAACTGACTACATGGATTAAAACACACACTGGTTTTGCGTGCCCTATGATTAGATCGATCGTACTCCCTTTACAAATAGGACCTAAAAATTTGGAAGTAACATTTTCAATTATTCCACAATCTGACCAATTTCATTTGCGCCTAGGCCACCCTTGGCTTCACTCAATGAAAGCAGTCCATGAGTTGTTCACAAATGTTTGAAGTTTCCACATGGCAATGAAATATTTATTGTACACCATAGTGGATTTAATCCCCTATCCTCTAAAGGAAATTTTTCCTTAGAAGCCTTTTGGCTTGAACCCATGGAACCTATCACCCTTCCAAAGGACTTCTTTTTCATAGCCTACCAAAAGTTCAAAGCCAAGAAAATAACCAAATTGTCTCTTCGTGGCATGTCCCCATCCACTTCCGCACCTCCTATCATAGATGAAACCATACTTCAACCTAAGTCAGACATTGAGAAAACCATACAACCTCCTGAAAAACCACCCTTAGACACTTCCTTGTCATTGTTTAAACGACCAAGGGAAAATGAAACAAATCCTATCATACCTCCTCACATTAAACAAGTGTATAAAGCAAAAGAGAAAGTGGTTGAGGGTATGTGCAGGATCATCAAGGAAAAAGAAAACCCTTAAGTGACAAAAAATTCAGAAAAATCAAAGTTAGGAAACTTGACATAAAAATTTGAATAGGTTATCTATATTATTTAAAAAATATGTAAGAATAGAATATATAGAAAATTGAATGTAGTTTCTAAACTACTAGGTTTTTTTTTTAAATCTATTTGGTGAAAATTTGAAATTTCAATGCAATAGTACTTAAATTTCAGGGAAAAAATAAGTAGGTGTCTATCTGACCACCCTAACCACAATATAATGATAATATTTTTTTTATAATATTTTAGACATAAGTAGAGGACTCGTGTCCAGATGTGATGGATATTTTTTTGTAATTTTTTTCTAAGTAAATAATTAATTATAACTTTTTTATTAAAAATTTTGAAAAATATAAAAACTCGTATGTCTGCCCACATTAACTTGGTCAAAACATCATGAAATTCAAATTTTCTTTTTTTAATCCTATAGTATGTGAATCATAGAATGTGATGCATTTTTTTTATTCAAAAAATGTGATAATGTTTGAAAGTTGTAGACATTTTTCAATCAGCCTATAAATAAGGACTTTAGTCGTAATTCAAATAGAAAATGAATAATAATAATTTATTAAATTCAAAGTAAAGCATAATTTATATTGGTGGCAAGCTGAGAATCTCCTTTAAAAATCCTTTTCATTTCATCAATTTTGGGTAAAAAAAATATCGTCAGCTACATACCCTACAAATACCCATCATATCGCCACTTTTTGGCCCATCATGATCTTGCACATACACTTGACCCATATTCTTCAATTTCTTTTGTTCTTCCTTCTTTGGAAGTAGAAGAACCTATGTTGACTCAATCTACTCTTACACCTCAACAACTCCAAAATCAAATTAAATGAAACCACAGTGCTAGGGAATGCAGGTGTCATGATAGTCTCCTCGCTCCTTAGTCTAACATAGATAAAAATAAAGACAATTCACCTCTGCCTTTGATAGAAGCAATAGATGACCACCCTCCTTCTCCTGACATGCCACATGATAGTATGATACAACCTTCACAACAACTTGAACCAATCCAACAACCACAACTTTTGATACATCCATCCTTAGAAAACACCCTTCGTCGTCCTGTTGTCATCAATCTTGATGATGATGACGATGTAGAGATTGCCAAAATAGATGAGTAAATACACAATAATCTAAACTCTTTATTTTCATCTACAATTAGCTTAAACAATAAATCCTCTCCATCAAGTGAAGAACCTGGTACCACTCCTAGTTTGGCACTTGCAATTATTCCTTTGGACAGTCAATTGCCCTCGCATTACATTGAACATGATTGGGAGGCGGATGACTTGTTAGATGGTTGACTTGCATTTTCCTAACTAGCCTTTTTGCTTTTCTCTTTTTATTTTTCCTTTTTGTTTTCCTTTCATTTACGTATCGTGTTCACCTATAGTGTGTGTTTGATCTATTTTTCTTAGTGTACACTTCTTCTATTTGTACCTCTATTCTTCTAATCGTCGTGTCTTGTCTTTTTCTCTTTTTGCTTTTTTTTTTCTTTTTGGGGGATGACGCAAAGTGTAGAGACACCCTATGTATCTTCCATGTTGACCCAAAAGGTCCTTGTATTTTTCTCTTTGTTTTATGTTTTCCTTTTGGGGATGATGCAAAGCATAGAGACACCCTATGTCTCTTCCATGTTGACCCAGAAGGTCCTTGTCTTTTTCTCCTTTTTTTTGTGTTTTCCTTTTTGTGGATGACACAAAGCATAGAGATGCCCTATGTCTCTTCCATCTTAACCCAAAAGGTCCTTGTCTTTTTCTCTTTTTTTTTTTATGTTTTCCTTTTTGGGGATGACGCAAAGCGTAGAGATGCCCTATGTATCTTCCATGTTGACCCAAAAGGTCCTTGTATTTTTCTCCTTTTGTGTTGTGTTTTCCTTTTTTGGGATGGCGCAAGGCATTAAGACCAAAATGTCTCCTTCATGTTGACCTAAAAGCCTTTCCTTTTCTTTTCATTTTATTTTCACTTGTGTTTTCCTTTTGGGGATGATGCAAGGTGTTGAGCCGTAATGTCTATTCCATGTTCACCCAAAATTAACTTTCTTTTTCTTTTGTTTTTGCTCTCTTTGTGTTATTCTTCTTGTTCTATATGCTTTGGGGAATGATGGCAGTTCTGAGCTTTTTCATAAAAACATTGCAGCAATGAACATACTGACCCCAAATCCATAGATCCCTTATGTGTTTGGTGTGCTTTCTTTTCTGGGGGGAAAATACCTTTCTTTTTTTTTCATTTTCCTTGACATGATGCAGCCTAAATTTGAAACATATGACTTAGCATAGGGCTTTCCAAGTTGGCTCTCATTTCTTGATTTCCTTTTTCTTTTTCTTTTTCTTTTTCTTTTTCTTTCCTTCTTTACTTTAAAGTAATTGCTCACAGAACGATGTGTAGCAATTCCTTTAAAGTGGGGAGCATGCATTACCATAATTCATTTGGATTCTTGGTTCCTAGTGTAGCCTTGTCATTTATGTGATGCATTCATTACTTTGTGGATGAAATTGGGTATGATGTCCTTCATAAGTGTGATCTATCTTAGGGGTATGTGCAGGATCATGATGGGCCAAAAAGTGGTGATATGATGGGTATGTGCAGGGTATGTGGCTGACAACCTTTTTCTTACCCAAAATTGATAAAATGAAAAGGGTTTTTAAAGGAGATTCTTAGCTTTCCACCAATATAAATTATGCTTTACTTTCAATTTAATAAATAATTATTATTCATTTTCTATTTGAATTACAACTAAAGTCCTGATTGATAAGCTGATTGAAAATAATTTATAGCTTTCAAACGGTATCACATTTTTTGAATCCAAAACATGCCTCACATTCTATGCTTCCCATACTATAGGATTAAAAAAATAAAAATTGAATTTCATGAAGCTTTGACCAAGTTAAGGTGGTAAGACATACGAGTTTTTATATTTTTTAAAAATTGCAATAAAAAATTCATAATTAATTATTTACTTGGAAAACAATTACAAAAAAATATGCATCACATCTGGACATGAGTCTTCTACTTATATCTAAAATATTATAATTTTTTTTTATCATTTTATTGTGGTTAGGGTGGTCAGACAGAATGTACTTATTTTTTCCGTGAAATTTAAGTACTACTGCATTGAAATTTCAAATTTTCACCAAATAATTTTATTTTTTTTAAATAAACCTAGTAGTTTAGAAACTACATTAAATTTTTTACAGATTCTATTCTTACATATTTTTGAAATAATATAGATAACTTATTCAAATTTTTACATCAAGTTTCCTTACTCTGATTTTTCTAAATTTTTTGCCACTTAAGGGCCTGTTTTTTCCATGATGATGTTGCACATACCCTTAGCATATTACATTCCTCTTGGTGGCCTGATGGGACACACTACATCCCCTAAGTTGTGAATATTCTATTCTTTGATTTGTCCTCTATTGGAGATATTACGCACAATGTTCCCTAAGTAACTGACCTTGCATAGACTTAACAAGACTCTGTTGAACATTTTTTACATTTTTATATTTTTGCATTTTACATTTTCTTTTTCATTTTTCCACCTTGCATAACACAACTTGCATGACTGTGGTACCCATTTTTCTTTTTGGTGCCTTGTTAAAGTTATTAGGAGGTATAACTTTAACATGGTTGAGCGGGAAGCCCACCTAGTGGCATGACTTTTCCCCATAGCCACCTTTTTGTTTGTGATTGCATACCAACTAGCGTATGTATCTTACCTTTTTGGGATTTCTCACCCCACAGACAACCATAAGTTCCATGGCCCTAGAGTGAGTACATTTGGGCCTTCTCACCTGGTGGATCATCTAGTGTTCTATCACAGCAAAGCGAGCATACATTCTCTTTTGGCCTAGATCTTATCCACAACTAGTTGGATTGATGATTGAAGCTTCATCTAATTCTCAACACTTGTGTGTTCCTTTGTTCTTATGTTTAGTTTGTGATTGGATCTTCATCCTGGGGGCTTGATCATCTCTCTTGATTGTTGTCATTCCATCTTGCTAATGTAAGTGCATTTGAACCCTCCTCTTGATGTTCATGTCTACTTTAGTGTGAGTTTGAAGCAGGTTCATCCTCTCACTAAAGTGGGGACTAAATGTGCCATAGAAAAATGGTCCCTTGTCATTTTCATGGAATTTTAGGTCTTGTTTCATGGTGTTTGATCTATTTGGCTTTGATTTTATGTTGCAACATGGCTTGAGCATGCATATTTAGGTACTAAAATTCAAATAATGACACCATATGAACGTGTGGTGAAGTGTTGTAAGAAATTTCTACATTCTTCTAGACTCTATTCATTATAATTCACCTAAAAATCACCTTTTTACACATCATTAGGTCCCATTTTCAAGTGTTGTAAAGTCTTGTAACAAGATTGCATGCTTTTCTAGGCACAACTTTACTATTTATCCTTTTCTTATGACTTATTTGACCCCTTTAAGCCCTGATATGCTTTAATTAAGTGTATTTTTGAATGTAAGCCTGATAAACAACATTAAATACAAATTAATTCCCAACACTTGTTTTCAAGTCCTACATGGGACCCATTCACCATGGGTGGCAAATGAGTTCCCCTTGGCCCCAAATTCAAAATATTTTAAATTTTCTTTTGGATTTTTATTTAAAAACACTTGATGTCAGCTTGTGATGATGTATGAATGGGTAACTAAGGCACAATATTGTATAAATATACAATTTTCACCTCATTTTACATCCTCTCCAACATTCACACATCATATTCAAGCAATATAAGCATTCAAGCATCTTACAACATCTTATCAAGCACTATTCAAGCACTTTGGAGCATCCATTGGAATTACTTCAAACTTGCATTATTAAGGGTTTGGTAAGTTGATAGCATTTGCATGTTATTAGTTTGTCATTCTCTTTCATTTCATTATTTCATTAAGGGTTTGATTACCAAAAGTGGGGTTTGACCAAGCAAACCCTCAACCTTTTTTCCCTATTGCATGTGTTTGTAGACCTAGGTATGCACATTTAACAAGCTTTTTGGTGTTGAAGATTGGTTTAAAAGTCAAATAGGTGCTTCAAATCAACTTATATTTCAAGCTTGGAGAAGGTTTTTTGTCTGTTTCCTCCATAATTGACTTCGGCAACCCGACAATCAATGATTTCCAGATCTGGTGTTGCAGAGTTGTCTCCTAGTTTTTCAAAATTTTGGAAAAGGACTGATTCGTCACTAGTGGAAAATGAGTCCCACCTTAGTACTGAAAATATGAGTTTTGTTAGATTCTAGATAGATTCCAGATCCTAACTGTCAGAAACTAGATTCTGACACTTTTTCACTAGTAGGAGGACTAATTCGCCACCCTAGGGGAATGAGTCCCACTATGAAAATTTAGTAATTCTAGTCAACATTCCACACATTCCAGAATCATCAAATCTTGTCCAGGTGCACTCTATTTCATCCTTTTTCTTTATGTTCTGCATAATTTCTTTCAATTAGTTCATCATTTGCATATCATAGTGTGTTTTCAAACATTGTTTAAATATTAGTTTTGCATTCAAATTCATTCATTTAGATCACTCAATTGTATTTATTTTACTTCATTTAGCTTAGACAACATCTCACAATAAAACAATTTGAATGAACCCTTCGCAATTTTGGGACCTATCTCTCTCCTTTTAGGTGAAAAACCCTAGAAGAGCTAGATAAGCACATAGGAACCAAAAATCAATGGTTCAGGGATATTAATAGATCCTTCTTGTGGCAATAATTTTATCATGGAAGAATTTTTAGTCTTACTTTAACTTTATACAAGATGATTATAATAAACCAACCACATGGATTAAAACACATACTGGTTTTGCATGCCCTACGATCGGATCAATCGTACTCCCATTACAAGTAGGACCCAAGACTTTGGATGTAAAATTTTCTATTATTCCACAATTGGATCAATTTCTCTACAGTTAGGCCATCCTTGGCTTCGCTTGATGAAAGCGGTTCCTTTAGTTGCTCACAAATGTTTGAAGTTTTGTGACATGACAATGAGATATTTACTGTACACCATAGTGGCTTTAATCCCTTGTCCTCTAAAGGTAATTTTTCCTTCGAAGCCTTTTGGTCTAGAACCATGGAACCCATCACCCCTCGAAAATACTTTTTTTTCATTACCTACCAAAATTTCAAAGCCAAATGAATAACTGAATTATCTCTTCGTAATAGGTCCCCGTCCACTTCCACTTCTCCTATCCTAGACGAGACAATGCTTCAACCTGAGTCTGAAATTGAATGATGAATACAACCTCATGAGAAACCAACCATAGACACATCCCCTTCCTTGTATAATAATCCAAGAGAAAATGACACCAATCTCATCATGCCTCCTCTCATTAAACAAATCTATAAAGCCAAAGAGAAAGTGATTGACCCATCTTCTTCAGTTCCTTTCATTTTCCCTGTGAAGAAGAAAAGGACCCTATGGTGGATCAACCCACTCATACATCTCAACAACTTCAAAATAAAATTAAAATAAATTGTAGTGCTAGGGAGCGTAGGCGTCGATGTTGTCTTCTTGCTTGTGAAATACAAAATGAAAACAACATAGAAAATCAACTTCTGCCCAAGTGACAGAAGCAATAGATGATCACCCTCTTCCTTCTGATCC
The DNA here is from genome assembly GCA_007258455.2 of Sequoia sempervirens. Lineage (NCBI taxonomy): Eukaryota > Viridiplantae > Streptophyta > Pinopsida > Cupressales > Cupressaceae > Sequoia > Sequoia sempervirens. The sequence goes on from VDFB02271358.1 coordinate 660,594,897, forward strand.
GCCAGAAGATAGTAAAGTCCAACTCTCACAACACAATGATCCAATTCAACAACCATAGCTCCTAATACATCCTTCCTTGGAAATGACCCTTTTTCCTCCTAACGTAATCAATCTTGATGATGACGATGATGAGGAGATAACAAAAATAGATGAAGAAGTGCATAACAATCTAAACTCTTTATTTTCATCTACCATGAGCTTAAATGATAAATCTTCTACACCAAGTGAAGAACCTGGCACATATATCCTAGTTTGGCACTTGCAATTCTTCCTTTGAACAGTCAATCGCCCTCATAATATACTGAACATGGTTGGGAGGTAGATGACTTGTTAGATGGTTGATTTCCATTTGCCTTGCTAGCCTTTTTTGCATTTTCCTTTTCCTTTGGTGTGCTTTTATGTACATATCATGTTCCCCTGTGATGTGCATTTGATGTTCTCTCTCTTTGTACACTTCCTCTATTTGTACCTTTATTCTTCTCTATGTCGCACTTTATCTTTTCTTTTGTTTTTTGTTTTCCTTTTGGGGATGATGCAAAGCATAGAGATGCCCTATGTCTCTTCCATGTTGACCCAAAAGGTCCTTTTCTTTTTTTCTTTTTATTTTCTCCTTTTGGGGATGATACAAAGCATAGAGACGCCCTATGTATCTTCCATGTTGACCCAAATGTCATTTTCTTTCTTGTTTTTTGTTCTCCTTTTGGGGATGACGCAAAGTGTTGAGATTCCCTATGTCTCTTCCATATTGACCCAAAAGGTCCTTTTCTTTTTTTCTTTTCTTTTCCCTATGGGAATGACGCAAAGTGTTGAGACACCCCATGTCTCTTCCATGTTGACCCAATCAGTCCCTTTTCCTTTTTACTTTATCTTTTTCTTATGTTTTCCTTTTGGTGATGATGCAAAGCATTGATTCCACAATGTCTCTTCCATGTTGACCCAAAATAGACTTTGTTTTTATTTTTTTTCACTCTTTGTGTCATTCTTCCAATTCTATGTCCTTTGGGGAATGATGGTAGTTCCAATATCTTTAATCAAAACATTGCAGCAACAAACATACTGACCCCAAATCTATAGATGGATCCCTTATGTATTTGGTGTGTTCCTTTCTAGGGGAAACATCCATTTCTTTTGTTTTCTTCTTTGTTTACATGAAGTAGCCTTACTTGGAAACATATGACTTGGCATAGGGGCTTTCCTAGTTGTTTATCATGTCTTGTTTTCTTTTTCCATTTTCTTTCCTTTGCTACTTTAAAGTAATTGCTCATAGATCAGTGTGTAGCAATTTATGTAAAGTGGGGGAGCATACACTGGCATAATTCATTCACACTCTTGGTTCTTAGTGTAGCATTGTCACTTCATATGATGCATTTTTCACTTTGTGGATGACATTGGGTGTGATGTCCTTCATAAGTGTCATCTATCTTAGCATATTACATTCCTCTTGGTGGCCTGATGCAACACACTACATCCCCTAAGTTGTGAATCTTTTATTCTTTGATTGGTCCTCTCTTGGATACATTAGATATAATGTTCCCTAAGTTATAGACCTTACATGAACTTGACAAGACTCTTTTGAATATCTTTTACATTTTACATTTTTAGATTTTACATTTTACCACCTTGCATAACACAACTTGCATGCCTTTGGTACCATCCTCTTTGTTCATGAGTTCTAAACATACAGAGCTTTGCTTGTCTCATGAAGCACAAACCAACATTTTCCTTTGTGGTGCCTTGTTAAAGTTATCGGGAGGTATAACTTTGATATGGTTGAGTGGGAAGCTCATTCAATGACACAAATTTCCCCATAGCCACCTATCTGTTTGTGAGTGCATACCGACTAGTGTTTGTTTTTCATCTTTTGGGTCTTCTCACCCAACAGACCTCCATAAGTTTTGTCACCACAGAGTGAGTATACATTCTCTTTTTCTCACAAACATCCTAGATCTAATCCACAACAAGTTGGACAAACAATAAAAGATTGACCTAATTCTTTCTTCTCTCTTTCACTTTCACATGTGTGTTCCTTTGTTCTTATGTTTAGTTTTCCATGGGATCTTCATCCTGGGGGCTTGATCATCCCTCTTGATCGTTGTCATTCCACCTTTCTAGCATAAGTGCATTTGGATCCCTCTCGATATGCATGGCTACTTTAGTGTGAGTTTGAAGCAAGTTCATCCTCTCACTAAAGTGGGGGCTAAATGTAACATAGAAAAATGGATCATTGAAATTTTCATGGTCTTTTAGGTCTTTTTCCTATGACTCTTGGTCTATTTTTCTTTGATTTAATGTTGCAATGTGACTTATGCATTCACATTAGGTTTTAAATATTCAAATTATGGCATCTTGTGAAGGTTTTGTGAAGTGTTGTAACACATTTCTACACTTTTCTAGACTGTTTTCATTGTAAATCACCTAAAAATCACCTTTTCATCACTTATTAACTCCTATTCTAAAGTGTTGTAAAGTCTTGTAACAATATTTCACACTTTTCTAGGCTTACTTTCACTATTTACACCTTTCTTATGCTTTATTTGACCCTTTGCACTCACAAGACTTAATTAAGTGTATTTTTGAATGTAAACCTGACTAACAACATTAAATACAACTTAATTCCTGACACCCACTTACAAGCCCAAGGTGGAAGCCATTCACCATGGGTGGCGAATGAGTCCCTCTTAGCTCAAAATTTAAAATAATTCAAATTTTCTTTTGGGTTTTTATTTAAAAATACCTTATGTCAGCCTGTGATGAGGTATCATTAGGTAATTAAGGCACAAGTGTGTATAAATAAGTGTTTTTCCATTCCTTTTACACCTAATTTTTCATTCAAGGATTCAAACATTCGCTCATTCAACATCAATTAGCATTTTACCACTTTGCATCATTTAATCAAGCATCAATCAAGCATTCTTGGAGCAACCATTGACATATCTTTAGATTTCTTCAACAAGATTGTGGTGAGTTTAGGACATTTGCATGTTGTTATTTATCATTTTCTTGCTTATTCCATTTCATTTCTTCATTAAGGGTTTGATTACCAAAGTGGGATTTTACGAAGGAAAATCCCTATAACCTAACTGTTAACCATTTTTCCTCTTTTGCATGTGTGTTTGCAGACTTGTGTATGAAAATTTTTCAAGCAATTAGGTGTTGAAAGGTGGTCAAGAAGTCAACAAAGTGTTTCAAATCAACAAAACCCTATTTCAAGCTCGGAGACAACGTACAGTCCATTTTCTACATATTTGACTCTGTCAACCCGACAAGAAGACAAGTGCAGATCTAGAGCTACAAAATTGACCCTTGATTTCATAGAATTTTGGAAGAGGACTGATTTTCTATCAATGGAAAATGAGTCCCACCTGAAGGCTGAAAAGTGTGATTTTGTTAGATTCCAATTCCCAACAGTCGGAAACATGTTTAAGGAGATTTTACCAGTAGGAGGACTGATTCGCCATTAGTGGTGAATGAGTCCCACTAGTCATCAACAATGATTTTTCTAGCATTCCAAAATCTTCTCAAGATTGGAATCTGCCTCTAGGTGCACTCTGTCTAGTCTCTTTCATTTATGTTTTGCATTTGTTCATGTTTTAGTTCATTCTTGCATATCAAACTGTGTTTTCAAACATTGCATTTTACATTAGTTTTGCATCAATAGTTAATCAATTTCATCATCTAGATGCATTTACAACATTTCATTTAGTTTTAATAACATCATAAAATACTCTATTTGAGTGAACCACTTCAGTTTTGTAGGTTATTCTATCTCTCTACTTTTAGGTGGAAGATCGTAAGAGTGCAAGAGTAGTCTATAGAATCAAACCACAAAATGATGGTTCATCTAGATAGGAATTGAAAGAAAAAAGATCATGAAGATGTATGATGATTTCTCTGAAATATGCTCATGTGTCTCATTTTCTACTAAAGATGAGGATGTCACAATCAAATAAGGTACATGCCCAATCAATAAAGAAGGTGCAAAATTAGGACTATGTGGAATTTCTAAAGCAACAATATCCAAAGACACAGATGGTGTGACAGTAGTGCAAATACTATCATCAAAAGAAGGGATATACCCTCAAATTAATCATCCAAATCATAAATGTGAGACTCACAAAACAACTATACAAGACCTGTCAAGTGACTATCCCACAAAGAATGATCTGAAGGATCAAAAACATCTTGATGTGCTAAAGAACCAACCTTTGAAGCAATAGGATATGAATCAACATAATTTTGAAGAACTCCAAAGTTCAAATGACCAATCTCTCCAAAGGAATTGCTATCAACACTAGCAAGAGGGGTATGAGGCTCATAATCATCACCATAAGATGAATGGTCCTGCTAAATAGAAATGATGGAAGTCTCAATCAATGACTCTGCATAGAGAATCACTGAAGGTGAAGGTACATCAACTATCTATGATGGAGAACAAGGAACATCTTAAGAATCCTCATCATCCTCATCTGAAGATTCAAAGTATTCCAAATATTCAAACTCCTACATAGTATCTATATCATAATGTATCCTATCTAAAAAATGAAGAGGCATAAGATAATCTGAAATAGAATCATCTGGGAATGGCTGAGTATCATGATCTCTATATATATCCCAAATTTTAGTCTAAAGAGGATTATGGAAATCACAATGATCAATATATTTCAAAGTGGCAACATCAATATGCATTGCAATGACTCCTAAGACATGATTTCTTTTGCAATTCCATGCAAATTTCTTACCATCAGTACCAAGAGGGGGAACAATATTATACAAATGTTGCAACAAATGAAGCCATCTAAGATGGTTTATGATATCATCTCTCCATTGTTTATAGTTTCCCCTTTTCAACATAATCACAACAGGATGAAATTAAAACCCCACAATGAACTATGACAAATCTCCAAGAATACAAAGACATTAACCTTCAACAAAAAATAGAAACTCCCAAATACTACAAATGAAGCCTTACCAAAATACTTCAGGAAGCAATAATGAAAAAAATGGTTGAGAATCCAAAAAAATTGAGCAAAAAAATAAACACATTATTGGGATTTTTGTGTCGGGTTCTCACACCAAATCACCAAGCCAAATATCCAAATCAACTCACCAAGCACACAAGCCACCACACGAAGCACACAAGAACTTCATATTTCTAGTGCAAGCACTAGAGCATATAAAGGCCAAAAAGACACCATCACAACAAATGTGGGATAAATGTTCCACTAATCTTCTTTCTAGATGAGACCACCTCCACTTCAACACAACTTTGAAAACATAAATATTTAGGGGAAAACTTAAGAAAATAATAGTTTTTTCCCAAATTTGCTTCCACAAATCACGACTCCAATGAATGCACAAATTAAATTCACCACTTCTCAAATGAATTTCCTAATTGCTCAAATGAAATTTGTGGCTCCTAGATTCATCTACAATGGCCAATTGGTGCACCAATATAGGGAAATCATGCCTCAAAAGGATAAATTATGCGGCTTGTGGAGGGGTTGATCTACAAATCACAAGTGAAGTATGGCCTTGGCATGCTGCACATGAAAGAGGCTAAATGGGTGCAATATGTAGATGAAAAGAGGCAATAAAATCTGCACATGGAAGGGACAACAAAAAAAATTCTCTTTGAGGCGCATACAAATGACCAAAAAATCCCCTTCCTATGACATCCTTCCAATCAAAAAATCCAAACGCAAACTCTCCAAGCCAAAATAAAGGGAATCAGTCTACCAATGAAGGTTCCTCTCAAATGTAAATCGCTTCCTCCCAAAGGAAAATCGTGCCTTCAAAAATAAACTACTGCCCACCAAGGGCCTACAAAAGAAATTTGCAAGCTCGAGATGGGATATGCGGCATGTAGAAAGGGAATTGAGCTACAAAGAGGAAATTAGACCCTCCAACAAATCATGACCTCTACAACAAAAATAACCACCTACAACCAAGAATAAATCCAAACAAAGGAGAATACAAGCAAAATGATGGTGGAAAATGAAGGAAGAATTGAAAATGTTGAAGACAAAATGGCATGGTCAAAATGATGCATCACACGGGTCTATTATCAGAATCGGGCCCCAAACCAAAGGTGTTTGACCCAAAATGTTCCCCTTGATTAAAATTAAGGAAAAAAATAATGTCTCTCCTTTACACACAACCAACCTATGATGGAAAAAATGGCCTGCAATGGCCTCCACAACACTCGAAAATGCACAAAAAAAGTGTTTTTACACGAACCACCAAGCACAAAATCATGCGAGCAATCACAATGATTCATGAACCTCCACAACAGAAAAAACAGAAATAATGGCAACTTTGAAATATAATAAATTTCAAATGCCAAAGAAAACTTTAGCAAGAAAAACTATGCCTGGATCTCCTCAGCAAAAAATCTCCAAGAAGGTGAGCAAGAGGAGGAGATCTGATACCATCTAGGAGATGACAACTCCTTCCCAGGATCCTCAACCTACAACAACAAATACCCTCACAAATACACAAGAGAAGTAAAACACTATTATGCCAAATACTAAAAATGATATTCAGAATGAGATGATATGCTACATAATGTACAGGCCTTTTAAAGGTATGAAAAATAAGACGAGTGAGAAACCATTCGATATGGGAAAAAACTAATTATCCCTAATTATCCTATGTTAAAACTTAACACTAACAATTCCCACTTTTATTTTCCATATATAATTTGAACATTTCAAATTTTCTAAACACTTCATCTTTTAGCTTAAGGAAGTAGACCCAAACTTTCCTTGAAAAATCATCAATGAATTCATGTTAAGATATACCTAGCTCCTCCATTTGCTGGGGGATTCATAATCCCACATAAATCAAGTTATGGAAAAGTTCAAGAGATTTACTTGCCTTCCATGTAGACCTTTCAAACTTGTCTCTATGTTTTTTCCAACTATGTCATGTACACACATTTGTGCTTACCCTTATCCAAGGTAGTCCATCAACCATATTCATCTAAATGAAAGCATGACCAAACTTTGATAGTTTAAGTGACCAAATATTTGATGCCATAACTCACTTGTGGGTAACTTGTAGTAATGTATTATTTCTTATCAAAAGATACTAAAACCTTGTAGATGCGATCATTGTCAACTACTATAGCCACAATTTTGAATCTATCATTAATGTTCCTGATTAGACACTTATCTAAATAAAAATCTACCTTATAACCATGTTGAGTTATTTGACTCACTGAGAGAATATTTTTTGTTAACTTAGGTACAAGATTCATATTTGTTACTTACAACTTCTTACCATCATGTCCTTTCATTGAAATTGAACCTATTCCTTTAATTGCATGTGAACTACCATCCCCAAGAAATATCCTTACAGCTTTTGTTTCTTCTAAAGAATTAAAGAAGGTTTTACTATAAGTCATATGTCGGCTAGCTCGAATTTCATTAGTTTGTCGCCTTATCAAAGTTATTAGGAGGTATAGCTTTGGTCTGGATGAACGGGAAGTCAAACTTAGGCATGGATTTCCCATAGCCACTTTCTTGTGTGTGTGACTGCATATCGGTCACATGTGTATGTGTCTCACTTATTTGGATACTCACCCAATGGATATCCTAAAGTTATGTTGCCTCAAAGGGAGAGTGCATTTTTGGACAAACAAATTAGATTTGATCTACAACATGTGGGAAAAATAGTTGAAGCTTGATCCACCCCCTTTTGTTTTAATTTTTTTTTTCTTTGTCTTTTTTAGTGTATGCTTCTATCTTGTTATTGCTCCTTATATCATTTTCACGTGTGTTCTTTTGTGCCTATGTTGGTTTTTCATAGTATCTTAATCCTAGGGGATTCTGCAACCCTCTTGATCATTGTCATCCTATCTTATTGGCATTAGTACATTTGGACCCCTCTTGATGTGTATCTCATCAACTTTAGTGTGAGTTTGAAGCAAGTTCCTCTTCTCACTAAAGTAGGAGCTAAATGTAGTGTCAAAAAATGTCGTATGTTACATTTTCACACTTTTTTGGGCCGTTGTGAACTAAATGAACCAAATTGTGTCTTATTTAGGGTGTTGTAAAGTTTTTTTTAGAACTTTCACACTAATCTTGGGATTTCATTAATTAATTGGGCTTCTTTATGCCTTATTTGTGTAACATAATAACCCTTTAATGAAGTAAAAACTTCTAATTTTACACCTTATGAGTAAATAAACTAGTTAACAAGCCATTGCCATAAATTTTTTCATTTCTTCATTGATAATTTTCATTCAAGATGCATAACATATTACAACATGAATTTATTTTCATTTCTTAAAATACATCAATGTAATAAATCATACAATTACATACATAACTCAATGAGCTTTAGAACAAATAGTTGTAAGACGGTCCAGGATCCTTCCTTTCAAATCTTGGTTCTTCTATTGCTTGTTGTGGAGGAGAAGCATCACTCAGGCACTTTTTTTCCAACCATAGACTCATAATGCAGTCCCCCACACATCTATCATTCCATAGATGGTCCTTCCCTTCAACGAAGAGATTGGTACAGTAATCAATAATGACAACCACCTGAGCATAGTCTTGTGCCCTACATAACTAGAACTTGTAATCCCAAAAACTTTTTCTAGCATGTAATACTGGATCATGGTGAACTGACACTAGAGCCAAAGGTCATCACACTACCTTGGCCAAAGTGTTTCATTCAATATGTTCTACTGAGGGTCATCTATCACATACACTACTCAGTGCTCGATTTGACTTAAGGCTATCTTAAGATATGCATAGGTATTTCCTTAAATGGATAGTCCATCATCCTAGATAACCTACAACCATATTAATCTACTTGGAATAAACCTACTTAACTAGTAAGTACACAAGCTAGGTATTTCCTTCAATTGATAGTCCATCATTCCAAAGATAACCTATGTACTTGGATTACCCTACTTACATGTAAGTAATTAAAACTCCCTCCCATAATGGATTATCTCTCCTAGGAGTAAACACAAGCTTTCCTAGTTAAATCAATAACTTATCTAAATACACCATATGTGCTTTTCATGTTCAATTATACCTAGTATATAATACCTATGACAAACACCCATTTCCTACTATGGAGTACTTAAAAACACATTATGAAAATAGCATAAAAGCTTGAACTTCCTTTTTAAAATATTCTAAATTCTCTAATGCATATACTGGGAAAGACATCTCAACCATGCATGCAAGACACATCATCCAAAGTAAAATAACAAAGAAGAAGAGATCCCCATGTTTGTTATCACTTATCTAAACTAAAGAAAATAATGCAGCCCTCTCCAACAACAATTAGCTTGATAATCAACTTATCAAGAATGTCACAAATAACTCTATCTCACTTGTTGATAGCTTAATTCTCTCAAACTATAGCCTTCTCTCAAAATATAACCTCCTCACAAACTATATGAACTTACTTCCTTTCTCTCTCTCAATGCAAAGAAAAGTATGGCTGGAAAAATTGCAAAAGATGTATTATCTTATGGAGGAATGCATCCCTTCCAAATGAAATGGTTCAGCTATTTATAGAGCAACCAAGCAACCTCAAAGCCTACAATTTAAGCATGTTAATGGACATCAAGCTTCATGCAAAGCAACACATGAAACATATCAGAAAGGTGGTGATTTCTTAAGCTAATACTATGAAGCATTTTTTCCCTGGTCATTTTCATTTTCGGCTTGTATAGAGGTTTTTTAGTTTCAGATGTCCCCAGGCTTAGCTTAAAGAGAATTATTAGAAATATGCACAATTTTCCATGTGGTGGTTGTACGGCTTTCATCTCTCATCTTCCTTTCAGGAAAAATTTTGGGACACGTGTTAACTTGTTGAGTATTCTCTTAGGAGTTATATTCATAAGCTCAGAGGTTTCCGCCTAGTTGACACGTCACCTCTTCACCGCGGGCAGTTTGCTTCTTCTATGGACTGATGTGTTTTGGGATTTTTTCAGAGCTAATCAGCTTTTCTCCTTTCTCTTTATTTTATTTTATTTTTTGGTCAGTGCCTCAAGATGATGTGATGGGTCAAACAAGACCTCTTGCCAAGTTGTTATTTCTAAGATTTGATCGTCTACAAGCCCTTATCTTTGCTAAAATATCTAGAAGACATAAATGAAATAGCTGAGGATTAATGAGCAAAGACTTTTGTGGCCTAACCAGGAATCTAGGATCAGATTGTGAGCTATCAATATATGGCATCTAGCAGTAGGGTATGTGTAGGATCATCATGGAAAAAAAAGGCCCTTAAGTGGTAAAAAATTTAGAAAAATCAGAGTTAGGAAAGTTGACTTAAAAATTTGAATAAGTTATCTATAATATTTCAAAAATATGTAAGAATACAATCTGTAGAAAATTGAATGTAGTTTCTAAACTACTAGGTTTTTTTAAATAAATCTATTTGGTGAAAATTTGAAATTTCAATGCAGAGTACTTAAATTTCGGTAAAAATAAGAAGTAGGTGTCTATCTGACCACCCTAACCACAATAAAATGATAATATTTTTTTATAATATTTTAGATATAAGTAGAAGACTCATGTCTTGATGTGATGCATATTTTTTTATTTTTTTTCCAAGTAAATAATTAATTATGTTTTTATTACAAATTTTAAAAACTATAAAACTCGTATGTCTGACCACCTTAACTTGGTCAAAACTTCAAAAGATTAAATTTTTTTAATCCTATAATATGCAAAGCATAGAATGTGATGCATGTTTCGGATTCAAAAAATGTGATACCGTTTGAAAGCTATAGATATTTTTCAATCAGCCTATCAATCAGGACTTTAGTCATAATTCAAATAAAAAATGAATAATAATTATTTATTAAATTCAAAGTAAAGCATAATTTATATTGGTGGAAAGTTGAAAATCTCCTCTAAAAACCCTTTTCGTTTCATCAATTTTGGGTAAAAAAAAATTGTCAACCACATGGGCCATCATATCAGTTACATATTGCCACTTTTTGGCCCATAATGATCCTGCACATACCCAGTAATTACTTCTATATTGAGGTGATGCTTTCTTCTTCTAGCAGCTATAAAATCAAGGCAACACAATAAAGGGTTAGATTCCAAGTAGTAGTTTATTGAGAAAGAAGTTTCTTTAGTTTTCTTAGGATTTTTAGAATCATTTTCATAAACAAGTTGCAGAACTACTTTATTCTGGCATGTTATATCTATTAACATTTAAAATATTGTCGGTTTGGCATTCAACCTCTGTTTCAAAGTTCATTTGATAATTAAAAGCATGAACTATTGAGGAGAATTTTTTGAGACTGTGCATGTATGGCCTTTTTCAAGTTTTCTTTCTTTATAATATTGTTTTGAATGAAACATTGTGTCTTGCAAGTTGAATCTAGATAGTTTAAGTAGTGTATTTCTATGTTGTATGCTTGTATTACATAATAGTAACTTAAGAAAACTGGACTATGTCATTGGAATTCTTTGTTTTTCTGAAAGTTGTTGGGTATGTGCAGGATCATCATAGAAAAAACAGGCCCTTAAGTGGCAAAAAAATTAGAAAAATCAGAGTTAGGCAACTTGACGTAAAAAAATGAATAAGTTGTCTATATTATTCCAAAAATATGTAAGAATAGAATCTGTAGCAAATTGAGTGTAGTTTCTAAATTACTAGGTTTTTTTTTTTTTAAATCTATTTGGTGAAATTTTGAAATATCAATGCAGTGGTACTTAAATTTCATGGAAAAAATAAGAAGTAGGTGTCTGTCTGACCACCCTAATGACAATAAAATGATCATATTTTTTTTATAATATTTTAAATATAAGTAGAGGACTCATGCCTCGATGTGATACATTTTTTTTTATTTTATTTTTAGTAAATATTATGAATTTTTTATTACAACTTTTTAAAAAATATAAAAACTCGTATGTCTAACCACCTTAACTTGGTCAAAACTTCATAAATTCATTTTTAATTTTTTTAATCCTACAGTATGTGGAGCATAGAATGTGATTCATATTTTGGATTCAAAAAATGTGATACCATTTGAAAGCTATAGATGTTTTTCAATCAACGTATCAATCAGGACTTTAGTTGTAATTTGAATATAAAATGAATAATAATTACTTATTAAATTCAAAGTAAAGAATAATTTATATTGGTGGAAAGCTGAGAATCTCCTTTAAACATCCTTTTAGTTTCATCAATTTTGGGTAAAAAAATAGTTGTCAGCCACATACCCATCATATTGCCACTTTTTGGCCCATCGTGATTCAGCACATACCTTGTTATTTTATCGTACTATGTTGTATTAGGAGATAGATTTCATGTGTTTTCTAAGTTAAATGGTTCTGATAATTGTAAGAAGTCTTTATGTTTGATTTGACCTTAATGAACACTTCCTGTAGAAATATTTGAAAGTTTGTAGTGTGCTTGATGTTAGCCTTTGCTACTCGTTCTCTTTCCAACAATGAAGGGTAGTATAATTTTTTGTTTATTTATACCACTCATAGGAATGATTCAGGTTTGAAATGTTGTAAAAGAATTGGCACATCACCTTTTATGTTTTAGGTTTACATTTTCTTCTCCCCTTATCTCAAAATCCCTAAAGAAGAGCCAACTTTTTATAAAAATCCCAAAGGTATTCAGTGAGACACAATTTTTCCTCCACTCGTTGAATTTCCCATAAGACTTTCGGAGAGGCACAAGCTTTGATGATCAATAGTTCTTTTTCTGGCACGTCCAGTGGGACAAGAATTTTTTTGAACGCCTGATTAGAAGTTAGAAATATTTCTTGAATCAGGCTAAGAAATGAAACTAGAAGTTTCATGCCCAGAGTCCAAACAAGAGCATCTTCGAAAGGTCACTTCCAGTACTCTCAGTTACCTGCCTTGATCCCTAGGAGGAGAAGACTTACAGGTTTTGTATCACCTGTAAGGAGTAATAGAGAAAGAAGTAAGAGCCCAGTATCTAGAGATTCATCCACTCCACCTGGAGGAATAAATTTCCAAATTAGGATACCTGTGTATCTGATCCACAAAATCATTTTCTCTATGGCTCACATACTCCCCCCTCCCCCTAGGAACTTATGACATGGGATAGTGTTAGTTCGCTATAACCACCCACACCCCTAGATGTATGACCCACTATACCCGCTACCACCCTCAAGGCCAGCCCAAGATTCTCTAGAGAAGATTTCAAAACCCCTTTCAAACACATTCAAGATATAGTGGAGGTATGTAGGGTGATTAACATATCGTAGGAAAATGTCACGTTAAGATTGTTGGCCACCTCATTGAAAGGGAAAGTCCAAGATTGGTATCGATCCTTTGCTTTTGGCTCTATCCTCTCCTAGGACCAGCTTGGAGAATGCCTATTCAAATGTTTCTGAAATAAGGGAGACCGTTCCTTGCTACAACATCAATTGATTACCATTCAGAGGGCTTCACACAAAGCAATGAGCAACTTTAACACCAAATTCCATAAGACCTAGCAAAGGATCCCCATCACTGCTCAACCCCTGACCACCATGGCATTCATGTTCTATCTAAAGGCTTTTAACCTTGACATTGCAGTCATGATAACCTCTATGGGAGGGGATATCTTGCCCGATGCATACAAGGTGGCAGTGTGTGCAAAAAATAGTTTGATTGATGTCAGGAAACTTCTGCTATGGCCCCCAATGGTCCAAGGGGAGAGACATCTTCAAGTGCCCCCACGAAATAGTTGATGTTGGTCACTCCATAACCTATAAATGTACATCCCACCACTCAAGCAAGCATGTCGAGTTTTTCCTCAATGGAGACATATATTAGCGAGATGAAGGATCTCATGCGGACTTTTTCTAATGAGTTGGTCATTATCAAATGACAACAAGAAATGCCCCCGAAGTAGACCACACAGACCTATGGTGGAGGGAAACCATCTTATCAACAAAATCCACATCAAGGATTCTCCAAAGGAGGAAGCCAATTGATGACATACACAAGCTAGACAGTTTTGGTCACCATGGCATTGCAGACATTCAATGATAGTTAAATAAAGAGTTAGTCTTGGGCCAAAATAATTTGGCAGAGGACGAAAATGTTTGGTGCTTTCCGTGCAGTGATAGTCATATTCCCTAAAATTTCCCAAGAGAGAATATGCAGCAAGAGGATAGCGGAACAAAGGAGCAAGGGCATTCCCCCGAATGTAGACGATTACGAGTCATCCAAAATGGAAAATGCAAATTTTAGAGCACAAACTCAAGGGATGTCCCTGGAGCAAGAACTAGACATAGCACCCGACCGAGCTCTATTCTCATGTATAGAAGAGGAAGAATATCTATTGCAAATGAAACTCTGATGACTGGGGCTCCACAAGTGCACTTAGACTACAACACAAGATCAAAAAGAAGGCTCACGGGAGAATACGTACAACAAGATTTGCCAAATCCTTTTCCACATCAATCCTTTCTATAGACAAAATTAGCCTCATTTCCCACTATCTATCCTTCTCCGTAGTCGCATAACACACCATTGGAGGAGGCTGAGATGATCAAGACACCAAGCCCAATCATGTTGGAATGATTTCCTCTAAAATTAAGAGAAGTGCCACAATTTAAACCCAAGGTCCAAATAGTTGGGACACTTAACGTAGTGGAGCAATTTAAGAAGGTGCCAACCCATGTATCATTGTGGGATGTCATATCAATTCTTGAACAAAAAATGTTGCTTCAAGAAGTGTTAAAAGAAGAAGAGAAAAGTTTGTGTGAAGATGCAGTTCATCCAAGAAATCAAAATAGAGATAACAAATCCTTGCTGCCCCCTTAGGCCCTGGAAGCTACAACTTAGGCAAATGATGTAGGAAACACCAAGGAGAAAGAGGTAAGCAAAAAAAATCCCACGCCTTTCTTTTTAACACTCATAGTGGGAGATAAACTATTGCATAACAATATGATTGATTCAGGGGCTAGCACCATTATCATTCCAAAACAAGTGGCAGATGCTTTGAAGATAAAGTATGAGCCTCTTGAAAAGGGGATCATGTAACTGGATGGGAAGAAGGTTTTGACCATCAAACTAATAAAATACTTGCCCCTGACTCTTTTCTCCTACCTAGACCAAATAGTTACGCAAAAATTAGTAGTGATAGACATTCCACCAGTCTTCAGAATGTGTCTATCAAGAGATTTCATCACCAAGCTTGGTGGATACCTGTAACTTGATTGGTCCCACCTGATATTGGGAAAAAAGCACAGGGTGAAGATAAAGATCCTGTCCAAATCCTTGCATCTCGAACATATTACGGATGATGCAAACCTATGTTTCGGGAATACATATACCTCTTTTCCCTAGCAAGAGAGATATTGTGTAGAAATGCCAGAAGAAAAGGGAGATACAATCAGATAAACTCCAAAAGAAGTGTTGCTCAACCAATTCACTAGCTCTGATCCATTTGGTAACTTTCATGCAATATGGTTGGGAACCTATGTAATTTTCGATGGCGATCATTTTTTTCTGAAAATGACCAAGGATCAGAAGGGATCTAACGACCCATCTAATAACTGTCTATGGACCCTATATTTCGACAGCACCAAGCGTAAAGTTGACTCTGAAGCAAGTGTCTAATTAATATCCCTGATGGGATCTGAAACTCTTAGATCTTATCATTTCTTGTTTTCATGTTCAAGTGGTGATGTTGAATATGAGGCTTTGATCCATGGTTTGATCCTCACTAAAAAAATTGGGTGTAAAGAGAGTACAAGTTTTTGAAGATTCAAAGCTAGTCGTGAGCCAAATCTATGGCCAAGCAACCTTAAAGAACATCCAAATAAAGTCATATAGACATAGAGTATGGGATATCATTGAGAATTTTGAAGCCTTCAACATACTAATAATTCCCCAGTCGCAAAAGGGTATTGTTGGTCAAATGGTTCCTGATGATCCATGATTTGAACTAATTTCTAATCTAATAAAGCATAGCATGGCGCAAATCATTGTCTGACCCTCAATTCTTGACAAGAAAGAAAATTGGAAAATTTTGGGTGATGACATTCAAGTAGCCTCCGACTATCCATCACCAAAGGTGGACTTTCCAAGAGGCACAAGGAATGGCAAACAAAGATTCTCTGAAGATTTGGGTGCTGGTAAAGAACTTGCCATCAGAAGCAACATGAAACTAAAAGATGGGAAGGGAAATCATTCCAAGAAAAATAAAAGGCTAAAAGATCTATGCTTCAAATATAGTCTCAAAGGATATGACCCAGGCATATTCCAATGTATTGTTGATTTGGCGAATGGGTCTGAATCCATCCAACAGAGACAAAGGTTAGTCAACCTGAAAGATGAAATTGTGGTTGCATAGGAGCTCGCTAGATGGACCAAATCCAAGACCATAGATTTCTTGTTGTTGATAGGGTGGATTGTACAGATGGTGACCAGATCATGGATTTTCTCCCTATTAGATAATCCCTCAAGATATGATCGGGTCCATGAGAATGAGTTTGACCAATGCAAGATGACATTTACCACTAAGTGGCGAATGTTTGCATATTCAAAAATACCATTGGAACTCTCTAATGCTAATGTATCTTTTCAGCAGATGGTAATCATTTCCTTAGAAGGATTGATTAGTCAGACTATCCTCATAAGTTTGGGAAACCTGACAATCTTTTCTAAATCAATAAATACATGTTTTAATCACCAAGAAAAGGTTTTCCAGAAATACCAAAAGTTTGGATTTTCTTTAAATCTAAAAAAATGTGTCTTTAGAGTGCCTCAAAGTAATCTTTTTAGCTTCTAGAATTCAAAAAAAGGAACAATCATAAAGCCCAAAAGGGTTCGAGCAACAAAAGAGCTACATTTCCTTCTGAGGAAAATTGATTTTTTTACTAGATTCATATCAAAGGTCATGAGCATTGTGTGACTAGTCACCTTGATGTTTAGAAAGAACCTACCTCTTGAATGGAATTCCAAGGACACAACAACTTCTGATGAACTAAAGGAAACCCTCTCTGAAACCCCAGTGTTGGTTAGCCCATATTTTTTTGAAAGTTTTTTACTTCATGAGAAAAGTGGCCAACATAAGGCAGCTCCTATGCTTGCTAGGAAAAGTAGAGGTACAATAAAAAGCATCCTATTGTATTCCATTCAAGGATCCTAAAAGGTTTCGATGCCATTTTGTGGAGATGCATCACCGAAGTCAAGATCGCCAATTTCGTTAGAGAGCTAGTAGTCGGGTTTAGACAACTCAAAATTGTTATGCTTGGCAATTCCTTAGTTGTTGAGAAGTCAGAAACAACAATTTTTGCTATTAGAAGTAGGGTTTTCTCAAAAATCTCATCAAGTTACCACCCACAAGAGAATAAGATAACAAGATTGACCAACAAAAACCTAATCAGGATAGATAAGTGTATTGGATCAAAACAACAGAGAGATTAGCATAAAGATCTACGAGCTACTTTGTGGATGGACCAAATTATTTCCAATCAAATTTTAAGGATTTCCCCTTACAAATTGGTGTACAAAAGGGAGGTACTTGTACCCATTTCCATAAGAATTCATGCTTCACAAGTTAGGAAAGCTCTTAAGATTAAAAGGGAAAATAAAATGGAGGTATGACTTGAAAACCCCCTCAAGTTGAGGAAGGATGGAGGAAAATCTCATGGAACCATGATCAATTTCCAAAAAATGACTGAGCAAGGATTTTACAAGAGGTTTTCTAACCCAAAATTTGAAAGAGGGAGCTATGTGCAAAAGTATGGGAGGCATAATGAAAAACTAGGGAAACATAACAAATTTGGAGCACTATGGAAAAAGTTTTTTTGAATTATCACATACAAAGTAAAGAACGCGTACAAATTCAAAGATATGAAAGGAAACACTTTAGATATACCAATGAATGATATTTATATGAAGATTTTTCATTAAAATGCACAGTTATTTAAAAAAAATTGTAGATATTTTGAAATTTTGAGAATAAACAGCTAAAAGAACACTAAAGAAATAAAATGTCGTATTATATTATATTCATTAAGAATCTACATATAATGTATGGCCCAAGGCTCAGAATGGAACATGAAGCTCTCTCAAGTGAAACCCAAAAGGAGTAATGGGTAAAAAGAGGAAAAATGGAGGAAACAAAAAAAAGACAGTAAAATTAAGCCTCCAGCCATCATAGTCAAAGAAAGGGGCTTGTTATCATGTTTTTTTCTTCCTTCTTCTTTCTTTTCTTCTTCTTTTCTTCTTGTTCATCAAGATGCAAAAAGAGGGTTAACACATGACACACACGGCCCACACAATGTAGAGCTAGGGCCTACTCTCTGTGAATTTGCAACAAAAAGCCAAAGTGCTTCTTCTAGGAGATACCTGGAACCTGCTCCACTCTATACTCTCGCAAAAGAAAAGTGGCCACTAGCTGAGAAGAGAAATAGTGTATCTCAATTTCCATGGCACAAAAATCAATCAAGAAGGGAAGCTAGGGTATGTCTATCCCATAATCCATGTGCCTGCAAAGGCCCATGGTGCTCAGAATACCAACACTGGGGATGGCCACTCGCACTATCTTGCCCAACCCTTCCATAAGTGAAGTGTCAAACATCTTCTGGCATAGCTCAATTGTCATGGGATTAGGCACATTTAGGTCCAACAATGAGACCACAAACTAGGAAAGCACGTTGCAGTTGCTCCGAAGTTGGTTCTCATCAATAATAAATTCTACACCGACTACCCACTTGAAAGCTACCATAATAAGGGAGTCACATTTCTTCAGCAGATGCTTGATTTGGTCACTAGTGATCTCCCCCGCGAAGCAGTTCTATGGTCTCCATGGAAGGATCTGAATTGGGGTACAAAGGCTAGCAGACATTCTGATAGGCAGTGAAGTATGGTGAAATAAAAATAAGCAGAAGGATAGCTAACTTAGAAGACTATGTGTTCGAATGAATGTTGTAAAAGGTGGCATAGCTATATATAGAAAAGGTGAACTGGTAAACCCAGCCAACAAAATATCTATTTTTGGCAGGACGATAATGTGAAGTTTGTAGATAGAATGGAGCAAGGGAGATAAATCATACTAAAAATTAGACGAAATGCTTTGAGGAATAAATTTGGGTGTTGGGAGTAAATTCCCTCATACGCCGATTGTTGACATGTGTCCTTTGTCATCATCAACACCAACCAGCCTATTAATGAGAAAATACATGGATTAGCATGTTGAAACTCTGAAAAATTGATGGTCACATCTTTTCAAGGGTACCTTACATCACCTCAACATGTTTTGAATGATGAAAAGGATGATTTTCAATGTAGTAGCTTTATTTGTAAAAGAGGCGGTGAGGAGAATGTACTAGTTCCATCCCCGCGGTGTTTTCAGCATTCCCAAGGGATACAGATCTGATGTTCACACGTATTGCCCCGGTGTTAGCATTTAATGAACTAGCAGTAACCATGTAGTCTTAACTACATGCATGGGTAAGAGAATTAATTGCACTCAAAAGGTAGTTTTTCTCTAAAGAAGTAAAAGGAAAGTGGTTGAGCAAAGCTCTCTGCAACCTTCTCGTACAATCATGGTGGAAACATTCACCTCCGGTAGGAAAGTTGTATTTCAAAATAGACAGCTTGGTTATGCAGATGTTTTTGGGCACTATTCATTTGCTAATGCTCCAACACCAGAGGAACGACCATTCGAGAGCTGCAGAAAGATCCAAACTACTAAACATATTCAAAGAGAGGTAGTGCAAGACATCACTGATAATGTTTTTGACCCTCGGCTATCCACCAACCCTAAAAATATTAGGGAAGGTGTGTTTCAGAGGATTTTAGAACATGTACCATCAGAGGATTGTGTTTTGATTCTGGAATAGTGGTCTGCCACAGTTTATGTTGCCTGTTGTACATCTATTCCCGGATTTGGTTGATGCATGTGCAAATAGTTTCAATGAAAAAATAGAATCCATTAGGAGTTGTGGGATCAATATTACCATTTCTACCAAGGCTATACAGGACATGCTATGTTTCCCTACAAATTGGGGCACCGAGGCTTTCAATGAAGAGAAGATGGATGCCCTAGGGGAAGACATGTTTGGGCGAACGAGTTTCTATGAAGATGAAACAAAGGAGAAGCCACAAAGAGGACATATTCATTGGCCCCTTTCATGCAATAAATTTAAGAAAGATACACAGTCTGTGTTCTCAATGTTGTTCTGGGTTTTTGGCCTCGACAATGATGAGGAAGTCAATTCTTTCCAGTTTTCCCTACGCCTTGCACTAAAAAGGAAAAAAATTATGAGACATTATGATTTTGCTAAGATAATAGTTGGCAATATCAAAGAACAGTTGAAGAATTACCATACCAAGTCCAAGCCTAGGTATTCTTCTATGACATATATTTTATGACTCTAATGCTTCTCTTGCACTTATAGGGTTTTTCACCCAAAAGGAGAGAGATTAGATCCAAAAATGTGTATGTACATTCAAATTAGGATGTATGGAATGAGATATGATGTAAATGAACTAAACTAAATGCAATAGATTAATCTAAATGACTAAAAACGAATGTGAAACTAGGATTTATGCCATGTTTGAAAACACAGTGTGATATGCAAATAGATAGAAATAATGAACAAAAATGCAATCTTAGACTAAACAAAGGGTTGTTTTTGAGAATGTGTGAACCTTGAAAGTTGTAGAGGACTAAATGATAAATTGAAAACCTAATGAGATCTAGACTTTAGCTAATTGGGAATCATTCACTAAGGGTGGTGAATCAATCCCAAGTTAGGTCTTTTCTGAATAGAACTTGATTTATGACTATCATGGACTTGAAACAGCTTCAAACTCAATTCTACATCTCAGGTGGGACTCATTCGCCAAGCATGGTGAATCAGTCCTCCTTCAAATTCCTTCAAATTCCAAGTTAAGATCTGCACCTTGACACCTGCACAAAAAATTATGACGGAGTCCCAATTCCAGATCTCGGAAAATCCATGCAAAACAACTTAAAATTGTTGGTCTAATGGGGGGTTTTCCTTGGTCAAACCCCTAGATTGGTAATCAAACCTTGAATAGAGAAACATATGCATAAACCCTAGCCTCAGATGTGTTAAAGACTAGGAAAGGCTAAATCATGACAAAAACCCTATTCTATTGATCTAGAATAGGTTATGCAAGAATGATTGAAAGGATGCAATATCTCTACCCTAGAAACCTTACAACACATAAAACGAGGATAAGAAATAGCATGCAAATGTTAAATAATCACAATGAAAACCTTGATCTGAAGATAGAGCAACAATGGAAGATGGAATCAATAGGAAAACAAGTCCTTAGGCATGATTTGCTAGCTACTTGCACCTCTTCACCCTACATTTCTTCATGATTCACCATAGGCATCCATCATCAGCCCTTTGCAATGTTGGATCTTGACAATGTAAGTGAGCTCTAAGACTTGCAAAAACCCTAGTTTGTTGTCCTAAAACTTCGACTTTTAATGATGCAATTTGTTGTTGTATGCTTTTCACTCTTAGATAATGACAATGTGAAGAAAAGATATGATCAAATATTTGTGTAAAATGACTTAAAATGTGTATTTATAGGAAACAACACCTTATTTTCCCATTAATTAGACCTAAGAGGATGACATTCATTGGAAATAAGAACAAAATTCATTAAATTCCCGCTTAATTTTGAATTTTCCCTCAAAGGGGACTCATTCCCCACTCTTGGTGAATGAGTCCCACCAGAGGGGAATCATTCACCAAGGGTGGTGAATGGGTCCCACTACTACTATTTGAAGGTGGGTTGTTGGGGTATGATGTCATTAAGTGTTGTTTGTCAGGTTTTATGTGATTTATCATGTGAAACGGGCCTCTAGATCAAAATTAATAGGTGTGAGGGGCCTATAAATGCCATTTTAAAGGGAAAATGATATAAAGGGACTCAAAAGTGGGTCTAAGTATACATGAAAATGTCTCTTTTCTCAAGAGGGTCCAATTTTTGATGACATATCTTCTATTCTAGTTCATTTTCTTTTACATCAAAATTTTGAGTGGTTGGGAAGGAATGTACCAATATCTAGGTTAGATTAAAGAGGTTGTCTCCAGCCAGTTTCTGTATGGACCCCTATGTTTTCAAAGATAGGAGATTATTATTCATTTGCGGATTATTTCCCCAGGCCAATGCTCCAAGATTTTTTGCCCCGCCCCATCAGTCGTTTCTCTCAGGAGGTTATAGGATGGATGGAGAATCCACCCGTCCCACTAGATTATTTCCTGGCTGAATATTTCACATTTGTCAGGTTCCATAGTTTTCCTGAGGAGGTTTTTCGACTCCCAAGATTTGTAACTAATAGGGTTTTTGTGCTGGAGGCATGCCACCAAGTATTTTTTGTTGACAGGGTTTATGGTGCTACAAGGAATAAAACAAAGCTTTATGATCTTCCTCTCATAATTACTAAGAGTCAGGTTATATTGGCTAAGTGGAAGGTAGAGGATGAGATCACAAATTTACTGGTGACATTGGGCCTAGTCCTCATTTGTGACAAGTGGTATTATAACTTGAATGGGATTTTTACTTTAAGACATGAGGTCAGGGAATATTTACAAAGAAGGAGGAACCCGACTTGAGAAATCCCAGAGATATACATTGACCTAGCTCACATTTCAGAGGAGAGGCCAAGGTGGTTAAGTTTCTATGAGTCACAAGTGGGATACCAAAGGAATCTCCCAAAAAAAAAATCTCTTAATACAAAATTGAAGAAAAAGGGTTGGTCGAAAAGAAAGATGTCTGACTTCTGGAAATTTTGACAGGAGATGAGTTGTCCAGGTGCCCTTTTCGATAAATTTTTGTACTTAATGAGGAATTTGAGGAATTATATGATAAGGAGGTTGATTTCAATAATAGAAATCCTGAGACAAGTCATGAAATTGATGAAGAAAGGGTTCCACCTCAGGTTTCTAGACAATGGGAGTCTGACAGTTAGAGAAATTCAAGGCAAGCAGGTTCACAAGCTCCCTCTACTTTTGACGCCCAAAATAAAGGAAAAAGAACCTGACGGTCTCCAAGGTCATCCACTGCAACTGTTGAAGGTCAGGTGTTGGAAGAATCTACAACCAGAGGATCAAAACGTACTAGTTCTGGTCACTTGAAATGAAGAAGGATCAAAGACTTGGGTTTTCTTGATGTGCTTATTCGACAAGAGGAAGAAGTGGAGGCCATCCTACAAAATGCTTCATCAACCACGACCTAGGTAAGTTTCACTCCCCCTCTTCTCCCTATTTCTGAATCTCTTGTCAGCTCCTTAGCTCCTCTCATAGAAAGTAATCCTTTGCCCTTGACCCCTGAATTGATAATTCTGAATGTGCCCCCCACCATTTTAAGTGGATCCATTGATACCATCTCATGCACTAAGGGGGCATCATCTGTTGAAGTCATTTTTGTGTCATTAATCACCCTATCAAATGCCCCTATTGGATCGGCTAAAACCACTAATTTTCCCTTTACTCCCATGCCATCTGATAAAGGGAAGGTGCCCCTCCATCAACCTGCTTTAGTTTTTACCCCTACCCATTTTTCCTTTACTCAATTTGGCGTCCTACCCTTTTCCATGATTACACTACCTTTTTCATCCCCCCATGCTCACACATCTGAAGTGTCCCCTACCATCACTCTTTTTGGGCTTCCCCCTGGTGCTTCCATTACAGCACAGAGTGTGAATGTCCCGTAGACCCTATAGGGTCATTTCAGTACTACCAAACAAGCCTGAAAGGCCAAAAAACAAAAAATATTGTTAAAGAATATCGAGAAGCCTGCTACAAAGAAAATTGAGGCCTATTTCAATGAAGAGTGAAACTCTCTGCTTATTACCACCATGAGGCCACTAGTTTCAAAACCCGAAGGGAAAATGCAGATGGAAGATTATGACATCCCTGTTGTGGGCCTAGATTTGAGCAAAACTCGCCCGCGTGATAAGATGGTCCTAGCTAAATCTACATAGAAAGTAGTATATGTTGACTATGATAGGCTAGATAGGAGATTAAAGAAGTGTGAGGTGGAGTTAGCAAATGTAAAAGAGACAGTAAGTAGATTTCAAAATGAGGTTCGATCTAGAGAAGTTGAAGTGACTCATGTAAGGAAAATTCAAGGCCAGCAAGAGAACGTGCCTAAGTTACTTGCAAATGTTTGAAATGAGTGAGTTTAGCTTCATGCTGAAATTGAAGATTTAAAAGGAGAGCTAAATAATGTCTGGGCAAGAAACTTTGATGATCTTCAGAGAATCCAGGTGGAAGCAGAGGAGTCTAGACAAGAAGTCGAAAGGCTAAGTTCTGAATTAGCAAACACTCTTCAGGGAAAGGGCCAAATGGAAGAAAGTACAAAGACAAGGGAGGCTCGTTTCAACTAGGAGTTAACTACTTTGCAATGGTATGGGCCCCTCCCTATGATAAACATGCTAATATCTATGCATTTGGAGTAGATCTCAGCTGGCATTATTGTTTTGGGATCTATCTTACAATTTTTAAGGGATGTTTGGGAACTAAATGCCAAGGTTGGGCCAATCGCCGATCATTTCATGAAAAAGTGTTCATCCCAGGTGGCGGATTCTAAAATTTTTATCTCTAAATTATGCATCGCCACTAACCAAACCCTGGAAGAAGCAAGAATTCCTGATCAACGAATCGCCTCCATCAAGGCCAATGAGATTATCAATTGTCATAAGTTTGTGGCAGAATGTAAAGATTGTCAAATAGTGATGAATAAGTAGGTTATTGAGATCAAGAAAGACTTTGACATCTTGGTTAGTTTTGGTTTGCCTCCTCTTCTTTCATCAGATGAAGATGCGCTGACAATGAAGCAGGTCAATGATGCAATCTGACGCAAGATCCAAGCCTCAGCAGACATTCAAAGTTCAAGTTCCATTCCTTTGGTTGATGATGTCAAGCACCATATCTATTCTCTTTCTCAATTCTATTATCACTTGGGTGTCTTTTCTTCCAGATGGGGGTGAATCTCTTTGAAAGAGATTTTTAATCTCGAGAAATTATACAGACAGATTCAGACCCTTTCCTACCAACTGATGCAGACTAGGAGGCTCAGTGTGTCGCACTCAAAAAAATCCAAAAACAACCAGAGGCCTAGGTTTGTGTCCTCGCAAAGTGAAGACCCCTATGAGTCACCAGAACTGTGAAGCATTTTTTCCCTAGTCATTTTCATTTTTGGCTTGTATAGAGGTTTTTCAATTTTGGATATCCCCAAGCTTAGCTTAAGGAGAATTATTGGAAAGATGCACAATTTTCACGTGATGGTTGTGTGGCTTTCTTCTTTCTTCTTCCTTTCAAGAGAAAGTTTGGGACACATGTTAACTTGTTAGTTATTCTCTTAGGAGCTATATTCATAAGCTCAGTGGTTTCCACCTAGCTGACACATCACCTCTGCATAGTGAACAGTTTGCTTCTTCTACGGGGTGATTTGTTTTGGGAGTTTGTCGAAGTTGATCAGCTTTCCTCCTTTCTCTTTATTTTATTTTATTTTTGGGTCGATGCCTTAGAATGATGTGACCAGTCAAACATCACCTCTTTCCAGGCTATTAATTCTAAGATTGATCGTCTACAAGCCCTTATCTTTGCTAAAATATCTAGAAGACATAAATGCAGTAGCTAAGGATTAATGAGCAAAGACTTTTGCAACCTAACCAGGGACCCACGATAAGATTGTGAGCTATCAAGATATGACATCTGGCAATAATTACTTTTGTACTGAGGTAGTGCTTTCTTCTTCTAGTGGCTATAAAATCAAGGAAACAACACAATAAAGGGTTGGATTCCAAGTAATAGTTTCTTGAGAAGGGTATGTGCAGGATCATGATGGGCCAAAAAGTGGCAATATGATGGGTATGTGGCTGATGACCTTTTTTTAACCCAAAATTGATGAAACGAAAAGGGTTTTTAAAGGAGATTCTCAGATTTCCAACAATATAAATTATGTTTTACTTTGAATTTAATAAGTAATTATTATTCATTTTCTATTCAAATTACAAATAAAGTCCTGATTGATAGATTGATTGAAAAAAATCTATTGCTTTCAAACGGTATCACATTTTTTGAATCCAAAACATACATCACATTCTATGCTTCACATACTATAGGATGAAAAAAGAAAAATTGAATTTCATGAAGTTTTGACCAAGTTAAGGTGGTCAGACATATGAGTTTTTTATATTTTTTAAAAGTTGTAAAAAAAAAATCATAATTAATTATTTATTTGGAAACAAATTACAAAAAAATATGCATCACATCGAGACATGAGACCTCTACTTATATCTAAAATATTATAAAAAAATATTATCATTTTATTGTGGTTAGGGTGGTCAGACAGACACCTACTTCTTATTTTTTCCCTGAAATTTAAGTACTGTTGCATTGAAATTTCAAATTTTCACCAAATAGATTTTTTTTTTAAAAAACAAACCTAGTAGTTTAGAAACTACATTCAATTTGCTACAAATTCTATTCTTATATATTTTTGATATAATATAGATAACCTATTCAAATTTTTACGTCAAGTTTCCTAACTCTGATTTTTCTAATTTTTTTGCCACTTAAGGGCTTGTTTTTTCCATGATGATCCTGCACATACCCAAAAATAAGAAGTTTCTTTTGTTTTCTTAGGATTTTTAGAATTATTTTCATAAACAAGTTGCAAAACTACTTTATTTTGGCATGTTATATCTATTAAGGTTTAAACTATTGTCGAATTGGCATCTGACTTCTATTTCAAAGTGCATTTGATAATTAAAAGCACAAACTATTAAGGAGAATTTTTTGAGACTGTGCATGTATTGCCTTTTTCAATTTTTCTTTCTTTGTAATATCATTTTGAATGAAACATTGTGTCTTGCAAGTTGAATCTAGATAGTTTAAGTAGCGGATTTCTATATTGTATGCTTGTATTGCAGAATAGTAACTTAAGAAAACTAAACTATGTCATTGGAATTCTTTGTTTTTCTAAAATTTGTTATTTTATCGTACTATGCTATATTAGGAGATAGAGTTCATGTGATTTCTGAGATATGGTGTTGATAATTGTAAGAAGTCTTTATGTTTGATCAGACCTTAATGAACACTGCCTGTAGAAAGATTTGAAAGTATGCACCATGTTTGAAGTTAGCCTTTGCTACTCATTCTCTTTCCAATTGGAACATAGATTTTTGGGACCCACTTGCTTTCTAACAATTCTAGGGTTTTTCACCTAAAAGGAGAAAGAGGGGTAAAAAATGTTTATGTTCATATTCAAATATTAGCATGAAATGGATGGAAAGAGGATGTAAAATACCTAGATGTAATGATTGAATGCAAGAAACTAGTAAGATTGATTGACTAATTAATAGAAATTAAAGTAAAACATCTTGTTTGAAAACACATTGTGTAATACAAAATCACCTACAAATGAATGGAAAACTGCAATAGGAATGAATCAGATAGAAAGTGTGCACCTGAAGACTTGAAGTAGACTGGAAAATTTATTTTGAAATGTTGTTGATGATTTTTTTTTAGGCCTAGAGGGACTCATTCGCCATTGTGGGTGAATCAGTCTAAATTTTGGTAAACTGAGTCGAAACCTGTTTCTGTCAAAAGGGTGTCAGAAAATGCATAAAACATGAAACTAACTTGGAAATGGGACTCATTTGCCACCCATGGTGAATGAGTCCACTTTTGAATTTTTGAATATTCAAGAGTGGATTCTGGAGCTTCCAATCTACACTTTAATGTTCTACAAGTGTCTACTTCTTAAACTTTTATTTATGGGCCTAAAAAAATGAGATTTTGTTGATTCTTTGACTTTTTGAATGAAGAGAGGACTTTAACAACTTTTCAACTTGATCTTCAATGATTTCCAAGCTTCCAAAGGACCTAAATCTTCAAACACACAAGAAGAGAAGAATAAATATTGAATGTTAGGACATGGGGGTTTGCCTTGGTCAAACCTCGTTTAGGTAATTAAACCAAAATGATGAAAGAATAGAATGAAACTTGCAATAATGGATTTGATTACCTTTCCATGATGATAGATCTTGAAATTCTACAACAAAACATATAGAATCTTCCCTTGAATGTCTTAGGAAGCTAAATTATTGACTTGCAATGTGAAAGCCCTAACTTGCTTAACTTGAAATGGAAGATTGGTGGATGATTAATGAGGAATTGATGTGTGAGAGATAAGAGATATGAAATGAGGAGAAAAACACCTATTTATACACTCTTGTCCCTTATTTACCCATTCATACCTCATCATAGGCCAACATCAAGTGATTTTGAATAAAAACCCGAAAGGAAATTTAAAATATTTTGAATTTGGAGCCAAGGGAGACTCATTTGCCACCCATGGTGAATGGCTCCCACCTAGGACTTGAAAATGTGTGTTAGGAATTAAGTTGTATTTAATGTTTTTTATCGGGCTTACATTCAAAAATACACTTAATGAAAGCAGATGAGGGCATAAAGGGGTCACATAAGTCATAAGAAAAGGATAAATAGTGAAGTTGTGCCTAGAAAAGTGTGAAATATTGTTAGAAAACTTCAAAATAGGACTTGATGATGTGTAAAAAGGTGATTTTTAGGTGAATTTTAATGAATAGAGTCTAGAAGAATGTAGAAATGTCTTACAACACTTCACAACACCTTCAAAAGATGTCGTTAAAATGATTTTATTTAATTTTCAAAGGTTGAAGACTTAGTGTGGATGCATAAAATGCCTCACAACATTTAAATGAAGGCTTCATTAAGTCTAATTAATCTCATGTCAAGCAAAGGGTCCTTTATTCTATGACACACCAACAATGAAGGGTAGTGGCGTTTTGTGTCTATTTATATCACTCATAGGAATGATTCAAGTTTGAAATGTTGTAAAAGCTTTGGCATGTTGCCTTTTATGTTTTATGTTTACATTTTCTTCTCCCCTTATCTCAAAACCCCCAAAGAAGAGCCAAATTTCTATAAAAATCTCGAAGGTATTTAGTGAGATGCAATTTGTCCCCCACTCACTGAATTTCCCATAAGACTATCAGAGAGGTGCAAGCTTTGGTGATCAACAAATACTCAGTATAATCACCTATAGGTCAAATGGTTTTGTGACAATAATCAAAAGAATTATTCAAACAGAATATGCTTAATTTGAATTGTCACAATGCAAATACATCTACAACAACTTAGATTCAAAGGTGGCACCATTTCCATTTCCATTTCCTTCATATTTGGTGCGGTTAAACTACCAAAAGAAAAAATCAACTTTCATTTTATGATAGCAAGTTTCCATCAATCCATTTAGTGGATGAATCAACTTGAGCAGTTAAATACATTAAACAAAGTGAAGGTTGGTCTCACTAATGGCGTCGAGCAAGTCAAGCATATAATTGACAACAATACAATTCCATAAATCATGTGTCTTCCTAAATGATCAGTTTCCTCAAACAGTCATAAGCTATTAAAACAACCTCATTTGACATAGTCAATAATGACTATTATCGACCTCCATTCACATAGTCTCTATCAACTATAGCAACCTTTATAAATTGGCTTCTATTGAATAAGAGATGGTCAAATTCTAATAATCATATATATTATATTAAATATATATTATTATATATTATATTATATACATGTATATATGTTTAAATACTATCATGTATTTATATATCTATATATATATATAGATATATTTATATATGTAGTGTAGTAAATTGCATACCCTTGCATTTCCACACTTGTTTCAGCCTGCCTTGCTTCATTTATTCCTATTTGTCTTAATTGGTCCTATTTTACATCCACAAGCCCTATGAATTATATCTTTTTCTAGCTAATCTCGACATTCTCCAATGGATAAATGATAATTTAATGATTTTGTCTAAGTGTCCCTGATTTTTGGGTAGGGACTATAACACCACCTAGGGCGTCTTTGTCCCCAAAGGGCTTGGGACCCTCATTTTGAGGCATCTTAAATGGGCCCCTTTTTGGTGTCTATGCCCCAATTTTCATGTGCCTTGGGACTAAGACACCACCTGGGGCGTCTTCGTCCCCCTTGAGGTATTTTTGGGATTTAATGGCAAATTCTGATGAGATTTAGCCTCCTTTAATTAATGAATTCATATGTCGGCTTGGTGTGATTTAATTGCGAGATGTTAAGCATAGTTAAGTATAAATACAAGGTTCCTTCTCTCATTTTCTCCTAAAAATAAATCTAATCATCCAAGCATTCAAGTATTCAATCATTCAAGAGCATTCTATCAAGCATTTGGAGCCATCATCAAGATTCAAGCATCATATAAAAGATCTTCTTGCACCATGCATATTGTAGTGCTAACATTTGTGATGTAGGGTTTTGATTCAGGCAAGTAATTCAAGACCATATCTATCAAGAATTTCATTTATTCAAGATCCATATCCATTGCAACCATTTTACACAAGTTTTCAAACTTTATAATAAGGGTTTGGTGAGTTGTAGCATTGCATGTTGTTCATTTATTATTTCCCTTCATTATTCTATTTCATTTCAAGGTTTAATTACCAACAAGGGGTTTGACCAAGGAAAACCCCCATTCATTAACAATCAAAAAGTTTTTCCCCTCTTGCATGTTTGTGATTGTAGATTTAGGTTGACGACTTGAAGATCATTTTAAGTGAAAAGTTGCAAAGTTGCAAAGTTGCATTGCAAAGTTGTCATCTTCACGTAAACTCACCTACAAGCTAGATCCAAAATTTCAAAACCTAAGATCAGAGAAGAAGGAAGTACAAACATCAAGCCTCAAGACCACACTTAGAGATTTCAGAAATTCCAAATGGGACTAAGACAATAGTAAGGGTGTCTTAGTCCTGATGAGGGAATTTTTTAGAAATTCATCTAGATCTGATTCTAAAATATGAAGATTTCACATCTTCCCTAAAAAATAGCAGTGAGACTAAGACAACAGTAAGGGCATCTTATTCCTCCATAACACTTTTTGATAGCTTCTTTCCATTTCTGAAATCCTCATTGCATTTCTAGACTTCCCGAGTACACACATCCTAACTACCTATTGTACTATTTCATCATTTGCATCCTTCATTTAGCTTGCATTACTAGATTTTGTGATTTGAATGCTTTTTTTCTTTTCCAAGCATTTGCTTGCTAGTGAACCCCTAAAATCTTAAAGAACCTCCTCCTAGGTCTTCCTTGTTGAGAATTGACTCACCTTGTGAGGTTGATAGTCAATCCATTTAGGACTCATAGGAAATTATTGAATGATAATAGGACAAAAGTTATCATACCACCTTTTTCCAATTATTAAATATATAACCATTAATATATATTTACATATATATATATATATATATGAGTATAGGAAAGATAGTATATAATAAACACATTATATTGAATGTATGCATATATATGTATAAATTTATACACCTCTATGTACATGTATGTGTAGGTATATATCGATGCATTTGTATGAGTGTGTCTATCTGCCAATGTACACATGTATCAATATACATACATATATATATATATATGTTCACATCTAATTCACATATAGCCATTCATGATTACCATCATATTGATAAATTCTTACATGTGATACATCTATACATGTGCATATACATATTGTTAGATCCCATTGACATGTGTGTGCATATATATACACATACTTCCACGTGTACATCCCACTTGTCAATATAATCGTAATAGTAAAAGAAATATCTCAAAAGCTCAAATAGATAAGAATCACCCTTGGAATAAAGCATGTAGTTGTAAATAAGACTCTCAAATGCAGACATATCAACTAAGGATGACTTACCTACTACCCACAAGCTGACTCAACTCAATCATTCTAATGTGGTGTGTGTATGCTCAAATAGTTTACTTTTACCAATTACCCAACCAAGATCTTCTCCTGAGTGATACTTCCCCTCCACCTAGAGGAATAAACACTTACCTAAATTGACTAACACATGCACATGGCAATCAATTGTTCACAACATATGTAGTATATATAAGCATTTCCAAATTTATAAT
Organism: Sequoia sempervirens; assembly: GCA_007258455.2. Taxonomy (NCBI): domain Eukaryota; kingdom Viridiplantae; phylum Streptophyta; class Pinopsida; order Cupressales; family Cupressaceae; genus Sequoia; species Sequoia sempervirens. The sequence goes on from VDFB02271358.1 coordinate 660,626,882, forward strand.
AATAATTCAACAACCTTTCATTCACATATATGTAGTATTTCACCATGAATAACATCAACTAAGGTAACATCAAATGAGATAACATTCATATTGATAACAAGGTACAAGCATAATTTATTCATCTCTAGAATTCACATTACATTCATATTTACCCTATGTAGTAAATTTAGTAAATAGTAACTTCACAATTGGTGTGTAACAATTTGGCCCTATTTTACATCCACATGCCTTAATTAGCACATCTTTCTGAGGATAATCCCGACACAAACCAACATCCAATCATAATTCAGGTGTTTTTAGGTTGTGTGACCCATATTTACTGATCTAGGCTCATACGTCACCTTGGGCATATGAGTCCCACCTAGGGTTTTGGGTCCAGATCTAGATTTCACACCTTTCTAACCATTTTTGAAAATGGTCCCATAATTAATGCCTAATGGGACTCATATGCCACCTGGGGTGTATGATTCCCGTGTGGCCCAAAATAAAAATTAATTCAAATTCTTGGTGGGATTTTATTCTCCTATATTTGATGTCAGCTTGTAGTGTTGTAATTTCAAGAATTTTGGCATAAACAAGTATAAATACGAGGTTATTTCACTCATTTTCACCTAAAAATCAATCAAGTGATCTAGCAAGTTGAATGAGCATTCTTATAACAAAACTGAGTTCACAAGAGCATTCAAGTGTTTACAAGAGCATTCAAGAGTCTTCAAGGGAAGATTATCTAGTGTTTTAGAGCATTATTCAAGCATCAAGCATCATGTTTGTTTTGGAGCTAACAATTGTGAGGTAGGGTTTCATGATTCAAGCTAGCATTCAATTCAAGATCTATCCTATTCAAACAATATTCAAGATCTACATCCATTGGAGCCACTTCACACATTTTTGCAACACCTTATTACTAGGGTTTGGTGAGTTGTAACATTGCATGTTGTCCATTCATCATTCTATTTTCATATTTCATTTCATTACAAGGTTTGATTACTAAAATGAGGTTTGACCAAGGCAAACCCATTTCCACTAACAAAACAACATTTTTCTCTCTCTTTGGTATGTGATTTACAAATCTAGGTTGAAGACATATTGAAGAGAAAGTTTGGAGAAATTTTTTGAAGTGTTCAAAGTTGTCAAAGTTGTCACCTTGCATTAGAGATCATTGGAAGACTTCTACAGGTTGCAAATCAGGTTTTTGAATCTGGAAATTAGTTGGAAAGGATAGACTAGACATTGAGGAGCAGATTTAGACCTTTAATTTCCAAAAAACCATAACTAGACTAATACGCCATTTCTGGTGTATGAGTCCTAGTATAGGTCACTTTCTTGATTTTTCTAGATTCAAAATCTATAGTGCCATAAACTTGTTCTTTCCCAAAAACACTAATCTGGGACTAAATTTCCCAGTCTGGCATATGAGTCCCACTCAGCATTAAAATCAATGTTTTTAGCATTTCAGAGCTTCATCCAATCCTTTGCAGGTTTCCAGGTGCACACCTTTCATCTCTCAACTTTTTGTTTTGTTTCACATGATTTTCTAGGTCATTTATTAAAAGTTTGCATTGCATTAGGTTTAAGCATTAGATATTGCATTTCATTTATCTTTCCAAGCCCTAGCTTAATGGTGAAATCCTCTTTAGTTTACAATCAGACCCTATGACAACCTTTAGTAAATCTATTTCCCTTATTCCATCCTTGGATTGAGATCTCTACGGTTTCCTTGAGTGAAACTTGTAGGAAATCAGTGGTTGTGTGTCCTAAAACATTGCAACTACTATTTTTGAGGCTTCATTTTGATAAACCTTCACTTTAGAACACCTTCTTTTCAAATTGTAGTGCATCATAGTCCTTGATCTATCTTACATTAACTCTGTATTAGGTCTTACATTAGTTAATTTGCATCTATGGTTTCTAAATCTTGCATTAGTGAAAGTGCATATAGGTTGTATTTTTGCATATTGCATCACTAAATTTCATTTGAAAACTATAATTTCACTTATTCTAGACATCATGCAAACCAGAAAACATAAGATTCAATCAAAAAAATTTGAAATTTTTGGAAAAACACTAATCTAGGACACATACGCCCCCTGGGAAATTTAGTCCCAGTACAAGTAGTTTTTTCTAATTTATGGGTATTCTATGTTGACTATTTATCAACATTTGAATCCCTTAAAAACCCTAATTAGTATTCATATTCCCCTCTAGGCGATTTAGTCCCATGTTGGATCTTAAATTGAAATTTACAACATTAAAATCTCTATTTTTGTGTTTCTGTTTGTTTTTGTTAGTCATTTGTTTCAGTTAGAATAGTTTATGTTACATTCATTTCATTGCATCTAGGTTAATTTCATTTAAATTTAAATTATAGAATAGCATATATCCTGTGTTCATTGCATTTATCTTCCATTCATTTATTGTCCCTTGCACGAGCTTTACAACTCTTTCTCCTATTGCCAATATTATAGTGAGAAGAAGTTTGAGACTCATGTCATCCCGTGATAGCACAATCATCATGGATCTTGGGTTATCTAGCTCTTTCACTACTAGTGTTGACACTAGTTCACTAGGTATGGACTATACCCTTAACAACTCTTTTCCTTCAATTAGTGTGACAAGTGTTGAAACAATGGTTGCTAGTTTTCCACAAGAAAACATAATTCAAATTCATGAAGACTTAGCAAACCTACAAAATCAAGTGAGTACTGAAAACATTTCAACCACTACTATCCCTACCATAGATAACATACATTGAATGATTGAAACTAAAGAATGAATAGAACTTGTGTGTAACCTAGCTTAGATTTTTGGAAAACTTACTAGTTGTGCTCTTCCTTCAAACAATGTCCAAAGCCAAGGAGGAACTAAAATTCCTCCTCCCACAACCATTGCCTCTATTCCTATCTATACCAACCCTCAAGTTACAACAACAATACAACCTAATAGTAATGTCATTCCTACCTTGGGTATTTCTGCTAGCATTATTAGTACCTTTGTGGCATCGTACCTCATATCTCCTACCACTTTACCTCTCGTAAGCATTCCATTCATTTCCACCTTGAAAATATATACACCTCCACACTATTCACCTCAATATCAAACTACAAACAATGATTCCATCATAAACCAAATTTTTCAAACTATTTCATCCCTTCAAAAGGAAATTTCCACCATAAACCAAAATCAAAATGGCCAACCAACATACTATGTCAAAATAAATCCCTTATCCTTGGAGATATTGATAACACTGATACCACAAGGCCTAGAGATTCCTAGATTCGAGAAATATGATGGAAAAGGAGATCTTTCTAACCATGTTTCTGCTTATACCACCTTATGTAGTGACTTTTTCCTTGAGGATAAACTCTTGGCTAAGCATTTCCCTATATATCGCCTTAGAATGGTTTTCCTCATTACTGAATGAACCATAGATTTTTGTGGTGTAGGATGCTATGACTCTCTTGCTCAATTAGGGTTTTTCACCTAAAGGAGAGAGATAGACCCCAAAATCTAGGTGGTTCACTCAAACTAATGCAAACTACATATAATGGAAATATGAATGAAATATGCCTAGATGAGATAAAATAAATGCAAATAACTAATAAAATCTATTAATTATTAAGTGAAAACCATTGAAATGCAACTTGTTGAAAAACACATTCTAATATGCAAAAACACCTAGAAATGAAAGCAAACTATAACAAAATTTGATGAAACTGAAAGTGTGCACCTAAGAACTTGATGGAGACTGTAAATGGCATCTAGAATGTTGTTGATGATGAAAATTTGGCCTACTGGGACTCATTCACCATTTTGGGTGAATTAGTCCTAGATCTGGGAAACTATTTTGAAGCCCGTTTCAGACAAATAGGTATCCAAAACTGCGAAAAACCATTTTCAAGCCTGGAAGTGGGACTCATTCACCACTAATGGCGAATCAATCTATTTTTTAATTTCTAAAAATCCAAAAGAGGAAAATGAAACACTCAGTCTACTCTTTGGTTCGTGATAGGTGTCTGCCTCTAAAAGTCTAATTTCTAGACCTGATAAGTGACTTTTTGTTGATATTTTTCCTTAGCCAACAAGAAGATGTCCTCAACAACTTTACAACTTGATATTTAATGACTTCCAAACCTTCAAGATGCATAAATCTGAAAAAACACAAGAAGAGAAAGAGAAATATTGGATGTTAGGTCATGGGGGTTTTCCAAGTGGTCAAACTCCTTTTAGGTAATTAAACTAAATGAAGAAATAATATAAAGAATGAACATGAAATGAAGGGATTAATACCTTGCCATGATGATTTATCTTGGATTTCTACAACAAAGAATGAATATTATGCCCTTGAATGTATTTGGAAGCTATCTTGAATGACTTAGAATGATAAACACTAGCTTGCTTGGCTTAAGATGGAAGAAAAATGATGAAGGTGTTGTGAATGAGTTAAGAGATGTAAATTAGGATTTACAAACTATACCGTAGAAAAAATGGATCTTTGGATATTTTCATGGTCATTTAGGTTTTTTTCCTGTGATGCTTGGTCTATTCTACTTAGATTTAATGTTGCAATGTAACTTATACATTCACATTAGGTCTTGAATATTCAATTTATTAAGACTTTATGATGTCTTGTGAAGGTTTTGTGAAGTGTTGTAACACATTTCTACAATTTTCTAGACTCTTCTTATTATAATTCATCTAAATATCCCTTTTCATCCCTTAGCAAGTCTTATTCTAAAGTGTTGTAAAGTCTTGTAACAAACTTTCACACTTTTCTAGGCTTGTCATCACTAATTACACCTTTCTTATGCTTTATTTGGTCCCTTTATGCACTTATAGGCCTTAATTAAGTGTATTTTTTAATACAAACCTGACAAACGACATTAAATACAACTTAATTCCCAACACCCATTCACTTGGCTTGACTAGGACCCATTCACCATGGGTGGTGAATGAGTCCCTCTTAGCTCAAAATTCAAAATAAATTCAAATTTCTTTCAGGTTTTTATTCATTAAGACCTTAGGTCGGCCTATGATTTTGTATTTTCAGGTAATTAGGGCATAAGTGTGTATAAATTAGTGTTTTTCCATCCATTTTAAGCCCCATTAATCTTATTCACTTAATCATCTCATAAAATCAAGCATTCAAGCATTATTCATTCAATCAAGCAATTATCAAGCATCTTGGAGGAGCTATTGACATATCTTCAGACTTCAAAAATAATGGTTTGGTGAGTTTCTGACACTTGCATGTTGTTTGTTTATCATCCTTTCTTGGTTTCATTTGATTTCTTTATCAAGGGTTTGATTACCAAAGTGGGATTTGACCAAGGAAAATCCCTATACCCTAACCCTTAACCATTTTCCCCCTCTTTGCATGTGTGTTTGCAAGTCTTGTAGGAATATTTGTCAAAGAAATAGGTGTTGAAAAGTGGTCAACAAGTCATCAAATCTATTCAAGTCAACCAAACCCTAATTCAAGCTTGGAGACAACATTCAACCTGTTTTCTGTAGATTTAGTTTTGTCAACTTGGCAAGAAGACAAGTGCAGATATGGACCCACAAAGTTGACCCCTAAATTTGCAGAATTTTGGAGGACTATTTTTTTATCAATGGTGAATGAGTTACACTACTAAGTTGGGAAAGTTGATTTTTCCATAATACAGTTCCTGACACTCTAAAACCAGTTTGAACAAAGTTTACGAGAAGTAGGACTGATTCGCCATTAGTGGTGAATGAGTCCCATTGGTCATCAACAGTGATTTCTGTAACTTTCTAGAAGCTTCTCAAATCTGCATTCAGCCTCCAAGTGCACTCCATTAAATCTCATTCAATTTTGTTTGCATTTGTTTATGTTTCTAGTTCATTTCTACATATCACACTATGTTTTCCTGTACCTCATACTTCTTAGGTTTAGCATAAATAATCAATCAATTTCATTAGTTTGTTGCATCTAGATCATTGCATTTAGGCATATTTTCATCATACTTGCATTAGTTTGAGTGAACCACCTAGATTTTGGTGTGAGATCTCTCTTTCCTTTAGGTGAAAAACCCTAATTGAGCAAAAGAGTCATAGCATTTCACCTACCCCAAAATCTATGGTTCATTTTGGTGAACCTAACATATTGAACATTATCTTTCTAATTTGCATTGCATTTACATCCTAGGATTGAATTGCATTAGCTTTTGTACTATTTTGCATCCTAGGGTTTTCAACATTGCATTAGTGAATATCTCATATATATTTCATTTTTTCACTTCAAAACATTAAAAAAACTAAAGTTCTGCATCTACATCCTAGTTTTACATCAGAAGAGCATAAAAATCATTTTGAATATTCTGAAAGAATACAAAAAATTTCACCCCTGGACTCATTCGCCACCCTTGGTGAATCAGTCTAGTTGCACTTTTTGCACAACATTTTTTGTCATTTTCACAATAATTTCTGCATTTCTATTTTTTGGTATTGCATTCCTATTTTAGTTTAACTGAATATTTCCTATTTTTCATTGCATTTCCATACACCCCACATTTTTTGGTATTTGTATGAGTGTTTGGTGCCCTATTGATAATACTTTAGTGAGGAAAAGTTCCTAATTCATGGCTTCCAGTGATAGCACATTCGTTGTGGAACTTGGGTTATCAAGAGCTCCTACTCCTGGTATTGACAATGGTGCATTAGGCATGGATACTACCACTAGTACACCTTTTCCTTTCCCTACAATGCATGTTGACACACACATTAGTTCCCTCTCACAAGACAAAGTAGTTAACATTCATGATGACTTATCTTATCTCCAACATAAATTGTGTCTTGAAAACATTTCAACCACTGCAATTCCTGTTATAGGCAACATCCATCACCTAATTGAAAGTGATGAAGGCTTAAATGTTATGAAATAGATTGCTGAAATATACAACAAACATGCTCCTTCCACCTCTAACACATCTTCATCAACAAACACTATGGTTAGCCAAGGAGGATCTCATATTCCTCCTCCTTAAATTGTAGCATCCATACCCACCTATACCACCCCTCAAGTTACAACAACAATGCAACAGGTTATTCATGTGACTCCTTTTGTTATTCCAACTAGCATTCCTAGTTATTTTGTGGCATAAAATATTCCATCCTCCACCACCTTCAACCATCTTATGTCCCCCTCACTTTTCCTAATACTACCTAGACTCCATCACCATTCTCTCTCCCACCTCTTACCACTTACACTGACCCCCTCATCACACTACTTTTCCACACTGTTTCTTCCATGCAACAACAAATATTCATCATAAACCAAAGCCAAAATGCACCACCCACATATTATGTCCGTAGTGGCCCACTCTTTGAAAATATTAAGAAAATCGATGCCACAAGGACTTGAGATGCCTAGATTTGAAAAGTATGGAGGGAAAGGAGACCCTACTAATCATGTCAATTCCTATACTGCCTTATGCAATGATTTTTTCCTTGACGATAAACTGTTAGCTAAATTGTATCCTAGGACTTTAAAGGATACTACCTTGGAGTGGTTTCCTCTTTACCCAATCATTCAATCTGTTCATTTAGTGAGCTTGTTGATTCCTTTATTATTCATTTCCAGGTCCATGTGACTCCCAAAAAGACAATGGTTGATTAGATGAGGTGTAAACAAAATGTGGATGAAAAAATAACTAACTTCATTTCACACTATCAGTCATTGTATGGTCAAATAGATGTCAAGGTTCCTAATTCACATCTCCAAAAGATGTTTATTGAAAACATGCAAACTCACATTCAGGATAAATTGACCATTATGAAATTTCCTTCTTTCATGCATTTATGCACAACTCTTTGTGATTATCAGAACTCAGTTACTAGTCATGATGGAAAATCCACTTCTAGCCGAGCTGAGAAGTCTAAACAAAGCAACCCAAACAACTCACAAAACTTCAAAAAACCAAACAAAGGCTTCTTACAGTTCAATTCCCCTCCTCCACAACCAACTCAACCCATTCATAATCAAATTTTAATCACGAAAGCAATTGTGCCCTTTACCTATCGGGACCTGAAGAGACAATTTACCCCTTTACCTAATACCCTCCATAACACAATGAACCAACTGATACAACAAAAAATGATCACTTTGCCTACATTCAAACTGCTTGATCCTACCAAGCCTTTAGCATCCACCTTTAACCAAATGCTTATTGTCATTTTCATTTTCATTGCCAAAATGGACATGACATAGAATAATGCAAGCATCTCAAACACATAGTGCAAGACCTCATTGATTTTGGATGTCTATCCATTGTGGGTGTCAATGACTAGGGCAATAATTTTGTTGCCCCTCCCAACAAAAATTTGCAAATTTTTACCAACCCAATGCCTAAACACAATGTTTCATTTGTCAAAGCTAGTGAACCTTCAAACAATGATGTGATGAATGTCAATACAAATGATGAACAACATGGTATTATTCCAAATGTTACACATGTTAGTCCTATTGATGAAATGGTGGGAACAATAGACGTTATCCCTCATAAGGGCCAACCTAATAAATCTCTTGATATTACTTTTTCTTATCATGATATACTTAAAAACCTTCCCAACGGTCCTCTTTACATAACCGACCACATCTATGATAATCCCACCAATGGGATATTAATAGATCCTGCCTATGGAAAGAATGTGATCAGGAAATAATTTTTGGTATTATATGATCTTTATCAAGATGATTATGACAAACCAACAACATGGATTAAAAAACATCATGGTTTTGTATTCCCTACAATCGGAGCGATCGCACTCCCATTACAGATAGGACCTAAAACATTGGATGTAACATTCACTATCATTCCAAAATTAGATCAGTTTCATTTATGGCTAGGTCATCCTTGGCTTCGCTCGATGAAAGTTGTTCCTTCAGTTGTTCACAAATGTTTGAAGTTTTCGTTTGACAGTGAGATATTTTTTGTACACCATAGTGGATTTAATAAATTGTCTTCTAAATGCATTTTTTCCTTGGAAGCCTTTAGGCTTGAACCTATGGAACCCATCACCCCTCGCAAGGACTTCTTTTCCATTTCCTATCAAAAGTTCAAAGCCAAACAAATAGTCGAATTGTCTCTTCACCACATGTCCCCATCCATTTCCAACACTCCTATCCTAGATGAGACAATGCTTCAACTAGAATCCAAACCTGAAAAAACATTACAACCTCCAGTGCAACCAACATTAAACACTTCACCTTCCTCATCTAAATGCCCAAGAGATAATGAAACTCACCCTGTTATGCCTCCTCACATTAAACAAGTTTATAAAGTGAAAGAGAAAGTGATTGACCCACCTTTCATTCCTCCCCTAGGGAAGAAAAGGAGCCCATTATGGATCAACCCGCTCTTCTCCTACACAACTCCAAAATAGAATTAAAAGAAACCAAGGTGCTAGAGCACATAGGCATCATCATCATCTCCTGGGTCGTCAATTAAATCTTGAGGAAAACATAGAAAGTCAACATCCGCATTCGACAGAAGTAGTTCCTAACCACCTTACTCCTCCTGACCCACCACAACATAGTCCAACACAACCATTACAACAAAATGATTTGATACAAAAACTGCAACTTCTGATACACCCTTCATTGGAAATTACCATTCATCCTCTTGTTGTGATCAACTTAGATGGCGATGAGGAAACAACAAAAAATGATGATGAGATACATGATGAATTAAACACATTGTTTTCCTCATCTATGAGTTTCATTGAGATATCTCCTATCTAGAGTGATGACCCTGGTACTTCCCCCAGTTCAACCCTTGTAATTGTCCCCTTGGATAGTCAACGACCCTCACAATACATTGAACATGATTGGGAGGTGGATGACTTGTTAGACAGTTGACTTGCATTTTCCTTACTAGCCTTTCATTTTCATTTTTTCCTTTTTCTTTTTCTTCTCTTTGGTGTGATTGCATGTGTGTATTGTGCTCCCTCGTAATGTGTATTTAGTGTTCTCTCTTTTTGTGCACTTCCTCTATTTGTACCTCCATTCCTCTATATGTCGTACATTGCTTTTGTGTTTTCTCTTTTGTTTTGTGTTTTCATTTTGGGGATGATGCAAAGTGTTGATATTCCCTATGTCTCTTCCATGTTGACCCAAAAGGTCACTTTTTCTTTTACTTGGGTATGTGCAGGATCATGATGGGCCAAAACGTGGTGATATGATGAGTATTTGTAGGGTATGTGGCTAACGACTTTTTTTTTACCCAAAATTGATGAAACAAAAAAGGGTTTTTAAAGGAGACTCAACTTTCCACTAATATAAATTATGCTTTACTTTGAATTTAATAAATAATTATTATTCATTTTCTATTTGAATTATGACTAAACTCCTGATTGATAGGTTGATTGAAAAACATCTATAGCTCAAATCAAACAGTATCACTTTTTTAGAATCTGAAACATGTGTCACATTCTATGCTTTACATACTACAGGATTAACAAAAAAATGAATTTCATGAATTTTTGACCAAGTTAAGGTGGTCAGACATAAGAGTTCTTATATTTTTTTAATGTTGTAATAAAAAAATCATAATTAATTATTTACTTGGAAAAAAATTACAAAATAATATGCATCACATTGGTACATGAGTCCTCTACTTATATCTAAAACTTATAAAAATATATTATCATTTTATTGTGGTTAGGGTGGTCAGACAGACACCTACTTCTTATTTTTTCCCTGAAATTTAAGTACTACTGCATTGAAATTTCAAATTTTCACCAAATAGATTTTTTTTTTTAAATGTACCCAGTAGTTTAGAAACTACATTCAATTTGCTATAGATTCTATTCTTACATATTTTTGAAATAATATAGATAACTTATTCAATTTTTTACGTCAAGTTGCCTAACTCTAAATTTTTTGAATTTTTTGCCACTTAAGGGCCTATTTTTTCCATGATGATCTTGCACATACCCACTTTGTATTTTCTTGTGTTTTCCTTTTGGGGATGATGCAAGGAATTGAGACCAAAATGTCTCCTTCATGTTGACCCAAAATATTTTCCTTTTCTTTCACCTTTCCATTTTTTTTCTTTGCTTGTGTTTTCCTTTTGGGGATGATGAAAAGCATTGAGACCGCAATGTCTCTTTCATGTTGACCCAAAATGGATCTTATTTTCCTTTTGTTTTCGCTCTATTTGTGTCATTCTTCCAGTTCTATGTGTATTTGGGGAATGATGGTAGTTCTTATCTCTTTCATAAAAACATTGCAGCAAAGAACATACCAACCCCAAATCCATAGATCCCTTATCTGTTTGGTGTGTTCATTTTTGGGGGAAACCCCTCTTTTGTTCATTTTTCTTTCACATGACATAGCCTTACTTGGAAACATATGACTTGGAATAGGAGATTTCCAAGTTGGCTCTCATGTCTTGTTTCTTTTTTCATTTTTCATTTTCTACTTTGAAGTAATTGCTCACAAAACGGTGTGAAGCAATTCCTTTAAAGTGGGGGCATACATTGGCGTTATTCATTTTATTTTTGCTTTTTTGATTCTTAGTGCAGCCTTTTTACTTCATATGATGTTTTTGTCGCTTTGTGGATGACATTGGGTGTGATGTCCTTCATAAGTGTGATATATCTTAGCATATTAAATTCCTCTTAGCGGCCTGATGTGACGCACTACATCCCCTAAGTTGCGCATATTTTATCCTTTGATTGGTCCTCTCTTGGAGACATTAGACACAATTTTCCTTAAGTTATAGACCTCACATGAACTAAACAAGACTCATTTGAACATCTTTTATATTTTACATTTTTGCATTTTGCATTCATATGGCCACCTTGCATAACACAACTTGCATGCCTATGGTGCCATCCTATTTGTTCATGAGTTTTAAGCATACAAATATTTTCTTGTCTCATGAATCAAAAACTAACATATTTCCTTTGTGGTGTTATATTAAAGTTATCAGGAGGTATAACTTTGGTATGGTTGAGCGAGAATCCCATTCTGAGGCACGACTTTCCCCATAGCCACCTATGTGTTTGTGAGTACATACCAGCTAAGTGTATGTTTCTCATCTTTTGGGCCTTCTCACCTGGTGGACAACTGTGAGTTCCATCGCCCCAAAGTGAGTATGTATTTTTTTCTCTTTTTCAAACAAACAGCCTAGGTCTAATCCACAACTAGCTGGCCAAACGATTGAAGCTTGATCCAACTTTTCCTTTTCCTTTTTCTTCTTCTCTTTCATATTTGTGTTCTTTTTTTCTTATATTTAGTTTTCCATGGGATCCTCATCCTGGGGCCTTGATCATCCCTCTTGATCGTTGTTGTCTCATTTTTCTAGCATAAGTACATTTGGATGCCTCTCAATTTGCATGGCTACTTTAGTGTGAGTTCGAAGCAAGTTCATCCTCTCACTAAAGTGGGGGCTAAATGTACCATAGAAAAAATGGATCTTTGGACATTTTCATGGTCATTTAGGTCTTTTTCCTGTGATGCGTGGTCTATTCTGCTTAGATTTAATGTTGTAATGTAACTTATGCATTCACATTAGGTATGGAATATTCAAATTATTAAGACTTTATGATGTCTTGTGAAGGTTTTGTGAAGTGTTGTAACACATTTCTACACTTTTCTAGACTCTTCTTATTAAAATTCATCTAAATATTCCTTTTTATCCCTTACCAAGTCTTATTCTAAAGTGTTGTAAAGTCTTGTAACAAACTTTCACACTTTTCTAGGCTTGTCATCACTAATTACACCTTTCTTATGCTTTATTTGGACCCTTTATGCACTTATAGGCCTTAATTAAGTGTTTTTTTAATACAAACCCAACAAACAACATTAAATACAACTTAATTCCTGACACCCATTCACTTGCCTTGAGTGGGACCCATCTACCATGGATTGCGAATGAGTCCCTCTTGGCACAAAATTCAAATTTCTTCCAGGTTTTTATTCATTAAGACCTTAGGTCGGCCTGTGATGTATTTTTGGGTAATTAGGGCATAAGTGTGTATAAATAGGTGTTTTTCCATCCATTTTAAGCCCCATTCATCTTGTTCACTTAATCATCTCATACACTCAATAGTTCAAGCATTTTTCATTTAAGATTTCAAGCAATTATCAAGCATCTTGGAGCAGCCATTCACATATCTTCAGACTTCAAAAACAAGGTTTTGGTGAGTTTATGACACTTGCATGTTTTTTTTCTTCATTCTTTCTTGTTTTCATTTCATTTCTTTATCAAGGGTTTGATTGCCAAAGTGGGATTTGACCAAGGCTAATCCCTATACCCTAACCCTTAACCATTTTTCCTCTCTTTGCATGTGTGTTTATAGGTCTTGTAGGAATATTTGTAAAATAAATAGGTGTTGAAAAGTGGTAAACAAGTCATCAAATCTATTCAATTCAACCAAATCCTAATTCAAGCTTGGAGACAACATTCAGCGTGTTTTCTACAGATTTGTTCCGTCAACCTGCTAATAAGACAAGTGCAGATCTGGACCCACTGAGTTGACCCCTGAATTTGTAGAATTTTGGAGGAGGAATGATTCACCATTAGTGGTGAATGATTCCCACTACCAAGCTAGGAAAGTTGATTTTTACAGAATACAGTTCCCGACACTCATAAACTAGTTTCAATAAAGTTTACCAGAAGTAGGAATGATTCGCCATCAGTGGTGAATGAGTCCCACTAGTCATCAACAGTGATTTATGTAACTTCCTAGAACCTTCTCAGATCTGCATTCAACCTTCAGGTTCACTCCATTCAATCTCATTCAATTTTGTTTACATTTGTTTATGTTTCTTGTTCATTTCTGCATATCACACTATGTATTCCAGCACCTCATACTTCTTAGGTTTAGCATAAATAATCAATCAATTTCATTAGTTTTCTTCATATAGATAATTTTATTTAGGCATATTTTCATCATAATTTCATTAGTTGGAGTGAACCACCTAGATTTTGGTGTGAGATCTATCTCTTTCCTTTAGGTGAAAAACCCTAATTGAGCAAAAGAGTCATAAAATTTCACCTACCCTAAAATCTATGGTTCAGAGACTTTTATTTATAGGAAATTCACCTTATTCACCTGCTAATTGGATCCCTAAGGCCGACATGAAAGAATAATAAACTTAAATTATAGTTTTTCACTCAAAACTCAAAAATGACCCAAATGGGATTGATTCACTACCTTGGGTGAATTAGTCCCACCTGGAAGGGACTCATTCACCACCTTGGGTGAATTAGTCCCATTTGGCAGGGACTCATTCGCCACAGATGGTGAATTAGTTCTAGAGGGGCCCATTTGCTAGCTAGGTTTTTGGGGAATGAGGAAATTAGATTTATATGGTGACTTTGTTGATTATTTCATCAAATTATGCCTTGGGATGCACAATATGTGGTAAGAGGGGTCGATTAGTGATGATGTAAAGGTTAATTAGGGCTTGGGAGACAAAATTCAATGTGAAAGTGTTATTAGATACACTTTACAACACTAAAATGAGGTCCACTTAGCCTAGAAAGGCACAACATCCAATGTGAATGTGTAAGACACATTACAACACTAGATTAAAGTTAAATTTAGTTCACAAGCCTTCTAAATTGATGTGAAAATATATTTTATAATGTTGAATTAAGGGAAAATGGGTTCATTAAGTCTAGAAAAGCATGAAATTCTTTTACAACACTTTACAACACCCTTACAAAACATTGATAAATGCATTTTATTCAATTTTCAAGGGTCTAAGACCTAGTGTGGATACATAAAATCCCTCAAAAAACTAAATAAAGGCATCATTAAGTCCAATTTATCATTAATTATTCCAAAATCAAGCAAGAAATACTTTTTTCTATGGTACATTTATCCCCCACTTTAGTGAGAGGATGGACTTGCGTCAAACTCACACTAAAGTAGACATTCAAGAGAGGTCCAATTGTACCAATGCAGATGATCTAGGATAAAAAAGATCGAGAAGGTGACCAATCCCCCAGGATCTAAGATCCTAAGTCAAACCAACATGAGTGCAAAAGGACCCACACAAGGTGAATGATGTGCAACAAAACAAGATACGAGATCATGCAATGGCAAGAAATTAGGAAGAAGAAAAAAGGGAAAATGAAAAGGTGGATCAAGCTTTGATGATTTGTCCAATTCGTTGTGGATCATATCTAGATTATTTTTCTGGAAAAGAAAATGCATACTCACTCTGAGGTGATAAAACTCTTGGTTGTCTGTTGCTTGAGAAGGCCCAAGTATACTCACTCTAGGGCCATGGAACTTCTAGTTGTCCGTGGGGTGAGAAATCCACATGGTGGATATGGGGAAAGTCATTCTGCGGAATGGGCTTCCTGCTCAACCATATTAAAGTTATACCTCTTGATAACTTTAATTAAGGTGCCACAATTAAAATGATCTTCGAGACCCATGAGGTAAGAAAAACTTTGTATGCTCAACACTCATAGACAAACAGGGTGGCGCGATAGGCATGCAAGTTGTATTATGCAAGGTGGCCATATAATAATTGTTGCAAATGCAAAAATAGTGTAAGGTGTACTCAAATGGATTTTTCTTAGTTTGTGCAAGGTCTCTTCTTAGGGAACATCATGCCTAATGTCTCCAAGAGAGGACAATTCAAAGAAATATCATGCTCTTGGAGGGAATCAACCCCAATGACCCTACAAAAAGAAAGAAATCACATAATGGAATGTGAGTGGTGATGTATTCCCCCACTTTAAAGTGGTTGCGAACATAAGTACTATGAGCAATTGCTTTAAAGTAGAGAAAGGAGACATGAGAGATTACATTGAAAGGCCTATGTCAATTCATATGTTTCCAATAAGCTACTTCATGAATAGGTAATATGTCACATGCGATCCAACTTAAGGCATGTTTTCCACATCCCAATCTTGCTCTTATATGTTCATGAAAGATTACCGATTAGCCAAAGGAGGCAACTACAAGTGACATACAAGGTCAAGGCTACATAACCCCTTGCCCCCACTTAGTAAAGGACAAGGGTGAGACAAAATGGTTGATAAGATGCAAGGTAGAGTGAAAATAAATATCAATTAGAGGAATTAGGTGCCCCCCACATAAGAACACCAAACTCCTTAAAATGTTGGATTTTAGGACTCAAAGCCTTACACTCATTATTGGAATGAGCATCAACTCTATGATATGCATAGAATGAGGTCTTGTAATAGAATTTCTTATGAGTTCTAGGGGGAGGGTCATCAAGTGATCCTGGAGAAGTCTCGACAAGATACCCTCTTTATCTATGGTAGAAAGTGGTCCTATAGTTTGTGAAAAAGATACCCCTTGCTTAGTATTAGTTGTCATATCTATGCAAGACTCTTTAGATTGTGAGATTTTGTTCTCTCCTTTATAGGAGGGTGTAAAATCTAATGAGTTCAAATCATTAACATTTTGCAAGATGACATTGACATTAAGCAAAGGTGTAGTTGTTTGTTTGATTGTTTGCAGAGAATGATGAAGACCACTAGTGTTGATCAGTTTAGGATGCTTTATAGTTAAAGTTGGTTTAGAGGAATTATTTGTTATATTATCGATGTTGAATGAAGGCTTGGTTATTTCTATCAAAGGACAATAACCAAGACCATGAGTTGTTTGTTGTGTGATAGGATTGATAGGGTTGCGAAAAACTTGTTCGTTAGCACCACATCCTTTTCCACTATATCCAAGTTGTTTCATTAGCTCATAACTGCATGCATAAAGCTTTTTCATTGCTTTTGGATTGGGTGGTTGTTCATGATTAAGTTCACCAAAGTTTCTTGTGTAATTTTCTTTTTTGGCTAAAGGGGTTGAGGAAGATGCTTTCGAAGGGTCATCCAAATTTTGTGTTGACATTATTCTTGTTTCTTTTCCCTTATTTTAATCTTTGTTGATGATTTTGTATTTGCCCATGAATTCATGTTTGAAATCCAAGGAACCCCAATCATCTTCTAATAGCTTGGTAACTTGAACTCAATATGTTGTTGTTTTCCTTTTTGTTGTGCAGGTTCCACTTGTGTGGTTGGTGTTAATGTGTTCAAGGGGTTCTCTTTGTTTTTTCTCAATTTGTAAGACACTATAAGGCTCATGATCAGCATCGATTGTACACACTTTGTTGTTGTGAATGTATTTCATTTTTTGATGAAGAGTGGAAGGCACACCATTCATTGCATGAATCTGCAGTCTACCTAAAAGGAGATTATATGAAAGTTCATGAAGCATAACATGAATTTGTGTATCCAATGTGGCCACTCCAGCTATAATAGGCAAAGTGATCACACCGAGCGGTTTTTTTGCTATATTTTCAAAGCCTAAATAGATAAAGAATTAGGTTGAATTTTTTATCTATCACACAAAGCCTATCCAAGAGGTTTACACTACACACATTAAGAGTGGAGCCATTGTCAACAAGGGTTCACTTTATCCCTATTATTTTTTATTGAGATATTATTTGGAAATCTTCATTTTTTTTTCAACGTCCAAAGGGGGGAGTTCACTTTGGTGGAAAACAATGTCAACATTTATGCCTTAGATCATGGCTTCTATGTCAGTTGGTTGCGCATTATAAGGGACAAGAACATGTTGCAAGGCTGCTTGGATCATGTTCTGATAGTGAGGGGATTCTTGAATAAGATCCCATAAGGATATCTTAGCAGGAGTATTCTTTAGTTCAACAAGATTGTACTCCATAATGTGTGAATTTAATCGAGGATCTCTAGGAAAAATGGGATTTGGAAAAGGTAAGGGTGTTGAGGTGGGTTGTTGTGCTTGTGTATTATTTCTAGTGTTATATGTATGAGCAATGGTATTATGACTCGGTTGTTGCGATACATTATTCTTAGTTGGGTAGAGGATGAGTGCAGGTGTATTTTAAGTTTTAGGTTTGTGTGAACAGGGATAAAGGATGAGTTGAGGTTGAATAATATTAACATCTCTTGGTGAATAAGAGTCTAACATAGGCTCTTCATCATCTTCTAAGGGCATAATATCATTATTGTCAATGTTATCTTTGTCTTGGATCATGATATCCTCCCTAGAAGGATAGTTTTTAGGAGAACAACAAACCACATGTTCTTGACAAGCAAGGCTGGGCTCATCCAAAACAACTTCATCGCAACTAAGGGAGCTATTAATGGTTGAATGTGTTTGATTATCAATAGTGAGAAGATTAGGGGAAGACTCTATTTGATTGTTAGTTTTTTGTAAGGTCTCATTCTCTTGTTCCATATTATCTACCCTAATATGGTCATCCAAGTTTGAAGTTTGTAAAGTAGCTTCATCACAAGTGAGAGAGGTAGAAAAAGAAGGACCACTATGGTTTTCATGTTTACCAAATAGGTCTTCACATAGGAGAGGAGCATTAGGGAATGGAGGAATAATGTTCTCATGACTTTTAATAGGTATGTCTTCTAACACCAACCTATCCTCTTTGCATGGAGGAGGGATATTAGAAGAAGAGAAAGTTTGATTATCATGATTATGGAGACTAGGTAAGGTAATGTCTAGAAATGTTGCTATGATGTCATTGTCTTGCTGTGTTGTGTGATCATCATGAGTACTTATTGTGATATCCTCTATTGTAGTAAATTTTTTTCTAATAAAAGAGATAAGAGGAAAGAAACAACTCAGATTGTCAAAACTATCATCAATTGGTTCTTCTAGCACTATAATATCTATGTCACAAGTGTGAGAGATAATAGTAGAAGAAGAAATGTGATTGTTATAATTATCCAAGGTTTCTTTCAGTAGACTAACCTCATCCATAGAAGGGAAACTAGGAGAGGGATCGATGATGAACAAAAAGAGAGGGGAAAGGACCTCATATTCATATGCACTAAACAAAACTCTCTTACAACACACAATAAGATTTAAAAATAGAACATGAAATATGATAACCATATAATTGTGTAATGAGAACATGATGTAATGATTATTCTACAAACTTTAAATGTAACCATGTGAAAGCAAACATGCAAAAGAAGAATGCAATATTTTAGATTTTAAGGTTGACAATTAAATAATTATGCTATGTAAATATGAGAATGCAAACTTGAAATTTAAACCATGCATTAAATGAGCTATTTTCAGTTCTGTAAAGGGAAATTTCAGGGGTGAAAAGGGACTGATTTGCCCAAGGTGGCGAATGAGTCCCAGTGAGGAATTTTTTAATAATTTTAAAATATTTTTGATGGATTTTGATTTTTTCTAGATTGTAAGATGTAGGCCTAAGATAAAAATGCAAAAATTTGGAAATTTTAATGATTTAAGATGCAAAAAATGCAACCTAAATGCACTTTTCATGAATGCAAAATTTGACACCTAGCATGCAAATTAATCTATGCAAACCCTAATGCAAGGTCAATGAAAGTTAGATCTATGATGATGAAGGTCTCAAAATCATACAAGAAATTATTCAAAAATAATGTTCACCAAAATGAACCATAGATTTTTGGGGATAGGCACTCTCTTACACTTCTAGGTTTTTGCGCCTTAAAGGAGAAAGGTGTCCCAAAAATCTATGGTTGGTTCACTCAAACTAATGCAAGTATAATGGAAATATGAATGAAATATGCCTAGATGAGATAAAATAAATGTAAATAACCAATAAAAGCTATTAATTATTAAGTGAAAACTATTGAATTGCAACTTGTTTGAAAACACATTGTGATATGCAAAAACACCTAGAAATGAAAGCAAACTGTAACAGAATTTGATGAAACTGAAAGTGTGCACCTAAGAACTCAATGGAGACTGGAAATGACATTTGGAATGCTACTAATATTGAAAAATTTTCCTACTGGGACTCATTCACCATTTTGGGTGAATTAGTCCCAGATATAGGAAATTATTCCAGAGCCCGTTTCGGATAAATGGGTATCCAAAACTGTAGAAAATGATTTTCAAGCCTAGTAGTGGGACTCATTCACCACTAATGGAAAATTAGACTACTTTTGAATTTCTAAAAATCCAAAAGAGGAAAATTAAACCCTCAGTTTTCTCTTCGGTTCCCGATAGGTCTCTACCTTCGAAAGTCTGATTTTCTGACCTAAAAGTGACTTTTGGTTGATATTTTTCCTTAGTCAACAAGAAGATGTTTCCAAAAAAATTGCAACTTAATATTTAATGATTTACAAGCCTTCAAGATGCCTAAATCTGCAAACACACAAGAAGAGAAAGAGAAATGTTGGATGTTAGGGCATGGGGGTTTGCCTTGGTCAAATCCCTTTTAGGTAATTAAACCAAATAAAGAAATAATATGAAAAATGAACATGAAATGAAGGGATTAATACCTTTCCATGATGATTGATCTTCAATTTCTATAACAAAGAATGAATATTTTTCCCTTGAATGTCTTTGGAAGCTATCTTGAATGACTTAAAATGATAAACCCTAGCTTGCTTGGCTTGAGATGGAAGAAAAATGAAGGTGTTGTGAATGAGTTAAGAGATATAAATTAGGGTTTAGAGACTTATATTTATAGGAAATTCACCTTATTCACCCATTAATTGGATCCTTGAGGCCAACGTGAAAGAATAATAAACTTAAATTCTAGTTTTCCCCAATCAAAACTAAAAAATCACCCAAATGGGATTGATTCGCCACCTTGGGAGAATTAGTCGGTGGTGAATCAATCCCACCTAGCAAGGAATCATTCGCCATAGATGGCGAATTAGTCCCAGAGGGGCCCATTTTCTAGCTGGGTTGTTGGGGAATGAGGAAATCAAGTTTATGTGGTGACTTTGTCAGGTATTTCATTAAATTATTCCTTAGGATGCACAATACAGGGTAATAGGGGCATATTAGTGCTAATGTAAAGGTCAATTAGGTATTGTGACACAAAATTCAATGTGAAAGTGTGATTAAATACACTTTACAACACTAAAACGAGGTCCACTTAGCCTAGAAAGGCACAACATCCAATGTGAATGTGTACTTAGACACATTACAACACTAGATTAAAGTTAAATTTAGTTCACAAGACTCTGAATTGATGTGAAAATATATTTTATAATGTTGAATTAAGGGAAAATGGGTTCATTAAGTCTAGAAAAGCGTGAATTTTTTTTACAATACTTTACAAAACCTTTACAACACATTGATATATACATTTTATTCAATTTTCAAGGGTCCAAGACCTAGTGTGGATGGATAAAATACCTCACAGCACTAAATCAAGGCCTCATTAAGTCCAATTTATCATCAATTATTCCCAAATCAAGCAAGAAATACTTTTTTCTATGGTACACTGAATAACTCAATTTGTTCATTCAATGAACTTGTTGAGGTCTTTATAGACCATTTCCAAGTCCACATGTGACTCCTAAGATGACCTTAGCCGATTTGGTGTGATGTAAGAAAAAAGATGATGAAAAAGTTACTGACTTCATTTCATGTTACCAATCACTTTATTCCCAAATCGACGTAAAGATTCTTGATCGTCACCTTCAATGAATGTTCATTGAAAACTTACAAACCAAGATACAAGATAAGATTACCATGATGAAGTTTCCTTCCTTCATACACTTGTGTACTTCCTTCATGATTATCAAAACTTGATTAGTAGTCATGAAATAAAACCCACCTCTAGCCGACCTAAAAAATTTGAATCTGCAAACCAAAACAATCATCAACCTTTTAGGAAATAGAATAAAGGCTTCCTTCAACTTAAGCCTCATCAACCAAATCAACATATTGATACCCAAGTGGATGCTATAAAGAAGACAAATCCTTTCACATTTGAGGATCTGGCTAGGCAATTTACTCCCTTACCTGATACCCTCCATAACACAATGTCACAACTTCTAGAATAGAAAAAGATCACCTTACCTCCCATTAAAATTCCTGATACTAATAAACCCTTACCTTTGAACTTTATATTGAATGCTTATTGCTATTATTACCAAAAAAATGGACACGACATAGAACATTGTAAGCGTCTTAAACATCTTGTGCAAGACCTTGTTGATTCCAGTCGACTTTCAATTGGAGGGGTTAATGATCAAGGAAATAAGTTTGTTGCCCCTCCCAACCAAAACTTACAAATCTTTACCAACCCTATGCCTAATCATAATATTTCATTTTTCAAATCTAGTGAAACCAAGAAGTTGATGTGATGAATGTGGACATGGATGATGACAACACGGATATTGTTGAACAAGGTCCTATGGATATTGAGGTACAAGATCCTATAGATGATATGGTTGGATTGATAAAAATTCTACCTTATAAGGATCAAACTAAAAATCCTCTTAACATTTCTTTCTCATCTAAAGATATCATTATAAATACACCCAATGGTCCTCTTTACATAGTCAGTTGAATCAATGACAAGCCCACTAATGGGATATTAATTGATCCCGTCTATGGAGAGAATGTAATCACCAAATAATTCTTACTTGTGCATGAAATCTATCAAGAAAAATATGATAAACGAAAAGCATGGATAAAAATGCATAATGTTTTCACTTTCCCTACGATGGGATCGATCACCCTTCCTTTACAAATAGGACCGAAAAAATTAGACATCTCATTCTCTATCATCTCAACATTAGACAAATTTTGTGTGAATCTTGGTTATCCATGGCTACGCTCCATGGAAGTCATGCCTCTAGTTGTGCATAAATGTTTAAAGTTTCCCTTTGAAAATGAAATATCCACTATGAACCATAGTGGCTTTAATCCTTTGTCTTCCTATGGGAACTTTTCATTAGATTTCTTTTTGCCCAAGCCTATGGAACCTATTAAACCTCGAGAGGATTTCTTTTACAAATGCTATTAAAATTTTAAGGAAAAATGCATCTATCCCTTAGAAACATGCCTCAACCTACAATTGAACCTACCATCCTTGATGAAACCATAATTGAACCTAGAGACATTCCAAACAACCAAGACCAACTTAAGAAGAACCTTCACCCATTTCCTACAAAAGACCAAGAGATAACGAAACCAATCCCGTTACACCAACTAGAATAAAAAAGTTTACAAAGTCAAAGAGAAAGTGGTTGAACAATCTTCCATGGTTCCTTCTGTTCCTCCCCTTAGGGAAGAAAAGAAACATATGGTTGATTGTCCCGCTCCTACACAAACACAACTTGAAAACTGAACTAAAAGAAATAGAGGTGCTAGAGAGCTAAGGCGTAGACGTCGTTCCCTTGCTTGAAAGTTGAAGAAATAAATAAAGAAAATAAAAATCCAAACTTGACTGAAGCAATAGATGATGAGTCTCCATATTTTCCAAAACAAACTAATCCACAACTGTAACAAGAGATAAACCCTTCCTTGAACATTATCAGCTGACCTCCTGTTGTGATTAACTTGGATGATGATGATGAGATTGCAAAGATCGATGAACAGGTGCATAATGAATTAAACATGTTATTTTCCTCTTCCATGAGCTTAAATGATAATTCTCCTTGGAAGAGTGTTGAACTTGGTAATGACCCTAGCTCGGCACTTGCTATTGTCCCTTTGGCTATTTTTCTACCTTCGGCATACAATGAACATGATTGGGATGCAGAGTACTTGCTCATAGGTTGACTCGCATGTTCCTTACTAGTCTTTCACAATATCTCTTTTTTCTTTTGTGTGATTACATGTGTGTGATGTGATCCCTTGTGATGTTCTATTTGATGTATCTCTCTCTCTCTCTCTCTTTGTGGCATTCATCTATTTGTACCTACATTCTTCTCTATGTCGTAAATCTTTTATCTTTTATTTGTCTTGTGTTTTCCTTTTGGGGATGATGCAAGGTGTTGAGACATTTATGTCTCTTCCATGTTGACCCAAAAGCTTTTCTTTATCTTTTCTTTTTCTTGTTTTCCTTTTAGGGATGACGCAAGGAATCGAGACACTCATGTCTCTTCCATGTTGACCAGAAATAATTTTTCTTTGTTTTCACTCTCTTTGTGTCATCCTTCTAGTTTGATGAGTATTTGGGGAATGATGATAGTTCTAAGCTCTCTAAAAACATTGTAGCAAGAACATATTGACCCCAAATCCATGGATCCCTCATGTGTTTGGAGTTTTATTTTGGGGGAAATCCCTCTTTCCCTCTTCATGACATATCTTTATTTGGAAACATATGACTTGGCATAGGGCTTTCCAAGTTAGCTCTCATGTCTTCTTTATTGTAAGCATTTCTTATTTACTAATTTAAAGTAATTTCTCACAGTGTGGTGTTTAGAAATTTCTTTAAAGTGGGGGCATACATTGACATTATTCTTTTTCATTTCATGTTTGATTGTGTAGTATTCTTACCTCATGCAATGCTCCTTTCACTTTGTGGTTGACATTGGATGTGATGTACCTCAAGAGCATGATCTCTTTTAGCATATTATATTCCTCTTAGTGGCTTGATGTGACACACTACATCCCCTAAGTTCTTCTATTCTTTGATTGGTCCTCTCTTGGAGACATTAGGCACAATTTTCCCTAAGTTAAGACCTTATGTATGAACTAATTAAAACTCCTTCGAACATACCTTACACTATGTTGCAAATTTTGGTTATATGGCCACCTTGCATAATACACTTTGCTCACCTATGGAACCATCTCGTTTGTTCATAAGTATCAAGCATACAAAGCTTTGCTTGCCTCATGAAGCTTAAAGTTCATTATTGTGTGGTACCTTATCAAAATTATCAAGAGGTATAGCTTTGGTTTAGTTGAACGGGAAGCCGAACCTAGGCATGAATTTCCTATAGCCATTTGCTTGTGTGTGAGTGCATACTGGCCACATGCGTATGTGTCTCACCTCTTTAGATACTCACCCAGCGGATAGCCTAGAGTTTTGTTCCCTGAGAGTGAGTGTGCGTTTTTGGATAAACATCTTAGATCTAATCCATAACATGCAAGACAAACAGTGAGAGCTTGATCCACCCCTTTTCTTTTTCTTTTTTTATTTTTCTTTATTTCTTTGGAAGTGTATGCTTATACCTTGTTATTGCTCCTTATATCATTTTCATGTGTGTTCTTTTGAGCCTTTGTTGGTGTATTGTAGAAAATTGTACACTCTTGAAAAAAAGGTAATTTCACACTTAATTTGGACTTATTTTGGCACCTTTGCATTAATTACCCTTTAAAATCACCATTTATAGGCCCTAAGACCCATTATTTCATTATTTTAGATCTCAAGGCTCATTTCACTCAAAAATCATATTAAATCACTTAAATCGCCAAAAAATCCAAAAACCCACCTCAAAAAGCTAAGGTGGGACTCATTTGCCACCTTGGGGGAATGAATCCCCTTAGGTGGGACCCATTCGCCAAGTGTGGTGAATGAGTTCCATTTGGGTTCTTTTTCAAATTTGAAGGGAATTCATCAATTTAATTCAATTTTTTGGTGGGTGTCGGCCTTTGAGATCTAAATAATGGTCAATTAGGTGTCAATACCTATAAAAGAAAGCTTCTAAGTCATTTTTCTCAATCTTAGCATATCTCTAAGCACTTTGGGAGAGTATTTTCAGGTATCAAGCATCAAGAATCTTCAAGCAAGCTTTCACAAGAGTATTCCAATCCCAAAAGCAAGAAAAGTTGAAGCATTCCAGAGCAGCATTAAAGCATTTTTCCAGGTCTTCAAGCTCACTTTCAATCAAGATCTAGCATTCTCAAGGGTTGATTATGGATGTTTATGGTGAATCATGGTGGATTCTAGGTTGGGGAGGTGTAACTAGCCATCAAGCCAATCCTAAATACTTGTTTCCTAAGTGATTGCATCTTCCATTGTCACTCTACATTCAACCTAAGGAAGGTACAAGCATCATTAGAGCTCACTTGGGGTGATTAGAGATCATCACAAGTGATTCATTCATCTTTGCATTTCCACTATTGCATCATTTTCTTGCACATTAGAATAGGATTGCATCATCTTTCTCAGTATTAGACACACTTAAGGCTAGGGTTTTTATGAAAATTTCATTATTTTCCCATTAAGGTTTAATTACCAAAATAGGGGTTTGATCGAGGAAAACCCCCCATTAGAAAATCAAGTTGAATTATGTTTTGCAGGTGTTTTTCTCAGATTCAGATCTGGATCTCAAGTTGGAAGGAAAGGGAAGGTGTTGGATTGTAGATCAAATCTTTCAATTTCTAAAAAAGTGGAACGAGACTGATTCACCAAGAGTGGTGAATGAGTCCCACTGTAGTTGTTTGTTAGATTTGTTTGTAGATTCTGATACCCTTTTCCCTTAAACAAACTCTCGTGCAAAAACCCTGATCTGGGACTGATTCACCCAAGTTGGAAAATGAGTCCTAGTTGGTCAAAAAGTCAATATTTCCAAATTTTAGAGCTATTTCTAGTCTCTTCAAGGTTTCCAGGTGCACACTATTTACATTTTTTCTTTCCTGTTATGTTTACTTACATTTCTAGGGCATTCTCTAGGTCATTTTGCATATCACACTATGTTTTTCAATTCATTCTCTTTTCCAAGTTTACACTTGGTGGTGAACCCCTCATTAGACATCATTCAATCCCTAGAATAGTCCCTTTTCCATATTTCAATCTCCTTTGCATTGAAATCTCAAGGGTTTATTCTTGAGTGAAGAGTAATAAAATTGTTTCTCTCCTTTTAGGTCCAAAACCCTAGAAGTGAAAGAGAGTGCACCATTTTCTTCTTTTTAGTTGGTTTTCCATAGGATCTTGATCTTGGGGGATTACGCAACCCTCTTGATTGTTGTCATTCTATCTTATTAGAATTGGTACATTTGGACCCCTCTTGATGTGTGTCTCATCTACTTTAGTGTGTGTTTGAAGCAAGTTTCTTCTCTCACTAAAGTGGGGGCTAAATGTAGTGTCAAAAAATGTTGTTTGTTACATTTTCACACTTGTTTGGGACCTTGTGAAGTAAATGAACCAAATTGTGCTTTATTTAGGGTGTTGCAAAGTGTTTTTTGGAACTTTCACACTAATCTGGGGTTTTCATTAATTATTTGGGCTTCTTTATGCCTTATTTGGCCCTATATTGCATCCACAAGCCTTAATTAACACATCTTTATGAGGATAATCCCAACATAAGCCAACATCCAATCATAATTTAGGTGGCTCATATTTAGTGATTTGGGACTCATACGCTACCTTGTGTTGGAGATTATAATCACACCTACTCATACCAACTGTTCCTGACAACTTTGTATCCTCAATTCAATAATATACCTCTCAGCATTAAAGACCAACATTAAAGGCTAATCTCAAATTTTGTATTCAAATGGGTTTTTACGTGGAGTGCAAGTCAAGTTATTAAAATGTATTCTATTTCCTTTACTTGGTGTACAAGCTTTCTCCATTGGTAAAAGGTTTTATATATATAGTTGAATTTGTGCATTTTGTATTTACTCTCT
Source organism: Sequoia sempervirens (assembly GCA_007258455.2). Classification (NCBI taxonomy): domain Eukaryota; kingdom Viridiplantae; phylum Streptophyta; class Pinopsida; order Cupressales; family Cupressaceae; genus Sequoia; species Sequoia sempervirens. The sequence goes on from VDFB02271358.1 coordinate 660,654,221, forward strand.
CAACAAAGTCTAGCTCTCAAAGTTGTAAGGGAATATAATAGTCTTTGTTATGTCTGTAGCTAAAAGGAGTCAAAGTTGTATGGAAGTGAATGATTGTCATGTAGCAGAAATATATATGGTGAATGCAATGGTAGTTGATTGAATGAATAGAAACTCAGTAGATTTATGTAAAACTGTTTTGATTAGATCAATATGAAGTTTCATGGTTTTCAATTTTTTGTATTTTTTTGTGTTTTCACCCAACATTGCATTCCTTCACCTTGGGCGTATGAGTCCCACCTAGGGTTTTGGGTCCCAATCTGGATTTCACACCTTTCTGAGAATTTTTGAAAATGGTCCCATAATTAATGCCTAATGGGACTCATATACTACCAAGTGGGCGTATGAATTGTGTGTGGCCCAAATTCAAAATTAAATCAAATTCTTGGCAGAATTTTATTCTCCTTGATCTGATGTCAGCTTATAGTGTTGTAATTTTAGGTGTCAAATTGTAGTGTTGTAATTTTAGGAATTTTGGTATAAGCAAGTATAAATACAAGGTTATTTCACTCATTTTCACCTAACAAGCAATCAAGTGATATAGCAAGTTGAATGAGCATTATTATAGCAAAATTGAGTTCACAAGAGCATTTAATCTAGTCTTCAAGGGGAGATTATCTAGTGTTTTAGAGCATTATTCAAGCATCAAGCATCATGTCAAAGTCATCATGCATCATGTTTGTTTTGGAGCTAACAATTATGATGTAGGGTTTCATGATTCAAGCTAGCATTCAATTCAAGATCTATCCTATTCAAGAAAGAGTCAAGATCTACATCTGTTGGAGCCACTTCACAAATGTTTGTAGCACCTTATTACTAGGGTTTGGTGATTTTTAGCATTGCATATTGTCCAAATGGCGATAGGTGGGAAGAAGCAACAGCGTGCTATTTTAAAAATTTCAGAAGAAGCAGACGCGGATGATGATGACCCCAACCTAGATGGTGGACATCTTCGGCCACTGCTTTCTTGGGTTGTGCTTTTGGAGGGGCTGGTTTTGGCATCTACGTGGGTGGAAGACAGAAGGTTGGTTCCTACGGGTGGGGTTGTTGGTGCTGAAGGTGGGGACTCTATTGATGCTCTGGGTTGGGGTATTGCTACTACTGGTGTTGTGGCTTTTGATGGTTGTTGGAGGGAAATTCTATTGCCCTTTGGGTGTTTTGGTGTTGGGTTGTTGCCCCTTCCACTTTGTTGCTCCTTGTAGGGTATGTGGAGTTGCTTGGGCTTCCTTGAAGTTTTTGGGTTGAAGAAGGGGCTTATTTCTGGTTTTGCTCGGTGTAGTAGGATGGCTTGGGGGCTTTATTTGTTGGCCCTTTCTTCTTCTCACTTCTTCTGGGGTGTTCGTTGCTTCCATGCATTCACTATTTGGTGGCTTTTCGGCATGGTTGTGGCTTATTTTTGGCTAGGAGTGTGGGTTTTCTTGGGCTTCCTTGGAGTTTCTAGGTTGAAGAAGGGGCTTATTTATGGTTCTTCTCGGTGTATTAGGATGGCTTGGGGATTTTATTTGTTGGCCCTCTCGTCCTCTCTTTTTTTCTGGGGTGTTCTTAGCTTCTGCACTTTCTCTGATTGGTGGCTCTCCTTTGGGGGTTATGACAACACGGTTGTGGTTTCCAAAATGCAGGTGGATTTCATTTCCTATTTTCCTATTTTGGAGACTGTTTTGGGATGCTGACCCATTTGGTGGAGTGGTTATGCCACTCAAATTTGGATGCTTTCTTCCCTGTGCTTTGTTTGGTTTTGTGTGGACCTGTGCTGGCGTTACAAGAGTTTTTCATGATGAGAGCAGGTGTCTTTCTTATACCCTTGTTCATGGGTTTCCCCCCATGTGCCTTGTTGTTCTTTGGTGGTGTTTGGGGGTTGATGCCTTGGATGGACCATTTTGTGGGTATGGAGTTGGTGTTGGATTGGTTGTATTTTGTGCTGAAGGTTTTGACGGTTGGGTGGTTTTCAGAGATAGTTTTGAAGACCCAGCTATTATTGATTTTTTTGCTTGCTTTGCTTCTCCTTCTCACTGTAGTCCCTTCCTTCTCTCTGAATACTAGGTCTTCTTTTGAGGTGAAGATCTCTCCTTTGGAGGTGGATCCCTCTCCCTCTCAGGTTGAGGTGTGTTCTATGGTTGAAGATCTCTTCCCGCTTTTCCCATTGAGGGGGTTCCCATTTCTATTGAGGTGGAATGGTGGTTTGCAAGAGTGTTGTGACTATGGTGGGTTGGTTGAGCTGGGTTTTGTCTCCTATAGAGGTGGAGAGAGCAGTTGGATTTTATGGAAAATGATTGGAGCCTCGTGTTCTTGTGATGACCTCTCCTATAGAGGGGAGAGGGTTTGTTGCTAGGAAAGGTTTTGTCTACTTTTGGGGCTCTACTTCTGCAAACCTATGACTTAGTTGTTTCTTCCAGTAGTATGGTGAGACCTATCTACTTGGGTGGCTGGCTTGTTATGGTCTAGTTGTTGCAGGCTTCTCTCTTGGGTTTAAGGTCCCTGCCAAAACCTAGTTTTGGGTTGTTTGTCTTGTCAAAACCAATGTATTGTAGTGGGTTGTTGGTCCCGTCAAAACCAATAAAGTTAAGATTCATGTAGAATCTTGGTTCTTTTCTAGGCAGCTTGCTAGCTTTTGGCTGGTTGTTGGCTTGCTAGGTCCCTATTTCTCTGTTGGATGTTTTTGATTCTTTCTTTTGGGCAGCTTGCTCTTCTTGGTGTGGGTTTCAGGTCCCCTTAAAACCTGATGGTTTTAGGTCCATTCAAAACCTGTTTATCCTCTTATCAAAAACATTGCATATTGTCCATTCATCATTCTCTTTTCATATTTCATTTCATTACAAGGTTTGATTACCAAAAAGGGGTTTGACCAAGGAAAACCCCTTTCCACTAACAAAACAACACTTTTCCATCTCTTTGGTATGTTATTTTTTGATCTAGGTTGAAGACATATTGAAGAGAAAGTTTGGAGAAAGTTTTCAAAGTGTTCAAAGTTGTCAAAGTTGTCACCTTGCATTGGAGATCATTGGAAGACTTCTACAGGATGCAAAGCAGGGTTTCAAATCTGAAAATTATTTGGAAAAGATAGAGCATACATTGAGGAGTAGATTCACACCGTGAATTTCCTAAAAAACCCTAACTAGACTGATACATCACTTCTGGCGTATGAGTCCCATTATAGGTCATTTTCCAAATTTTTGCATATCTAGAATTTACAATGCCAAAAACCTATTCCTACCCAAAAACCCTAATCTAGGACTAAATCACCCAGTCTAGTGTATGAGTCCCACTCAACATTAAAATTAGTGTTTTCAACATTTCAGAGATTCATCTAATCCTCTTTAGGTTTCTAGGTGCACACCTTTTATCTCTCAACTTTATGTTATGTTTCACAAGCTTTTCTAGGTCATTTAATGAAAGTTTGCATTGCATTAGGTTTAAGCATTAGATCTTGCATTTCATTTTTCTTTCTGAACCGTAGAATTTTTGGCACCTTAAAGCTTTCTAACTCTTCTAGGGTTTTTCACCTAAAAGGAAAAAGAAGGGCCAAAGAATCTAGCTAGTTCACTCAAATTATGTCATGTATGTTGTAATTAAGACTAAATGGAATGATACAAATACAACTAAATGAAATTTTTGACTGATTATGAATGGAAAACCTATGAAAAATGCAATTTTTGAAAACACAATTTTATATGCAAACAATGAATTATGAATGAACAAATGCAAAACAGAATAGAAAAGGGTTGAATCAGAGTGCACCTGGGAAAATATTGGAGAATAAAGAATCTTCTAAATGTTGTCTGCAATCACAAAAAATCACTAGTGGGACTCATTCACTATTGATGGCAAATCAGTAATGCTTTTGATGAAAACTATCAAAAACTGGTTTCTGAGTGTCAGGATCCAAAAACTGACAAAATATAGATTTCCAGCCTTAAGGTGGGACTCATTCACCACTAATGGAAAATCAATCCTCTCCCAAAACTCTGAGAAATCAGGGGACCAATCCTGTAGAACCAGATTTGAGGATGTCTGCTTGTTGGGTTGACAAAGTTAATCCCGTAGAAAATAGACAGAAAGTCTTCTCCAAGCTTGAAATAGGATATGATTGACTTGAGACACTTTTTTGACTTCTCCACTTTTCAACACCTAAATGCTTGATAAATCTATATACACAACACATGCACAAAGGGGAAAAATGGTTAAGGGTTAGGGCAAAGGGATTTGCCTTGGTCAAATCCCACTTTGGTAATCAAACCCTTAATAAAATGACGAAATGAAAGAGAAAGGTAAACTAGTAACATGAAATGTTATCAACTTACCAAACCCTTGTTGATGAAAATCTAAAGATATGTCAGTGGTTGCCTTTGAATGCTTGATTGATGCTTGATTAGATTATGCAAAGTGCTCAAATGTTGATTGAATGCTTGAATAAGTTATGAGATTGTAGGAGATGTAAAATGAGGAGAAAATCACATATTTATACACAATTGTACCTTAGTAACTCGATGATACCTCATCATAGGCTAACATAAGGTGATTTTAAATAAAAATCCGAAAGAAAATTTGAAATATTTTAAATTTAGAGCCAAGAGGGACTCATTTGCCACCCATGGCAAATGGGTCCTACCTTGGACTTGGATGTGGGTTTTAGGATTATCTTGCATTTAATGTTGTTTTTCAGGTTTACATTCAAAAACACACTTAATTAATCCTTATAAGGGTATAAAGGGGTCAAATAAAGCATAAGAAAGGTGTAAATAGTGAAATTATGCCTAGAAAAGTGTGAAATCTTGTTATTAGACTTTACAACACTTCAAAATAGGACTTGATGATAAATAAAAAGATGATTTTTAGGTGAATTGTAATGAATAGAGTCTAGAAAAGTGTAGAAATGTTTTACAACACTTCACAACACCTTCACAAGATGTCATAATTTGCATTTTAAAGGCCTAAATGTGCATGATTAAGCCACATTACATCAATAAATCAGAGAAAAATAGACCAAACATAAAGAGGAAAGGCCTAAAATACCATGAAAATGATAAGGGGCCATTTTTATATGGTGCATTAAGCCGCCACTTTAGTGAGAGGATGAACTTGCTTCAAACTCACACCAAAGTAGCCATGAATATCGAGAGAGATGTTTCAATGTACTTACATTAGCAAGATGGAATGACAACCATCAAGAGGGATGATCAAGCCCCCAAGATGAAGATCGAATGGAAAACTGAACATAAGAACAAAGGAACACACATGATGATGAAAAAGAAATGAAAGCTTCGATCGTTTATCCAACTAGTTGTGGATAAGATCTAGGTTGTTTGTTTGAAAAAGAGAATGTATACTCACTCTGGGGTGACAGAACTCATGGTGGTCCGTTGGGTGAGAAAAACCAAGAAGGTGAAGTACATACGCTAGTTGGCATGCACTCACAAACACAAAGGTGGATATGGGGAAAGTTGTGTTGTTGGATGGGCTTCCCACTCAACCATATCAAAGTTATACCTCCTAATAACTTTAGCAAAGAGCCACAAAGGAAAATGATGGTTTGAGTTTCATGAGACAAGCAAAGCTTTGTATGCTTAGAACTCACGAACAAAAAGGAAGGTACCACAGGCATGCAAGCTACATTATGCAAGGTGCAAAAAATGTAAAATGTAAAGTGTAATATGTAAAATTGTAAAAGATGTTCAAAGGAGTCTTGTTAAGTTCATGCAAGGTATATCGCTTAGGGGAAATTGTGTCTAATATCTCCAAGAGAGGACCAATCAAAGAATAAAAGATTCACAACTTAGAGGATGCAGTGTGTCACATCAGGCCACCAAGAGGAATGCAATATGCTAAGATAGATCACACTTATGAAGGACATCATACCCAATGTCATCCAAAAAGTGATAAACGAATCGTATGAAGTGACAAGGCTACACTAGGAACCATGAATGCAAATGAAATATGCCAATGTATGCCCCCCACTTTAATGAAATTGCTACACATCAGTCTAGGAGCAATTGCTTTAAAGTAGTGAAGGAAAGAAAATGCAAAAAGATAACAAGACATGAGAGCCAACTTGGAAAGCCCCTATGCCAAGTGATATGTTTCCAAGTAAGGATACATCATATGAAAGAGAGGAAAAAGAAGAAGAAAGGGTTGCCCCCAAAAATGAAAACACCAAGCACATAAGGGATCTACAGATTTGAGGTCAGTATGTTCTTTGCTGCAATTTTTTTATTAAAGAGCTCGAAACTGTCATCATTCCCCAAAGAACATAGAACTGGAAGAATGACACAAAGAGAGCGAAAAAAAATGAAAAACAAAGTCCATTTTTGGTCAACATGTAAGAGACATTGTGGTCTCAATGCTTTGCATCATCCCCAAAATGAAAAGGAAAAAGGAAAGGAAAAGCTTTTGGGTCAACATGAAGGAGACATTTCAGTCTCAATGCCTTGTGTCATCCCCAAAAGGAAAAACACAAGAAAAAACAAAAGAAAAAGGACCAATTGGGTCAACATGGAAGAGACATTTCGGTCTCAATGCTTTGCATCGTCCCCAAAAGGAAAACACAAAACAAAGGAAAAAGGACCTTTCGGGTCAACATGGAAGTGACATAGGACATCTCTATGCTTTCTATCATCCCCAAAAAGGAGAACACAAAACAAAAAGCAAAAAAGGCAATGCACGACATAGAGAAGAATAGAGGTACAAATAAAAGAAGTTTACAAAGAGATAGAACATCAAATGCACATTACGGGGGAGTACGATACACAAAAAAAAAAATCAAAAAAGTAAAGTGTAAAAGGCTAGTAAGGAAAATGAAATTTAACCATCTAACAGTTCATCTATCTCCCAATCATATTCAATGTATTGCGAGGGCGGTTGACTATCCAAAGGAAGAATTGCAAGTGCTAAACTAGCATATGTACTAGGTTCTTCACTTGGTGGAGAAGGTTTATCATTTAAGCTCATTGTAGATGAAAATAATGAGTTTAGAGTGTTATGCACTTCATCTATTTTTGTAATCTCTTCATCCTCATAGTCATCAAGGTTGATTACAATAGGAGGATGAAGGGTTATCTACAAGGAAGGATATAGAAAAAAATTTGGTTGTTGGATTGGTTCATTTTGTTGTGAGCGTTGGATTATGTTGTCTTGTGGTGGGTCAAGGGGAAGAGGTTGATCATCTATTGCTTCTGTCAAAGGCGGAGATTGGGTTTCATTGTTTTCGTCCATTCGAGATTGATGAGCAAGGAAATGATGACGATGCCTACGCTCCCAAGCACTACGGTTTCTTTAATTTTATTTTGAACTTGTTGAAGGGTTAGAGTGGGTTGATCCATCATAGGTTCCTTGTCTTCCAAAGGGAGAATAGAAGAAACCAAAGAAGATGGGTCAAGCACTTTCTCTTTAGCTTTATACACTTGTTTAATGTGAGGAGGCATAATGGAATTTGCTTCATTTTCTCGTGGTCGTTTAAATGTCGAAGGGGAAGTGTCTATTGTTGGTTGCTCATGAGGTTGTGTGGTTTATTCAATGTCAGATTCAGGTTGAAACATGGTTTCATCTAGGATAGGAGGAGTGGAAGTGGACGAGGATGAAAGAGACAATTTGGCTATGTGCTTGGCTTTGAACTTTTGATAGGCTATAAAGAAGAAATCCTTACGAGGAGCGATGGGCTCCATAGGCTCAGGCCAAAAGGCTTCTAGGGAAATATTACCTTTAGAGAACAAGGAATTAAAGCCACTATGGTTTATGGTAAATATTTCATTTCCATGTGGAAACTTCAAACATTTGTGAACAACCGAGGGGACCACTTTCATCGAGTGAAGCCAAGGGTGGCCTAGCTGCAAACGAAATTGATCCAATTGTGAAATGATAGAAAATGTTACTTCCAAAGTTTTGGGTCCTACTTGTAATGGGAGTATGATCGATCTGACCGTAGGCACGCAAAACCATTATGTGTTTTGATCCATGAGGTTTGTTTATTATAGTTATCTTGATATAACTCATGTAGTACCAAAACTTCTTTTGTGATCACGTTCTCTCCACAAGCGGGATCTATTAAAATCCTATTGGTGGGTTTATCATAGATTCGGTTAGCTATGTAAAGAGGACCATCAGGAAGCTTTTTAAGTATATCTTTGGAAGAAAAAGTGATATCAAATTTTTTTTTGGTTGGGCCCTTACGAGGGATAATGTCTATCGTACCCACAAGTTCATCCATACGATTAACTTGGGTAGCATCAGGTTCTTCATTATTTGTATTAATGTTCATGACTTGAGGGTTTGAAGGTTCACTAGCCTTGACAAATGAATTATTGTATTTAGGAATAGGGTTGGTAAAGATTTGTAAATTTTGGTTAGGGAGTGCAACTGACTTATTACCATGATCATTACCACCGCAATGGACAAACGGCCCGAATCAATGAGGTCTTGAACTAAGTGTTTTAGACACTTACATTGTTCGATGACATGGCCATTTTGGTGATGAAAATGGCAATAAGAATTTTGTTTGAAGTTAGGTGGTATCAAGTGGTTTAATGGTAGGTAAAGTGATCATTTGTTGTTGGAGCAATTGGTTCATTGTATTGTGAAGGCTATCAGGTAAGGGAGTAAATTGTCTCTTCGGATCCCCATAAGAATAGGGCATTGTTGCTTTAACAATGACCACTTGGTTTGGAATAGGTTGAGGTGGTTGCAGAGAAGGCAGATTGAATTGTAAGAAGCCTCGGTTTGGTTTTCTAAAGTTTGCTGGATTGTTTTGGTTGTTTTGCTCATCTTTTTCAGCTCGGTTAGAAGTGGACTTTGAATCACGACTAGAAACCGAGTTATGATCATCACAAAGGGTCATACATAAATGCATGAACGAGGGGAATTTCATCATGGATAACTTATCTTGAAGGTGGGTGTGTAAGTATTCGATAAACATCTTCTACAAATGTGAATCAAGAATCAAGTAACATCAATCTGAGCATACAATGACTGGTAACGAGAAATGAAGTCAGTGACTTTTCATCGTTATTTTGTTTACAACGCATTAAATCAGCCATTGTTTTCTTAGGTGTCATGTGAACTTGGAAGTGGCTTATGAAGGCATCTACAAGTTCATTGAATGATCGAATTGAATGATTGGGAAGTTTTGAAAACCACTATAATGTAGTGTCTTTCAAGGTCCTAGGAAAATTTTTGGCTAACATCTTATCATCGAGGACAAAGTCACTACACAAGGTTGTATATGCATTGACATGGTTAGTAGGATCACCTTTACCCCCATATTTCTCAAACCTAAGCATTTCAACTCCTTGTGGCATCTGGGTGTGTAAGATCTCTAAGGATAATGGACTATTACGAACATGGTATGTTGGTGAAGCATTTTTGCTTTGACTAATGGTGGAGAGTTGTTGTTGTATGGATGAGAAGTTGTGTTAGCGAGTTCTATAATGATGGGATCGGTGTAAGGGGTATGAGGTGGAAGAGAAAATGGAGATGGAGTGTATGTAATGTTGGGTGAAGTGAAAGGGACACTTAGAGGGGTGAAGGTGGAAGAGGTGACATGCGATGCCACAAAGGAACTTGGAATGCTAGTTGGAATTGTGAAAGAAGGAGCCACATGACTAACCTGTTGCATAGTTGTTCTAACTTGAAGAGTGGTATAGGTTGGTATGGATGCTATGGTTGAAGGGGGAGGAATGTGAGATCCTCCTTGGGTTGCAATTATGTTTGTTGATTGGGATGTGGAAGGAGCATGTTTATTGTATATGTCAGCTATTTTCTTCATAACTTGTAAACCATCATCACTTTCAATCAAATGATGAAGGTTTTCTATTGCAGGTATGGCAGTGGAGGAAATGTTTTCAAGAGATGAGTCTTGTTGTAAATGTGCAAAATCTTCATGAATACTAATGACCTTGTCTTGCGGAAGGGAATTTTTTTGTGTGTCAACATTCATTGGATGGAAAGGGGAAGGCATAGAAGTGGTATGATCAATTCCTAATGCACCATTGTCCATACTAGGAGTAGGAGCTCTTGAGATCCCAAGGTCCACAATGAAAGTGCTATCGTGGGAAGCCATGAGTCCAGAACTTCATCTCACCAAAGTATTATCAATGGGGCACCACACACTCATGCAAGTACCACAAAGGCTGGGGTGAATGTGAATGCAATGTAATCTAGGAGTGAAAAATGCAAATAACAGAAATTTTGTAAACTGAAATAGAGAACATAAATGCAAGAAAATGCCAGAAAATGTCTAAAATTGCAGTCTAAAATGTGCAAGTGGACTAATTCACCCAAGGTGGCGAATGAGTCCAACTATGATATTTTTTGATGTTTTTTAGAAAATTTAAAGTGATTTAAATGCTTTTCAAATGCCAATGAAGGATGCAGATGCATTTTTTTTAGTTTTTTCAATGATATGCAATGCAAACATAAAATCTAAATGAGTATTTCACTAATGCAATATGAGAAACCCTAGGATGAAAAACAAGACAATATCCTAATTGAATGTTAATGAAAATGAAGTCTAAGATGCAATATGCAATTGGAATCATAAATGTAAAGTGTTCAATATGCGGGTTCACCAAAATGAACCATAGATTTTTTGGCACCTTAAAGCTTACTAACTCTTCTAGGGTTTTTCACCTAAAAGGAGAAAGAAGGGCCAAAGAATCTAGCTAGTTCACTCAAATTATGTCATGTATATTGTAATTAAGACTAAATGGAATGATATGAATGCAACTAAATGAAATTTTTGATTGATTATGAATGCAAAACCTAAGAAATGCAATGTTTGAAAACATAATGTAATATGCAAACAATGAATTATGAATGAACAAATGCAAAACAGAACAGAAAAGGGTTGAATCAGAGTGCACCTGGGAAGAGATTGGAGAATCTGGAATCTTCTGAATGTTGTCTAGAATCACAAAAAATCACTAGTGGGACTCATTCACCACTGATGGCAAATCAGTCCTGCTTTTGATGAAAACTATCAAAAACTGGTTTCTAAGTGTCGGGATCTATCGAGATTTCCAGCCTTAAGGTTGGACTCATTCGCAACTGATGGCGAATCGGTCCTCTCCCAAAATTCTGAGAAATCAAGGGACCAATCCTGTAGCACTAGATCTGAAGTTGTGTGTTTGTTGGGTTGACAAAGTTAATCTTGCAAAAAATGAACAAAAGGTCTTCTCCAAGTTTAAAATAGGATATGATTAACTTGAGACACTTTGTTGACTTCTTCTCCACTTTTCAACACCTAAATGCTTGATAAATCTACATACACAACACACGCATAAAGGGGGGAAATGGTTAAGGGTTAGGGCAAAGGGATTTTACTTGGTCAAATCCCACTCTGGAAATCAAACCCTTAATAAAATGATGAAATGAAAGAGAAAGATAAACTAATAACATGCAAATGCTATCAACTTACCAAACCCTTGTTGATGAAAATCTGAAGATATGTCAATGGCTGCCTTTAAATGCTTGATTGATGCTTGATTAGATGATGCAAATTTCTCAAATGCTAATTGAATGCTTGAATAAGCTATGAGATTGTAGGAGATGTAAAATGAGGAGAAAATCACATATTTATACATAGTTGTGCCTTAGTAACCCGATGATACCTCATCACAGGCTGACATAAGGTGATTTTAAATAAAAACCCAAAAGAAATTTTGAAATATTTTGAATTTGGAGCCAAGAGGGACTCATTCGCCACCCATGGCGAATGGGTTCCACCTTGGATTTGAATGTGGATGTTGGGAATTATCTTGCATTTAATGTTGTTTGTTGGGTTTACATTCAAAAACACACTTAATTTAGCCTCATAAGGGCATAAAGGGGTCAAATAAAGCATAAGAAAGGTGTAAATAGTGAAATTATGCTTAGAAAAGTGTGAAACCTTGTTACAAGACTTTACAACACTTCAAAATAGGACTTGATGATGAATAAAAAGATGATTTTTAGGAGAATTGTAATGAATAGAGTCTAGAAAAGAGTAGAAATATTTTACAACACTTCACAATACCTTCACAAGACATCATAATTTTCATTTTAAAGGCCTAAATGTGCATGATCAAGCCACATTACATCAACAAATCAGAGCAAAATGGACCAATCATCGAGAGGAAAGGCCTAAAAGACCATGAAAATGACAAGGGGCCATTTTTCTATGGTGCACTTTCCAAGCCCTAGCTTGATGGTGAGCCCCTCTTTAGTTTACAATCACACCCTAGGACAACCTTATTGCATTATCTCTCTCTCCTTTGCATACTTTAGATTGAGATCTCTAGGGTTTGTCCTTGAATGAGAGTGTAGAAGATTGTTATTCTATCTCCCAAGCATAGAACCAACAAAATTCTTCCTTTCAATCTCGAAGACTTTCAATTAAAAAATCTATAATTTCAAAGTCTTTATATTCAACCTTCATCATTGCAAGTTGATTTCTTAATTTTTTTAATTTTGCAATATGATTATTTATGATATCTCCTCCCTTCACTTTTAAATGAGTTAATTGCCTTTTGATGTCTATCACTTTTAACTTGCTAGTTCTTTCATACATTTTTTGCAAAGTTTCTCATATTTTCTTTGTTGTTTTCAAATCTTGAACATGAGACCTTATCCCTAGACCAATTTTCCATAAAATAGTAGCTCGTGCATTCATATCCAATTTATTCCATTTTTCATGCTTACTTTCATCTCTATTGCTAGCTCTCATAAGCCTTTCATTTGTAGAATCAATTCTATCTCACATTTCCAACTTGCATAGTTAGAACCATCTAATTTTGCACTGACCACAATATTGGAGATTTTCTATAAAGCCATAGCAACAACAAAATAAACTCTCCAAACACACAAACACAGAGGCTTAAAGAATAAAGCCTAGGTACTAATACACATAATTATTATTTTTGTATTATTGTTCCTTGATATTGGTCTTCTTATAAACCAAACAAACAAGGACTTTTTCAAATTTATGACTTACAAATATAAAAGAGTGTTTCATCAAAACACCTTATTTCTCCAAACTCTTCAAATGAGCTATGCTAGCTTAGCTCTTACGTGATCAAACTATCAATGCTTTGAAGAATCATTGGCATATCATCATAGCCAAACTGGGACATTCATCCCTCTTACATAGATTCTTCAATATGTTTGTGGCTGGCTCCAAACTCTCGCAGCATATTCTTCACTCCTTTGTTAATGATGACTTGGGCAATGCTTTTGTTTAGTGGCTATTTTTGCATAAATCTACAATCTAATTCTTTATGGATTCTTTCAATTTCCTTTCTTAAAAATTGTGACAAACTTCTTGATTTCTTCAATCCTAGCTTAAATGGTGGCCTCTCCTTTGACAACTTCTTGCTTCTACAAAAGCATTTCTCATGTGGACCCTTTCACTGGCAGCATATAATTCCAATAGATGGCCTACGGGTGATCTTTGACAGCTAGGTGATCTGAACAACAAATAATGCTCCACCTTTTTTTTTAGCCGATAGGCTATTGTAGGTGGGAAATCCCACCGGATTCGTCTAATGTCCGATGCCGCTGGCAATGGTTTTAAGTGGTTTTAAGTGGTATACGATGGGAGTGAGACCCCCTGTACTATGCACAGTATCCTCAAAAAAATACCATAAATGTTAGTGCAATTAATAGGAATGGGATAGGTATGGCATGGATGGTCAAAGGGCATGGAAAAATATCCACGGATGGAAAAATTCTGAGAATTGTGTGGAAAAATAAACCCCAACATTGCCTTAAAAATATCAATGACCCCTGCATTGGTGGACACACGCAGACTTGGTAAAAAATACAGAGACAGAAGATGGCATGAGAAAGAGAGAATAGAGGAGGCGAGGGAAGAGAGCTCAGTGGGAGGAGGCAGAAAAGGTGTAGCTGTTTAGAGCTGAAAAGGAGGGATAGGGAGAACCAAGAGGAGAAAAAAGTATGGTCTCATGGAATGTAGTGAGGAGAAGTCAGTGCGCAGGCATGTTGAGAAATGGGAAGATAGCTGCACAGGAAGAGAATGGTGATGGGAGAGGAAAAGGCCAAATGGAACACAAGAATAGAAGGCAGAGAACGAGAATGCACAGAGGATGGGTTTTGTTTGGGAAGAAAAGAGAATGTGAGCAGCAAAAGTCGGGTGGAATTTGATTGAGAATGTGATGCAGAAGGGAGTAAGTAAGAATACATGGAGGAAGCAATTGAAAAGTGGGATTAAGAGTTATAGAAAACACCTAAAGTATTACTATTTTTCTCCACTGTTGTAGGTGTTCTTCTTAGGAAACTCTAATCCTAGTTATTGGTTTCTCTTGCCACGTTTAGTGGTATGAATGTAAGCGTTGATTTGAATGAATGTGATAGTTCTTAATTCATTTTCAGGCTCTGTAAATGATCATTTCAGTATTACATAAGGAAGAATAAGGAAGAACGTTGTATGGTGTTGGATTATTAAGTATTCACAGTGATTTGGTATTGATTTTCATGCATTTGAATCTTCACATAGGCAGTCATATATTTCTTTGCAATTGTGTTCTTTTGGTGAGTTTGAGACTATTGGGATTGTACTTTCTATCTTGCTAGCCGTACATCCTACAAGCAGGCCATACCATCATAGCAGCGTATACTTTGTGCTTTTGCATGGAATTTGCCCTTCAAACTTGGCATAGGAGGTCTGTATTTGTTTGCAGATTCAGATTGAAGGATTTGAAGGAGGTTTTATAAGAGTTTAGGGTGGATTCACTGCTGCAACAACCTTCAGCTTGGTTGTACAACAACATAGAGGAAAGTGGGCTCCATTTGGACTGGTTCGATCTCCTTTATGGCTTTTATCTCATTCATTATTGGTGCCTAGGGTTGCAAAACACATTTTTACATCTCTTTGAGTGAGATCATTCATTTGTATACAATTTGGAGGTGATTCATGGTACTTATATTGCTGGTCCATGTATAGCGGACATACAAAGTTGAAGAAATGCAAATGGGTATTGTCACTATAACTCATTTTGAGTGATTTTATGAACTAGGTCATTGTTATTTTGTGAATATCTATTATAGTTGGTTTTTCTTATGCAATGTACTTTTTATTGTGCTTAGAATTTTTTATTGTGCATATCTATTATAGTTGAAGATATTCCTTTAGTTGGGTTTTCTTATGCAATGTACTTTTTATTGTGCTGTGAGTTTGTTGGGTCTTTTGTTGCAAAGATTTTTTATTTAACAGAAGGCATATTCCACCATATCTTACTTCTTCCTCAATAAGCTTTTCCTTGACATTGTAACTTATTTATTATCTCAATTCTTGTGATTTTTCCCTTTTCCCTTCAATATACTGCCAGAGTATATCCTGCTATCGGCGTAACCATTGCACCTCGTTGAGGTGCAAGCGCTAGTAAATAGCAACTCCTTTCAACAACACTTGAAAAAACTCCAGTGATCAGACTTCTCCAACGATCTGGCTCTTGATAGTCATTTCACACAATAGACAATTGAAAGCCCACTTGGCTCTGATACCATGAAAACATAACACAAATAGAGAACAGACTACAAAATGGAGCATTAAGATTACAAGCTCATGCATTGGATTTATAAAAAAATATACAATTAATTCTACAGCTACTAAGTCAAACAGTTCGCTCATACATTTATTATGGACAGCTGAAAGAAAGTGGCTTGGACAGAGAAGAGGGTGGATCAGACAACTGTAGGCCCCATCGATGGTCTGTACCGACACAGTATAAAAATTTGTGCTAAGACAAATGACGTTAAAAAATTTAGGGATCAAGTCACAGCCTGAACAAAAGCCTCGAAAACAAGAAAATTTCTTTATAGCAATTATCAAAATCTATGAAATCTGAATTTGTCTCGATTCCTATTTTTATAGCTATTCTACACAATTTTTTATTTCTCCAAACATGTGAATTTTTCATATTTCATTCGAGATTATTGAGAGGCTGCCGCCATACATTTCTATGTTCGGTTGCTTCGCAGGGTCTCCACTACCAGATTATAGTTAATCGATGACGAACGGCCTGGCTTGACAGACTCCCTCGCCCTTTCCCTCAGCAGTGTCGCTCTTTTCCTTATGTCCACACCTTCCTCGCCCCTGACCAGCTTTTCCACAGCATTCAGAATCTCCTCTTGTTCTACTAATCCATCTCCATTTGCAGTCAATTCCAACCCAATTTTCCACTCATTGACAATGTAAGTACAGTTGAGGAACTGATCAATGGAATAAGGCCAACAAAGCATGGGAACGCCGCTGCTCACGCTCTCTAATGTGGAATTCCATCCACAGTGCGTAATAAAACACGCAGTCGAGGGATGACATAAAACCGAGAGCTGTGGAGCCCACGAAACTAAGCACCCGCGATCTCCAACACGTTGGGCAAATCCGGAAGGTAACACACCCGTCGTCCCGTCCATCAAATCTGAGCGCACGACCCACAGAAATGGTCTGCCGGTGGCCTCCAGCCCTGCAGCCAGCTCTTCGAACTGCTTCGCGTTCAACATCGCCAAGCTCCCAAAGGACACGTATATGACAGACTGGCTGAGCTGCTTGTCTAGCCAAGCCAAGCACTCCACCTCCTCCGCCCGCAAATTGCCCTGCCTGCCACCGTCAGTCTGCTCTAAATCTCCTTCCAAAATTCCCGAAGACATTAGAGGACCTATTGTGCATAACTTCGTGCCCTTTTCACGGTACTCGTTGATTAAGGGAGCTTCCAGATCGTAGAAGGAGTTGAACAGAATGAGTTCGTCTCGAACTATATTGGCTACATCGAGAACCGACTCCATGTTTTTCTTGATCCCATCTTCGCCCCCAAACATCCACACTAACTTTGTGGAACGTAGAGGCGGCATAAAGGGTAGAACATTGATCATCTTATCCACCTTGGCAGTGCCTGCAACCGCAAGCAGCGAACATTAAAATAGGGCAAGAGAGCAAGAATTTAAAACCCAAAGAGAGAGCCTTACCATTGGGAGATAGAATTCCGGAAGAGAGCAAGGTGGAGGATTGCTCGCAAACGACAGAAGTGGCAACAGAGCATGTAGAAAACAGAGCACATGGAATATCCAAATTCTTGGCGAGATGCCGAACATAATACAGACTGAGGTCAAAAACAGCGCACGTAATCCCATGCGGTTCAGTTTCGTTGATGTCCTGAATGAGTTTATGCAGGGAAGAAGCGAGCGTATCTTTCAATGAGTCGAGTAGTGCAGGGACGTCTGAACGCGATTCTCCCCGCGCAAGGGCATCGGATATACTCACCAATCTCATATTATCTTTATTTGCATCTTCCAATTTCATCTTCTCCTTTGCTTCCATTATGCACGAGTGATTGTGCTCGCTATGTACGAATGTTACGAGAAATCCATCGGAGACGAGCTTATGAGCGAAATGCAGAATGGGATTTATGTGACCTTGTAGAGGAAATGGCACAACCAATGCATGAGGCTTTTCACCAGTCAATCCCTTGCCCATCTTCGCTTTGCTCTTCTCAACGCCAAACCTATCTTACAGTTGAAGATTGAACGATGTACATATGTATCGTTAAGGACGGCAATCGGACGCACATAATATATGGATAGATTAATGTTCAGGAGATGCTATTGAGAACCAAGAAATCCAAGTAATGGCCGTCTTATTATTTTGCCACTATCACTAAGCTCGAAATTGCACCGACAGGCGCATCAATAGATACAAAATTAAAGACAAAAATAGCGTTCAAGCCGAGGAAGGAAAAGATAAGATGTAACATGCAAATTTCATCGGATTTATTCTTTTATACTCCGCACCGGCCATGGCCTGTTTTAAAAGAAAGATTATCTAAACAAAACCAAAAACTACTCTGCATTTACACGCTTATATACCTAAAAGTTTTAAATTCAACTTACCTACGTGAAGCGGGTTTTACCCTAGGAGCTAAATCTGTTCAGAAAATTAATAGAAAGGAAACGAGAAAAAGTTCAAACTTGTGCTACATCTCCATAATGGACAAAAGACAAGGTTATTTATATTTGGGTTGTCATCTTTCGCAAATCTTGCGATGTGTGATTGGATGTAACAGATTATTGCAAGCTCCTCTGAATTTATCATCCATTCTGAAATTTAAAGCTATGCGAAAAAAATCCTTTTTTAAGGGGATAAAAATATATTAATTAAGTTAAAAAAGATTGTAAAAATTTTCAATTAGTAAAAACTGTCACTAAAATCAAAAGAAGAAAAATTTGAGGTTTATCATTAAACTTCCATCACCAAGATCCAAAGGGAAATAGGAAATCTAGAAAGTAAACAATACTAAAGAAATAGTAATAATAATCAACCCATAACATTTTGAAGATGTTGAAGGAACTATGAAGATTGATCAAAGGATAGGGACTTCCAATTTGAAATTTCCATCCATGATTACCCTTAAAATCCTATTTGACAAGACAATATGCAACAACATTCTATTCATGATGAATATTAACAAAGGAGATAGAATCAAAGTTTTAAAAAAGGTGGAGAATCTTCTCCATGAAAGATGCCAACCACTAAGAAGAGTTGCCAAAACTCCCTTTGTTCAAAGAGAAATCAAAATTATGGAATCCATCTCACAAATACCCTATTTCCAACCTAACTCACAAGATTTCTCTAAATCTAAAAGGATGGCATGGGCCTTCATTTGATTATTAGTACCAAACCCATAGCAAAAGGGAACAAAAAGTGAACCAAACCATTACTACCATGCCCAATACCACCAATCCCAACTTTGCTAGGATTACCCTAGGAAGAACCATCAATATTTTATTTTGAAAATGTCCAAAGGGGGAGAAGACCATTTTTCCAACCCTATTAATATTATGAGAATATTTTACCTAGGAACTAGAAGGAACTAATTCAACCAGATGACCCAAATTTAACTTTCAAAATTAAAATATCAAAGGGGATAATGTCTTGATCAAAAGAACACTTAGCTACCAAAGTTTCTTTTAATGAGTCTTTAAAATATTTTGTCAAACATAATTTACCCAATAAGACTTTGATTGAGAGATCTAGTGATTCCTCTCCAATAAAACTTTTCAAAGGATAAAGACAAGACCAATATCCCAAAGAGGATGCCTAAACTATCCCAAAAAAGATAAAGAAGTAGCATGCATGAGGGGTTGGTTCTAAATATGTATGATGCCATTGCTTCTAAAGACCCTCAAAAAAGGGGTGCTAGAAGAAAATATGAGATACAAATTCCTCATTGACCCCATAGAGAACACATTTAAAAGGGTCTTGAAATACCCTATTTTAATATTGACCCAAGTAAAAAAATTATTTTGACAACTAACCAGAGAAAGAAATTGTACTTGGGCCAACAAAATTTATTCTAGATCATTTTCCACCAAGAAAATCTTCAAACCCATTATTTTCCTCTTCTAGTAACTAATATTCACTAGATTTATAGAATAAAACCCTTTAGGATCATAGCCCCAAGCCAAAACAACATCATTCTCTAAAGAATAACAAGGTTTCTTAGCTAGGATAAAAGAAAGTGTAGCACAAGACTTAGAATCTCCCCCATAGGCTATCTTATGTCTTCCCATACCAAATGGTAAGTCTTAAAATCAAACTTTTTAGACCAAATAGCATCTAAAAAGAACTTACTCAAAGGGTGAAGAGGGAAGGAAAGAAAATTGGGGAATGAAGATCCCACAATTTAGTCCAATAAAGAGCCTAATAACCTAATTTAACAATCTAGAAAAGGCCTCATTTAACAATAGAAGCACAATTCTTTATGGTATTTTAGACCATTGAACCTTTCCTAGCTAGTTCAATTCTCAAAAACATACTAGTAGGAATCCCATTTAAATATTTGTAGCTAAGAAGTTTATCCCAAGGTTGATTCTATTGCATGCACCTATCTCCAATAAATTTTAGCACCTAGAGCTTGACTATTAAGTTCTACTTTTCTAAGACCAAGACCATTGCTTTGTTTAGGCCAACAAACCCTGTCCTAATTGATTAGACTCTATCTTTTAGTGTCCAGATTCCCTATACACAAAAATTTCCTAGAAAGAAAATCAAACTTCTTTAGAAGTATTTTAGGAGCTAAAATTTATAGACATGAAGAGCCTATAAAGTAGACTTTAAGAGGATAAGATTTCTAGTAAAGACAACCAACAAAAAAGTCAATGATTGACATACATCCTAAATCAATCAAGAATCTTTTTCCATGGAAGATGATTAGGAGGGCCAAATAATAAAGGAATACCAAGATAATCCAATGGAATTTATCCTCTTTTGAATCTTACCTTATAAATTTAATAGTATTATGAGTGTAAATTTGATGGTAGAGAAAATGCACCTGATACAAAATACATATCATACACTTATGGTCCATGAATCCCTCACAAATGCATACATATTAAAATAGTATAGACCCATGTGTTTCCACCCTTATACAATACAATATCAAGGAGTGTTGTTTTTATGATCAGATTTAATGCACATAAATTTAATTCAAAATCAGACGCAATAACACAGCATATACCCTGGGAAAACCCTCCACTTGAGGGAGAAAAACCCAGCAACAAATATATCTCTCTTATATATAAGTAATGGAAACAAGCCTCTTTACAATGAGGCCACACACAAGGCCAATATTCAGCACCAACGATGGCTATAATAACAATGAACAATCTGCTCTTCCTTGAACATAAACTTGCTTTTCAATGGATTCGCAATCTAGCCTAGAAGAAATTTGCACTTGATAGAAGGAGTTGCTCTTGATAGAATTCACACTCTCTTGTAGGAAGGAATCAAACTTGCTTGATGCTATAATGAGTGAGAATGAACTTCTATATATGCATTTGCTAGAGAGGTCGCACCTCTACAAGAACTAGGTCGGCCACCAAAGGAAAAGATAAAATAAAAATAATAATTATGAATTACAATGAAGGTCCTAGCCAAGGTGAAGGAACAAAGAAGGTCAGCCAAGATAAGAATTACAATGTTTCCTTGAGAAGCTCTCCTCCTCATTAATTATCACAAATAAATGTGTTTACAAAAGTCTGGAAGAATGAGCCTGAAGCTGCTAAACATCAACACTCCCTCTTAGCTAGGGAGAAATACTTCTAGCTGCATAAGACACATCACCTCATCGTGATGTCAACCACAATGGCTACTCCCATGTGTGGAAAGAAGAGATATCACCTCACCATGATATCAACCATCATGGCTACTCCCATGGATGGTAAAGAAAGATATCACCTCATCGTGATATCAACCATCATGGCTACACCCATGGATGGAAAGAAGAGATATCACCTCACTGTGATATCAACGATCATGGCTACTCCCATGGATGGTATGTACAAGTGAGCTCATCACTCAATGTGATGTTGTCACCTCATCATGACGTTCACCATGGCTTTCCTAGAGGGTGAAAACATAAGTACAAGAAAATCATCACGGACTCTCTCACGTGATGTTGTCATGGAGTCACACACATGACATCCACCATGGCTCTCCCAGAGGGTGGAAACAAGGGATTTCACCTCAAATCTCAAAGAGAAATGCATTAACAAAGGCTTGCACCTCAAATCTCTCTCAAAGAGAAATACATTAAAGAGGATCACTAATACTGAGACTCCTTCTCAACTAGGGCTTCATTCTCCGCCATACCAAGTTTGTCTCAAAAGTGTACAAACTTTATCCTGGAGAGAGGATTGGTGAGAATGACTATCGTCTTCTCAGTGGTACTGATATACCTCAACTGAATTGCTTTCCTCAATATCATATCTCTTATATAGTGGTATTTGATCTCAACATGTTTAGTTTTTTCATGAAACACTAGAATGACATAAAGCTTCTCATATCTTTGATTATCACGAAGGATGACAGTTGGCTCCAATGATTGTCCAAAAAATCCTGCAAGGAGCTTCCAAAGCCACACTACTTCTCGAGCTACCACACAAGCTGCAATATACTCAACCTCTGCGGTGCTCAGTGTCATTGAAGACTACTTCTTGCTACACCAGGAGATCATCGCAGACCCCAAACTCAAACAACATCTAGAGGTGCTTTTCCAATCAATGGCACACCCTGCCCAATCAGAATCAGTATATCCAAGCAGCTCCAAGTCCACATCAGAAGAATACCTCAAGCCATATTCAACTATTCCATGCAAGTATCTCAGGATATACTTCACTGCAACTAGATGCATTTTCCTTGGTTCACACATGAACTGACTAAGTGCATTCACTGCATAGAAAATATCTAGTCTAGTATTGACTAGATACATCAAAGATCTAATCAACTACATGTACATAGTAGGATCCACCAAATCTAAACTAGTTGCAGCCTCTTACAAGTTATTCAAGTTGGTCTCCATAGACGTAGACATGGATTTGCAATCCATCATACCAAATCTCTTCAAGATGTCAATAGTATACTTCCCTTGACTCAGAATGATCACATCCAACTTCTGCCATACTTCTAAACAAAGGAAGTAGTGCATGTAACCAAGATCCTTCATTTCAAATTTAGAATCTAACTCCTTCTTGCATTTGATAATGAGGTGATCTTCTCTAGTAAGAAATAAATCAACATAAAGAACCAAGATCAACTAGATTACCATCTTCTTCAAGTTCAATAGGCTCCCTCTGAATCTTCAAGTACTTCCATCAACCTTCTGACCTCTTCATCCAAGATTGCTTGCAACACTTGCCTTAGATAAATGTTTTCCAGCACACACCTCTGGTACTGTAGAGAGTTCAGAATTGTCCTCCTAGACCTCATCCTAGATCACTCTATTCTGAATAGGTTTGCAGAGTAATGTCAAATCCATATGACTATCTTGAGCAATTCTAATCTTGGTAGCTGAAGGGATCCTCTAAGGATTTAGCACCTAACCTTGCAATACAGTAATCTTCGCTTCTTCTCAATGAGTTACATAACTCCCTCTTGATCCTTGCTTCATAGATTGCAAAGAAGACTTCTAGAAGTGAACTCCCTCTAGTCGCCAACTTAGTCCCATGGCTGCAAGTTGTGACTTCATGCTTGATCATTTCTTTGGTCAGCATGACTTCCTCTTAAGATGCCTCAAGCTTTTCATCACTAAGCAATCTCTCATCACCTTCTTGCTCTTAGATCTATCCTAGAAGCATTTTAGAGAGAGATTACTAACCGTTGATAACTATCCAAAGAAATATCAAGGCTAGAATCATACAAAGTTTACTATCTCAGGTTATAGCATGAATACATAAGAATTTATGAACAATATTAAAACATGAATAAATAAATCAACCTAAAGAGAAATATATCAAAAGATCATAATGAAGGGATAAAGAAACTTATCTTTATTGAATTTTGATATAATTCTTTCTTCCATCTTTTACTCCTCTCAAGAGTGCCAAACTTAGCACAAAAAAAAGACAATCTGCACAACTACAGATTTCTTGAATGCATTATGTAGTTAGCATGTAGAACCAACTCTCTCCAAGAGTTCAAGGCTCTATCACAGTTCATGCATTAGAGAATGATATCGATGTGACCAACTAATCACCATCAAAATTGCAATTCTCTTTTTATTTCAAAGTCACACTTAGAAATCTTCACAACCAACATGAAATAACTACAATAAATGAAATGTTCAAAGGATCTTATGCTAGAGAACACAATTCAAGAGAAACCACTATCTCTCTTTACTAATTACAATATCCAAATAAATGATATAACTCAGAAAACAAAGAATACTTATCTCTTTAAATATTCTGATGAATGCAATTACTGGACACAGTATAGAATGTTGCTCTTATGCTCATATCAGTCCACCATATTCACGACTTGAACGCAGGCCCATGACTTATAATAGAAATTCCCTAGAATCCTTCTGAGGAGAGATCTCATTCACATCTGCAAATGAAGCATGTTGATTAGGCATGGATGGGCAATCCTTTGCATAGTGACCAAATTTGTCACATCAAAAGCATTGAACGCAAGATAGATCCTTCTTCTTCTTGAATGTAGGAGCACCATCTGACCTTTTATCTCTATTCCTCTTGAAGTATCCTTTCTTTCCTCTTTTTCCTTTCTTCTTGAGGATTGAGTGGAAAGAACATGAATGTCTTCATTTGTAGAGCTTCGACCAATACCTCTCGCAGCCAACCTAGACTCTTCTCGAATACAGTCTGCCCTCAAACAACCAAACTTGGGAAGTTTTGATCTTGCGTTGATTCCTTGAATGTAAGACTCCCAAGATGAAGGAAGACCATTAAGAGCCAACATGGTCAAATCCTTGACATCAACAATATGACCAATGGTAGAGAGATGATCTCTCAATTCAGAAATCTTCATGAAGTAAGCGATGACAGATTCTCCTTCTTCCATCTTAACATGATGAAGTTGCTGCTTTAATGCAAGTGAATGGCTTGTGTTGTTGATCTCATACATCTCCTCCAAAGTCTTAAGCATCTCTCTTGTTGTCTTCAACTTAGAGATGATTGGAACAATATGGTCCTTCATGGAATCAACTAACATCTTCTTCGCCTTAGTATCTTTCTTCTTCCATTGAATCTTCTCTTCCTCATCAGTAGGCTCAGAAACTTTTCTCTCTACGAACTCAGCCAATTCATTTTCCTCCAAGGTGAGCATAATTCTGAATCTCAAAGATGTGAAATTTGTTGCTCCCTCAAGTATGTCCTCGATCTTGAGTCTTTTCACCATCTTAATGAAGCGAAAGATGTGATCAAAGATGAGAAAGAGTAATAAGAGTATCGTTGCAATACTAAATCTAATCAAGATCTTCTTCAAACCCGCTCTGATACCATGTTGTTTTTATGATCAGATTTAATGCAAAAAAAATTAATTCAAAATCAAACACAATAACACAGCATATACCCTGTGAAAACCCTCCACTTGATGGAGAAAAACCTAGCAACAAATATATCTCTTATATATATAAGTAATTGCAACAAGTCTCTTTACAATGAGGCCACACATAAGGCCAATATTTAGCACCAACAATGGTTATAATAACAACGAACAATCTGCTCTTCCTTGAACACAAATCTACTCTTCAATGGATTCACAATTTTCCCTACAAGAAATCCACACTTGATAGAAGGAGTTGCTCTTGATAGAATTCACACTTGCTTGTAGGAAGGAATTGAACTTGCTTGATGCTAGAATGAGTGAGAATGAACTTTTATATATACATTTGCTAGAGAGGTCGCACCTCTACAAGAACTAGGTCAGCCACCAAAGGAAAAGATAAATACAAATGATAATTATGAATTACAATGAAGGTCGACCAAGGTGAAAGAACAAAGAAGGTTGGCCAAGATAAGAACTACAATGTTACCTTGAGAAGCGCTCCTCCTCATTAATTATCAAAAATAAATGTGTTTATAAAAGGCTGGAAGAATGAGCCTGAAGCTGCTAAACATCAACAAGGTGGAAATCACACACTTAACTAAATTAAAAAATCAGCCTCATTAAATACTAGGCTAGATTTCAATTGCATAGAATAACTATAGTCAAAATCATGACAATGGTAGTGATGAAAATATTACCAATGATGTTAATGGTCATAGGAATAATTATGAGCATGATGAGGATAAAAATTAT
Organism: Sequoia sempervirens; assembly: GCA_007258455.2. Taxonomy (NCBI): domain Eukaryota; kingdom Viridiplantae; phylum Streptophyta; class Pinopsida; order Cupressales; family Cupressaceae; genus Sequoia; species Sequoia sempervirens. The sequence goes on from VDFB02271358.1 coordinate 660,679,830, forward strand.
GAAGGTGACATCCGATTAAAAATTATGTTAATGGTGTTAATGATTAAAAAAATAAGAATTTTGTTGATGGTGGTGTTGGTGGTGGCAATGGTAGTGTTAATGGAAATGCATTGGTGGCAGTGGTGATTATGGTCAAAATGATGTTGATCGTGATGACAATGAGTAATTTTTTGGTAATTAAGGGCTATCAATTTCAAGATAATTAGCATGAGAAGATATCTTACCAATATTCACTAGTTTAAAAATTAATATGGGCATATGAAGATGGATATAAGTTCCCCCAACATATTTTATTAATACCTCCTCGTTATGAACATATTTCTTCATTTGAATTTTGAATATTCATTTTTCAAAATTCACTAGTTAACTCATTCACACTTTGGCCATCCTTTTGTTTCAAAAATTATCATTCTGTATATTTTTCCTTTCTATGAAAATGATAAAATTGGTTCTCAATGGATCCTTTAAATTTATCCCATGAAAAAGTAGGAGACTACTTTTCTAATTCTATACATCACAAGACACTCTTAACCCAAGCTAAAGTGTGCTTTACAAAGCTCAACCTAAAAAGGAAATCTTTTGTTCTAAATTACTGATAACTTATGCTAAAGTATAACTCTAATTTTTTAATCAATGGTCAAACACAACCTCATCTACATTTCCTTTCAAGGGTGAAATCTCAATCTTAGCCTCTACTTTTATTTGAGGTCTACTTGAAAGATTCACTTCACTCTTTTATGACTACCTTTCTTTATTGGAGTTTTCCTTGCCTTGTTATAACCTTTATAGGAGTGATTCCATAAATATTTCCATGCTCTTCATTGATTGGGAAAGGCTTTCTATTTTATCCTTGAAATTAAATTTACAACCATGATAAACTATTTCCACATAACCCCTAGAGAGAGTAAATATATAAATAAGTATTCAAAAACCATAATGAAAAATAGACAAACAAATCATCAAGATGGAATGATACATACCCTAGAAAAACCCTCAAAGGGAAAAAAAGTATCCTCCAAAAGAACTTGCACACTCAATATATTATCTCATGAACAAATATTGCAATACACTTATAGAGTCTCTATGTAAGGCTTATGAAACATCAAGCTCCATTTTTTCACTCCATGTGAACAAGAAAATGAGAATTACATAACCACACATCCCAATCCATGCTTCCTCTCCTCACATATATAACTTACAAAAGATGTTTAATCAACCTTAGCCAATAAGCTAAAGGTTATGATAGCCAACCTCAACAACACTAATGTTCTTTCTTTTATAGAAATAATATAATTAACAACCACCAAGTGATATTAGATGAATAATGTGCATAATACCATGTGATTACAAAACCATGTTTCCTTTATTTACATTTTGGTATTGCTTTCCCTTTTGGTATTAATTTTTTCCAATATTAAATATTTTTCAAATGTGCAACCTATATTAAATATTTAGATCCCAATGTTACATACAATATACCAAGTGGCTCCAATAATTTATAACCCATGTGATGTAGGCATCCCTAGATTCCCTAGATAAACCATAAATAAATATTAGTTTTAAATTTTAAACATTGTGTAAGGTGTACAACACAAATTTTCTCAACAAGCCTCCATCTTGTGCAATCTTGCTTCAACATTTACTTTTCATCTTCCCTTGACATACATCTTAAAACTCACTTCTCCACCTACAAAATTCATTTTCTCTTCAAGATTTAGCAAAATACTTTCTCCATTTAATTGATTGTGGAAATGAAGTTTCAAAATACTCAAAATAACTCCACAAAGATGGAAATCACTATGGTATGACTTGATCCATAAATTTTGGTGGTTGTACCATTCTCAAGTTATCAACATATACATTTTCTTAGAGAAAAAATAATCAAATTTTATTAAATGAGAAAAGAATGAAGTAATAAATGTAGGAAAACAAAGATAAAAACACCAATAAAGATCAACATAAAGATGCCTTTTATAAATCCATTTTGGGTGAAAGCTTCACTTATAATCTCACTTATAATCTCTCCAATAACACATTTAAGCAAGTCTTTTATATTCACACAAAAAAAGCATGAACCAATTGGTTTCAACTTCTAAAATCTTGCAACCTTGTTACAAAATTTATGATAGTTATTAGGAACTCAAAAAATTACATAATTGCATATATAAAAGGTTTTGTATTTAGTTGAAGAAATCTCAAAATACTAAGAAGTGCCTAAAATTAAGGATTTTTCAATATTAGAACATCATATTACACATTTTCCACATAGAGAAAAATCATCACTTTTTGCAAACCATAATTTTTAATTTTGCTATGAGAATTTTTCAAATCACTGTAGTAAATTTATTTTCACTACTGGTTACAAATAGAAAATCTTCCAAAAAGTAAAGAACCTTAAGTTTCAACCTTTTCCTTCCTTCAATCAAAGTTTGCACATGGATGTGTCACACTATCTTGCACCTTCTCTATTTTCCAAAAGTTTATCCTCTATTCCATAACCTCTTTAAACAATGCCACAAAGTAGAGAACTAGATACCTTTACAAATTTTCCTTCCCCTCGTGTCTTTTGTGGCTAGAAAATTCAAATAAAATTTCCTTCCTACAATATTCTAAAAAATATGTCTTGTTCCTCAAATCAAATACATTTAAAAATAATACATCTTGAAATTTTCATCTACGACTATAAATCTTCATATGTAGATCAAAATTAATCTAATATTGATTAGAAAGCTTGATTGATGTCAATATGTATACTCCAATATAGCATGGTCTCATGTCAATAGGGTGATGCCACAACTAAAGTGGCTCTCATACTAACATAATAGTTGACTAACTAAGAATGAATATGTTTTCTTCAATATACTCTCCTCTCATTTACTTTAACCCAAAAAAAAATTAATAAATTCTAATAATCTGAAAACTTACTCCAACAATATATATACTCCAATATACAATTATCCTAACATAATAGATTTGTTATAGATAAACATGTTTACTTTTATAAACTTTTAAAATAATACATCTCCACTCAATTTAACCTAAAAATTATGCATAATACTAAATGTATTTTCCCTCAAATCAATATGCCCAAAAATCGTAACCAATTTATTAAAAATTGTGCATAATAATAAATGCCTTTTCCCTCAAATCGGTATTGCCCTGAAATGTATTTAATTCGTAAAATTCGTGTGTAGTTCTAATGGTACACACGGAAATTTAAGACTCACCTCACATGAAAAGGATTGATTCATACTTAAAAAGAATAATATTTAAAACCTGGAAATAAAATATGAGAAATATTGGTCGGTGCTGATACTGTAGGTGCAGTTTAATAAATTTATTTATCTTCACAGAGCCTCCTAACAATTTCTCTGTATTCAAGATTGCTTTGCATAGCTTCTAGAAATCGGTTATAGTTAATGTAGGAAGAACCCTCTTCTCTGACAGAGGCCCTAACGCTGTTCTTCAGCATTATTACTCTTTTCTTCATCTCAACGCCCTCGTCCCCAATCACGAGTTTCTCTACTGCCTTCTGAATCGCCTCCTTTTCAACTATACCTCGAGCGTTCCTTACCAATTCAAACCCAATTTTCCAGTGATTGACAATGTAAGAGCAGTTGAGGAACTGATCCATCGAGTGAGGCCAACACAGCAAGGGCACACCCATGCTGATGCTCTCCACTGTCGAATTCCATCCGCAGTGACTAATAAAACACGCGATCGAAGGATGCGCTAAAACCGAAAGCTGTGGAGCCCATGAGACGAGACATCCGCGATCCCGCACGCGCTCTACGAATCCCGAAGGGAACATAGCGGCCTTAAAATCAGAGCGCAACACCCACAAAAAAGGTCTTCCGGTGGCTTGGAGACCCAGAGCCAGCTCTTCCAATTGCTTTTCGTTTAAGATTTCCAAGCTCCCAAATGACACGTAGAGGACAGACAGTGGACGTTGCTTATGCAGCCAATCCAAGCACTCCACATCTTCCACCCACAACGCACCGGCTCTCGAATGGTGCTCTGTTTGTGCAGGAATGAGAGGACCGATTGGACACACAGCTACTCCTTCCTCCGGATATTCCCTTATAACTGCAGCTTCCAGATCGTACGAGGAGTTGAACAGAATGATATCCTCCCGAACTTGTTTCTCCGTAGCTAGAGCTGATTGGAATGTCTTGTGAATTTCATCTTCGGTCCCGAGCATCCACGCAAACTGTGTGGAATGCAAAGGCGGCATGGAGGGAAGAACGTTGATAATCTTATTCACCTGTGCAGTGCCTGCCACCACAAGTTGCCCCAATAATTAGTGGCAGATCCAGAATCTGTGAAAAGTAAAGCTTGAAGCTTACAACCTGAGGGGAAGATGTACCCTTGGGAGAAAGGATCCCTGAAGAGATCAATCTGGAAGGCATATGGCAGGTAGCGGCGGTCGCAACAGAAACCGGTGAAAAAATGGCGTATGGAATACCAAATTGCTTGGCTACTTCCTTAATGAAAAAAACGGCCAGGTCGAAAATTAAACAAGTGACCTTCTGCGCTTCTTTCTCATTGATATCTCGAATGAGTTTGTGCAGAGAGCATGCGAGCGTTTGAATCGACGAGTCCAGCAATTTTAGAACGTCGGCGTGCGGCACCTCAAGCGGGAGGCTGTTGGGTACTGACACCATTCTTATCTCTTCTGATTTTGCATCTGTCAGTTCCATCTTCTTCTTCGCTTCCATTATGAGGTAATGATTGGACTCACTGTTGACGAATGTAACGAGAAATCCATCAGAAACGAGCTTCTGCGCCAGCTGCATCATGGGATTGATATGGCCTTGCAGTGGAAAAGGCACAAGCAATGCATGCGGCTTTTCTCGTGCAACTTCAACCATTTCGTGCTGTCACCACTAATCACAGACTCGAGCCTATCTCTCAATCAACTGTGTATATACATTCATAACATGAATGCAAATGAATGAAAGCAGATATAATAGAAATAAAATTTGGAGTATCACTAGAAAAGAAAGACCCACCTCCAATTAAATTCCATGGCAATTGAAAAATACCTGACAAGCCCATGAGGTAAACGGTGTGAATGGCATAGCTTTGTCTAATGTCAGTACAGTTGCTGTCCACTAAACCCACAAGCATCTCACCGACTTGCACATTATTACAAGCAAAATAAGTTTAAGATATTTTTTTTCATTTTCGACGTGGGTTGACATGATGAGGCCGACTAATTTATATTTGGGTTAGCCTGTATAACGTTATTTTATGTTGTTCCAGCTGGCGATAAACATGCAATTTTGTCATTTTTGAAAACCTACAAGGGAATCAATAAGCTCTTTCAGTATAAGTGAGACTTGATTCTCTTAGTAGGTTTTCAAAAATGACAGAAGTACATCTTTGTCATCAGTTAAGAAAAAATAAAAAATAATGTTATAGAGGTTGATAATAAATGAAGGTTATCAATGATGTATAATTTTAAGTAAAAATTATTGTGAAAAATTATAGGATATATTGAAGCCGTTATAATTAATAGTTGTATCATGGTGTGTAATGGGTATGTCAAAAAGTTGCAGAAGTTTAATTGTTGTGTCTTTAAGCGAATGATCATTGCATTTTATTAGATCATATTTTTTGAAAGTGATTTTTTTTTGTTTTGTGCTTATAGTGATTCAATGTATGAGGTCAATAAAAATAATTCCATTTTTGAATATATTTTTAAAGAAAATAGTGATGGAGGTTGGTGGCCAAATAATTACAGCTTCTACCATTAATCAAATAAGCGTACATGTCTTTTATTACAATATAATCCTATAAGCACTTTTTGATTCTCAAGATTGCAACTTAAGTATAGGAGAAGACTATATTAATTCTTAGACACTTCTAAGGTTGGAGATCCCAAATGACTTCTACTAAAATAAAAAATGAAGAGATGAGTGTGTCTAATTCCCATGATCGTGAAATTGAAATTGCATGAGAGAAGAGCACATGCACTCAATCTTTAGGCTACATAAGTGATTAAAATTATTTTTGATTCTCAAGATCACCTCACAATGTAATAGAAGATCCTACATAGCTCATTTATGAAAACAAATCGAAACAAGAAACAAGAAAGAAAGAAAAATAGTTTTTTTCTTTTCTTTTCTTTTCTTTTCTTTTTGTCTTTGACCAACATGTTGTAAAATGAGTATTTGTAGTTTTGAAATTAAAATCCTTGATACATGATATTTGCAAGTCATAGCCAAAATGGATTAGTGATAATTAAAAAAACTTGATAATGCCTATAAATTTAGATAACAAAATCAATAATCCTTATGAGAGAAGCCAAACTTCTCTAAGGACTCATTCGTAACATTGAATGCATCCATTAATTCTATAATTTTGATAGAAAAATAAATTGCAATTCCATTCCAATATGAATAAATAATTAGGTGGTATCATGGGTGGTAGTAACTTGTAGAAAAAGTAATATTAGAAACCAAAAATTTAAAGAGAAGTCAAACTATGAGGTTTGAACCCTCGCATGCAATAAAATACAATCTCTACAAATTATGAGGATAAGATACAATCTCAAACTAGTTACTATATGGAATAAACAATTAATTTTTATATGTATGGACTCAAACTAACTAATTATCATGAGCATTAAGATAGGTTTGGTAGGAGTAATCAAGTCCCCATAGTGGCCATCTAGAAATACAAAAAGTCCAGAGACAAAGGGTTGAAAGAAACCATTACTTATATCAGGTGGAAAAAAAAAATGAATTATCTTATTTGAGTGAGAAAGGTGTCAAAGATTTCACCTAATTTTACATAATAAATCATTGAGTAATTAGAGCTAGAAAATGGGGGTGACAAAGTCCTAATGATGCTGATGTGAATCGTTTGAGTGATTCACTCAATAAATACATAATGAATTTATGTTTTGAAGATATTTTTAACACTTTTAAGATATTGACTATAATATGATTCCTTCCTTTTTAATTATGGTTCGTGCCAATGTATATCTATTTATTTTACTTTTTATATGTATAAAAATTTTGGAAAAAAATCATATAAAAAAAATTCTTTCTAATTTTGGAAGACAGGTATTTTATTTTGATTTTCAAAATTGAAAGGAATGGAATATTGGACCTATCAATATATTAAAAAAGGAAAAAAAAAACTTATTCTTGAGTTTGATCAATCTAACTTGATGGAGACCTAAAAAAGGGTAACTATTTTTCCCCAAATTTATTGCACTGCTCTGTTTAATGGAAAAATGGGAAAATATGAAGGTAAATTAACCTGTAGTCCTAATTTTTTAATTATATTATTTACATCATACAAGAAATTAAAATGACCTATCTATATAGATAGATATGGTTTCAATGACCCAACAAATAGTATTTTCATGAAAAAGGACCGAAAAGGGTCTAGTAAAAAGATTGATTATATTGGATCAAATCTTTTCACTACCTATATTTCTACCTATACATATTTGGGCGTACTAACTTAAATGATTCTTGATAATTGGTAATAGCTCTTATTTACCTTAATTAATTTGATAATATAGCTTTTACTAAGAGCTAAAAAGAATAAAATAAATAGCTCCAAATTATCTTATCCTGGAATAAGAAAAATTATTTGGATAGTAAGCCAAATATAATACAATGTTTATTGATGATAATTAATTGGAATTGTAGTAAAATGCATACCCTTGCATTTTCACACTTGTTTGGGCCCGCCTTGTTTTATTTATCCCTATTTATGTCTTGATTGGTCCTATTTTGTGTCCACAAGCCCTATGAATTATATCTTTTTTCTGGCTAATCTTAACATTCTCCAATGAATAAATGATAATTTAATGATTTTATCTAAGTATCCCTGATTTTTGGGTTGGGACTAAAACACCACCTAGAGCGTCTTTGTCCCCCAAAGGTCTTGGGACCTTGATTTTGAGGCATCTTAATTGGGCCCCTTTTTGGTGTTTGTTCCCCAAGTTTCATGACCTGGGACTAAGATGCCACCTAGGGCGTCTTAGTCCCCCTTGATGTATTTTTGGGATTTAATTTCAAATTCTGGCAGGATTTAGCCTCCTTTATTTAATGAATTCATATGTCAGCTTGGTGTGATGTAATTTCGGGATATTAAGCATAGATAAGTATAAATACAAGGTTCCTTCTCTCATTTTCTCATAAGAAGATAACAAGCAATCAAGCATTCAAGAGTAGTTCTTCAAGCATTTGGAGCCATCATCAAGATTCAAGCATCATATTAAGGATATTATTGCATCATGTGTGTTGTTGTGCTAACATTTGTGATGTAGGGTTTTGATTCAAGCAAGTAATTCAAGTCCATATCTATCAAGCAATCCTTTGATTCAAGATCCATATCCATTGCAGTCATTTCACACAAGTTTGTAGACTTTACAACAAGGATTTGGTGAGTTTTAGCATTGTATGTTGTTCATTCACCATTTCCTTCATTATTCTATTTCATTTCAAGGTTTAATTACCAACAAAGGGTTTGACCAAGGAAAACCCCCATTCACTAACAATTCAACAATTTTTTCCCCTCTTGCATATTTGTGATTGTAGATCTAGGTTGAAGACTTGAAGATCCTTTGAAGTGAAAAGTTGTCAAGTTGCAAAGTTGCATTGTGAAGTTTTCATCTTCACGGAAACTCACCTACAAGCTAAATCTGAAGGTTTCAGACCATGAGATCAAAGAAGAAGGAAGAGCAGACATCGAGCCTAAGACCACACTCAGAGATTTTAGAAATTTAGATCAGGACTAAGATAACAATAAAGGAATCTTAGTCCTCTTGAGGGTATTTTTCATAAATTCTTCTAGATCCAGTTCTAACATCCGAAGATTCCATATCTACCTCAAAAAATATTAGTGGGACTAAGACAACAATAAGGACATCTTAGTCCTCCATAGAACATTTTTCCATCTTCTTTGCATTTTTGGAATCCTCACAACATCTCCAAAATTTCCAAGTACATACATCCTAACTCCCTGTTGCATTTAATTTCATTATTTTCATCCTTCATTTAGCTTGCATTATTAGGTTTTGTGATTGAATGCTTATTTGTCTTTTCCAAGCTTTTGCTTAGTGGTGAACCCCTTAAAGCTAAAAAGGCCCCCTCCTAGGTCTTCCTTGTTGTGAATTGACTCACCTTGTAAGGTTGATAGTCAATCCAATTAGGACTCCTAGGAAATTATTGAATGAATGTATGTGAAGAGTGTTATTATTTATCCCCCTTTCACCATACATTTTATTTTGGTGAACCCAACTCTCTTGAGCATTCACTTTCTGGTTTGGATTTCATTAAGATCCTAGATATAGATTGCATTCTTTCTTGCATTGCATATTGCATTAGTGAAATTGCATGTAGGGTTTCTTATATTTAGTGAAATTTTCATTCAGGGTTTCTCATATTTGCATTAGTGAAAGTGCATATAGGTAGCATTTTTTCTTTCTTGCATCATTTCATTTCATTCAAAAACTAAAAAGTGCATTGTTCATCATCTTAATTGCATTTAGAAACATTCTTATTGCATTCAAAACTGAAAAAATTGCATTCACTTTGCATTGAATTGCTTGTTACTAGTTACTTTTTCTTGCATTCATTTGTGCATTTTCTTGTTTCTAAATATCAGCATCCTGAAGAGGCAACCTGTGAACACTGTAGACAATCCAAAATTTTCTATTTTTCTGAGAAAAAACTCTGCTAGGACTAAAACGCCCTTCCTGGTGTCTTAGTCACTCTTAGGGTTTCTGGCTTAGAATCCTCTCAATGTTGTTTATTGTCTATTTCAGCCCCTAGAACTTCAAAATTTCACCAATAGGACTAAAACGCCTATACTAGCATCTTAGTCCCTATTGAGTTTGACTTTCCATTTTTTGGGCTCTGAAATTAATTTTTTGTGCTTTTGTTGTCTGCTTTTAGTTCTTTGTTTTAGTTTGCAAAATTGTTTCTATTCCAACTTCTTTCATTTCAAGTCTAATTGCAAGCATAGGATATTGTGTTCATTGCACTTTCTATGGTTTATCCCTTGTATGAGTTGTAGTACTTGGTTTCCTACTAGTAATATTGTGGTTAGACAAAGTGCGAGACTCATGGCATCTCACAATAAAACACTCATTGTGGATCTTAGGTTATCAAGCTCTCTTCCTTTTTGTGTTGGTATTAGATCACTAGGTATGGACAATACCTTTGATACCTCTTCTTCTATGCCTACCTTACCTACAAGTGCTATGCCAAGTGTTAAAACAATGGTTGATCATATCCCTCAAGAAAACATAATGAAAATGCATGAAGATCTAGCTCATTTACAAGATAGTGTGAGTACTAAAAACATTTCTAACACTATTATACCTACCATAGATAGTATTCACCGCATGATGGAAAGTGATGAATGACTAAAATTTATGCATAACATAGCTCACATCTTTGGAAAACATCTTCCTTCCACCACTAATGGTGCTCAAGCTTCAAACAATGTGCAAATCCAAGGATGAAATCAAAATCCTACCTTTTCAACCATAACATCCATTCCAACCTATACCAATTGTCAAGTGACCACAACAATACAACTAACTAGAAATATCCTTCCTACCTCAAATATTTCCACTAGTGCTCCTTATACCTATGTGGCATCTAATCTTATATCTCCTCCTATAAGCAATCCATTCACTAGTCCTTCCAACATATACACACCACCACCATATTCATCTCCATCGCAAACCACAAGTAATGATCCTATCATTAACCACCTTTTACAAAGTCTTTCATCCATTCAACACCAAGTTTCTACCATAAATCAAAATCAAAATGGCCCACCTTCATACTATGTCAAAAGTAACCCACTATCCTTGGAGATATTGAGAACCCTGGCGCCAAAAGGTATAGTGATCCCTAGATTTGAGAAATATGGAGGAAAGGGGGATCCTACTAATCATGTTAATGCCTTTACTGCTTTTTGTAGTGACTTTATCCTTGAGGACAAACTTTTGGCTAAACTTTTTTCCTGATCCTTGAAAGACATTGCCTTGGATTAGTTTTTTGTATTACCAAATAACTTAATTTGTTCATTCAATGAACTTGTTGAGGCCTTTATTAAACATTTCCAAGTGCATATGGTTCTTGAAATAACATTATCTGATTTGATTAGATGTAAGAAAAATGAAGGTGAAAAAGTCACTAACTTTATTTCACGCTACCAATCGCTTTATTCCCAAATCAGTGTGAAGATTCTTGATTCCCACCTTCAAAAGATGTTCACAAAAAATTTAGAACGTAAGATAAGAGACAAGCTCACCATGATGAAATTCCCTTCCTTCATGCATTTATGCACTACCCTTCGAGATTATCATAATTTTGTAGGTATTAGTGAACCGAAAACCACCTTTGCCTATCTTGAAAAGTCTGAAGTTTCAAACCAAAACACCTACCAACCTTTTAGAGAACAAAATAAAAGTTTCCTTTAGCTAAATTCTACCTCTCAACCTACCCAACCAATTCATACCCAAGTTGCTACTATAAAGAAGAGTAATCCTTATATCTTTAGGGATCCACAAAGACAATTTAATCCCTTACCCAACACACTTCACAACATTGTGACCCAACTATTAAACAAAAACATGCTTACCTTACCTCCCGTTCAACCTCTTGACCCTAGCAAGCCGTTACCTCTAAGCTTTAAACACAATGCCTATTGTGCTTATCACCAACAAAAAGGACATGGTAAGGAACATTGCAAGAGTCATAAACATCTTGTGCAAGACCTCATTGATTCTAGTTATATCCAAATTAGAGGTGTAAATGGTAAAGGTAATAAATTTGTAGCTCCTCACAACCAAAACTTGCAAATCTTTACCAATCCCATGCCCAACCATAATATTTCTTTTGGAAAGGTGTTGGGTGAAAATTATGTAATTAGCTTTTTGATAGATTACACAACTTGGACTTCAGCCACAGCTATGTGAGATGTAAATCTCTCCTCTCGGAAAGGGGAGGCACCCTTCTTACTGCTAACAGAAGCGATAGTAAAACAAACAAGTAATTACAAAATGTACACGAAACTTATGAAGTGGGGGGGGGGTGTGTTACATTCATCCTTCTCTCTTTTTTCAGAGAAGATGTTTACAATGCTTCACCGTTGGAAGTTCACAATTATTGATAACCTTAAACTAACAACTAGCAGTAATACCAATATCTCTATCTCGTTAAAGCGAAGCGTAGAGATACTAGAAGTGATTAATAACAAACAAATAAAGTAAAAAGGGAAAGCTCACGAAGGCACAAAGTCGTTCCGTAGCTTTTTCAATGCTGGATTTGTGCAGATATACCGTTTGTCACATTAGAAGCACAAAGTCTTCTTAGATGCAGCAATTCCTTGAATAGCATGAACGATTACAAGCACAAAGTCTTGTAGATCATCCAACAAAAGTATCAAATAGCACAAATGATTACAAGCACAAAGTCTTGTAGATCATTCAACCAAATGATAAACAGAAATACAAATGCAATCTAAATAATAAATGTAACACAAAGTTTACATAAACTACTTAGAGTCCTTTAGATTCTTCAAACTAATCACTACCAAATAAGATCAACTCACAAAAGTATCGAATCCAACGCAAAGTTTGGCTTGCAATCCTTTTCTTTATTAATAGAATTTCATTCACAAAGCATGAATGCAAAGTTTCACAAATTTGCTTCAAAAAGGCAGCACTTCGTTGCAAAACACTAAAAGATCTATTTACAATGAAAATCCCTCACATTATATAGAAAGAGGGATGAGCAAAAGAAGGAAAGAGATTGAGAAAATCAGGGAAAGTTAGGTGAGTGATTTTAGGAGATCTCACCTAACTTTGACCAAAGTCAAAGTGTAATTTGTTTTGAAAATATTACATCTTTGATCTTGGTGTAATTACAATTTACAAAAAGACATTCGAAAATGTCGAGAAATATTTACAAGATGCATAATGGGATGCATCGAAAAGATCCAACAGAGGAGAATAGGAAGCTTCTTCATGGTTCCTTGCTTTGGGCGCGGAGTCTTCATACTTCTTCTTGGTCTCCTGTATGAACTTTTTATTTGGAAGAACCAAGATCAAAGGACATCACCTTCGGGATCACCTGACGAGATCTGGAGAGAAACTGCAAGGATGGTGAATCAATAGGCGTTAGCAGAAAAAGTAGCATTGGGAAGCGTGAAACGAGCAACAATGATGGGAAAGCGTGGAGCGGATAACAAGGCACGCAAAATGATGTACAAAATGGAGAAGAACAAGGTTCTAGAGAAAAATGGACAAAAATGTGTCTCATATGAAAAAGATTGAAAAAAGTGTAAGGGCGCCAAAATTCAGCGCCCTTACATTTGGAAATTCAAGCAGGGGCGCTAAATTTTAGCGCCCTTGCACTTTTCAGAGTTAGATTATATTTCAACATGACAGGGCGCTAAATTTCAGCACTTCTGCATCTGAAACATGGTTTTGGAAAACAGATGCAATGGTGCTTAAACATAGCGCTTGGGATTGCTATGTGACATGAAACGCATGAATTCAAAACTTGTTTGTCTGTAAGGAGTTGCAATTAAAGTTCGTTTCATCGCTATTTGCAAATGTGGATATGGCCAAGGAATTCTACTCACAAATTATGAGTTTCTTCTTCTGGTTCGCACCAAAACACGATTGAAAGGGCGGCGAGGAAAGACAAAGACACACAAAACGTTGGAGTGAAAAGCAAGAGAAATGCGTTGAAAACAAAACGCAAGAGTTCCATTGCGTGAGGGTAAGAGGAAAAATGTGTTTGCAGTTTGAGGAGAACTCGCCCAGCATGAGGAGAGGAAGAACAAAGACCATAAACAATGAAAATGGCGAAATAAAACACTCTTAAGTGAAAGAGAAAAATGAAAACCTAACTCAAGTCGAGCAATAAATTTAGGCACGAAAAGTGGCACAATTGACGAAAAATGCGAAAAAGATGAAGAAACGCGCCAGGGCTAGAAAAAGTCTAAGTGTCAGGAAAAAGTGTAATGGCGCTAAAATTTAGCGCTATTACATTTTTTAGAAATTCACTTTTATGCAGGGACGCTAAAATTTAGCGCCACTGCACTTTTCATACTTAGCCAAATTTTGGCTTTAGAGCAGGAGCGCACTTTTTCAGTGCCACTGCATTTTTCACAATTTGCTAAGTACAAACAGTGAGACTTCGCGAAGGAGCTTGTTTTGAAGGTCTTCATGAGGCAAACATGGGGGAATGCTCGAATTGACTATTCGAGGCTTTGAAACGCATTTTGAGGTGGCTTGAAAATCACTTCGTTATGCGTACTTGAACTTCACGAATCCTAGGAAACAGACAAGTTTTGTAGGGGGGTTATTCGTGGAACGAGCGCTGCTAGATTCCGTGATAACAGCTGGCTCCTATTGGGGATCTTCCTTCAACCATTCTTTGAAACGAATGAAGGGAGAAGAACTCCAGAATTCAAGTGCCTTTATCCATTGGGCTTGGAGTCAGGTGACAACGACGAAAAACAAATTTATGAAAACAAGACGCAAAATTATGCAAATGCACTTATTGAAAAGGGAAAAACCTACCTAATTAAAACTAGCCATTAATGAGACCTTCTCAAATGAAACCGTTCACAGGTTCAACAAAATAGTTTCCTTTCTTCAGCAGCTTGCAAGGCCTTCCATGATCATTAGCAGCTACATGTAGATGAGGTTGAAGCATTGCTTCATGAAGGAGATGAACAAGTTCAGCTACCTTTGAAAATATTATGGATATATTGCTGCTCCAAAATAAATCATTGAATCCAGGCTGCTCCTGTGCATCTACAAATATATCTTTAGCTGCATCCTCAAGTTTATCTTCACGCTCAGGTGCAAGTGGAACCTCTGTCTTCCCATTGGCCTCCAACCAAGCAAGATGTCTTATGGGACATTCCCTTGATCTGTCAAAGATTGAATGCTTCTTACCAGTTGTTACTTGAACAACTGATTCATCAACCATGGCAACCTCATGCTGATCGGAATGATCTCCTTCATGTGATTCAGATGAAGATATGACTGCACTGCATACCTCAATATGATGTTCACCATCTTCAAACTTGGAAAAATCTAAATAATTTATAAGAAGGTCCTCATCATGCCTTGGGGAAGTTCTTTTATGCAACATTTGTTCAAGTTCATGATCTTGAAACACATATGCATTCTTTTCAACTTGACTGAGACCTTCATGCATGTCCATCTTTTGAGATCTCAAGACAAGATCGTCTTCATTTACTTAAATTTCAGCAAAATGACTTTCATCGTCCTGCTTTTCATCAATGGCTTTCTAAGACTACATAAACCAGAAATGGGAGTCGCCAGCTATGTATGCTTCCTTTTCCTGGAAGAGAATAGCGAGATCACTTGGATCGGTGTCACGATGCTTCGGTACTGCTTTTACTAATGGTACCTCAACAGCAAGCCTCTTCGGAGGTGAAGATAACTTATGTTGATTCCCAACAGAAAAATTATGAGCTAGCTGCTTTTTGAGGACAAGTAGCTCATTTATCAACCTTTGCACCATAGGATCTGTCCTCATGATGGAAGAAAATAACTCCGAATTCATTTGATTCAATTTTTATTTGCCCAGCAAGAATGAGATCATCTTCAAATTTTGTCGCCAAGGTCTGCACCATTGCAAGAGTAGCTGCAGGTGCTCTTCTCAATAGAAAACCAACCTCGGGCACTTGAGCATTTACAAAGAAACATTTCAAATTCTCAGTTGTAGGTTGAGCAACAGTTGGAATTCTTTGTGTCAACTTGTTGAAGTGAGCAATGAACTCACGCATGGGCATGTGAGATTCCTTCTTCAACTGGGTGAGCTGAGCCAACAAAGCATGAGCGTCTTCAGGAGGCTTGAACCTTCCTTCAAACTTGGCTATGAGAGTTGCCCAGTTTGTGATGGTACTTGGCACCAAATGATAAAACCAATCTACAGCAACGCCTTGGAGAGTCTCCACAAATAGCCTTACAGATACATCTTTGTATTCAACACCATGAACTCCACAAGCGATGTAGAAAGCAGCAACGTGCTCGTCAGGATGTTGTTCTCCATCACCAAAAAACTTGGGGAAGTTCTTCCGTGAGCCTTCAGGAAGAGCATGTAGGGGTAGAACTAGGCTCAACGGACCAAAATCATTTCCCCAAGGACCTTGAGCAGCCATTTACATGTCCTTGGTGAAATCTTGAAAAAATTACAAGAAAATAAATTACAATAGAAAAGGACACAGGTATACTTCAAACGAAAGCATGAGGCTTTAGAATGCGTATCGTGTCCCCAGTAGAGTCGCCAAAAAACTGTTGGGTGAAAATTATGTAATCAGCTTTTCGATAGATTACACAACTTGGACTTCAGCCACAGCTATGTGAGATGTAAATCTCTCCTCTCGGAAAGGGGAGGCACCCTTCTTACTGCTAACAAAGCGATAGTAAAACAAACAAGTAATTACAAAATGTACACGAAACTTATGAAGTGGGGGGGGTGTGTTACATTCATCCTTCTCTCTTTTTTCAGAGAAGATGTTTACAATGCTTCACCATTGGAAGTTCACAATTCTTGATAACCTTAAACTAACAACTAGCAGTAATACCAATATCTCTATCTCATCAAAGCGAAGCGTAGAGATACCAGAAGTGATTAATAACAAACAAATAAAGTAAAAAGGGAAAGCTCACGAAGGCACAAAGTCGTTCCGTAGCTTTTTCAATGTTGGATCTGTGCAGATATACCGTTTGTCGCGTTAGAAGCACAAAGTCTTCTTAGACGCAGCAATTCCTCGAACAACATGAACAATTACAAGCACAAAGTCTTGTAGATCATCCAACAAAAGTATCAAATAGCACGAACGATTACAAGCACAAAGTCTTGTAGATCCTTCGACAAGAACATGCAAGAGCATGAATGATTACAAGCACAAAGTCTTGTAGATCATTCAACCAAATGATAAACAGAAATACAAATGCAATCTAAATAATAAATGTAACACAAAGTTTACATAAACTACTTAGAGTCCTTCAGATTCTTCAAACTAATCACTACCAAATAAGATCAACTCACAAAAGTATCGAATCCAACGCAAAGTTTGGCTTGCAATCCTTTTCTTTATTAATCGAATTTCATTCACAAAGCATGAACGCAAAGTTTCACAAATTTGCTTCAAAAAGGGCAGCACTTCGTTGCAAAACACTAAAAGATCTATTTACAATGAAAATCCCTCACATTATATAGAAAGAGGGATGAGCAAAAGAAGGAAAGAGATTGAGAAAATCAGGGAAAGTTAGGTGAGTGATTTTAGGAGATCTCACCTAACTTTGACCAAAGTCAAAATGTAATTTGTTTTGAAAATATTACATCTTTGATCTTGGTGTAATTACAATTTACAAAAAGACATTCGAAAATGTTGAGAAATATTTATAAGATGCATAATGGGACCATGCATCGAAAAGATCCAACACAGGAGAACAGGAAGCTTCTTCATGGTTCCTTTCTTTGGGCGAGGAGTCTTCATACTTCTTCTTGGTCTCCTGTATGAACTTTTTATTTAGAAGAACCAAGATCAAAGGACATCACCTTCGGGATCACCTGACAAGATCTGGAGAGAAACTGCAAGGATGGTGAATCAATAGGCGTTAGCAGAAAAAGTAGCATTGGGAAGCGTGAAACGAGCAACGATGATGGGAAAGCATGGAGCGGATGACAAGGCACGCAAAACGATGTACAAAATGGGAAGAACAAGGTTCCAGAGAAAAATGGACAAAAATGTGTCTCATATGAAAAAGATTGAAAAAAGTGTAAGGGTGCCAAAATTCAGCGCCCTTACATTTTGGAAATTCAAGTTTTGATGTAGGGGCGCTAAATTTTAGCGCCCTTGCACTTTTCAAAGTTAGATTATATTTCAATATGACAGGGTGCTAAATTTCAGTGCTTCTGCATCTGAAACATGGTTTTGGAAAACATATGCAATGGTGCTTAAAAATAGCGCTTGGGATTGCTTTGTGACATGAAACGCATGAATTCAAAAATTGTTTGTCTGTAAGGAGTTGCAATTAAAGTTTGTTTCATCGCTATTTGCAAATGTGGATATGGCCAAGGAATTCTACTCACAAAGTATGAGTTTCTTCTTCTGGTTTGCACCAAAACACGATTGAAAGGGTGGCGAGGAAAGATAAAGACACACAAAACATTGGAGTGAAAAGCAAGAGAAATGCGTTGAAAACAAAACGCAAGAGTTCCATTGCGTGAGGGTAAGAGGAAAAACATGTTTGCAGTGTGAGGAGAACTCGCCCAACATGAAGAGAGGAAGAACAAAGACCATAAACAATGAAAATGGCGAAATAAAACACTCTTAAGTGAAAGAGAAAAACGAAAACCTAACTCAAGTCAAGCAATAAATTTAGGCACGAAAAGTGGCACGATTGACGAAAAATGCGAAAAAGATGAAGAAATGCGCCAGGGCCAGAAAAAGTCTAAGTGTCAGGAAAAAGTGTAATGGCGCTAAAATTTAGCGCTATTACATTTTTTAGAAATTCACTTTTATGCAGGGGCGCTAAAATTTAGCGCCCCTGCACTTTTCATACTTAGCCAAATTTTTGCTTCAGAGGAGGAGCGCACTTTTTTAGTGCCAATGCATTTTTCGCAATTTGCTAAGTACAAACAGTGAGACTTCACGAAGGAGCTCGTTTCAAAGGTCTTCGCAAGGCGAACATGGGGGAATGCTCGAATTGACTATTCGAGGCTTTGAAATGCATTTCGAGGTGGCTTGAAAATCACTTCGTTATGTGTACTTGAACTTCACGAATCCTAGGAAACGGACAAGTTTTGTAGGGGAGTTATCCGTGGAATGAGCTCTGCTAGATTCCATGATAACAAAAGGCTAGTGAAACTATTCCTAATGTGATGAATGTTGACAGGGATGATGAGAATATAAGCAATAACGAACAAAGTCCTATGTATGATGATGAACAGAGTCCTATGGACACTAATGACCAAAGTCCTATTAATACAATGATAGGAGTGATTGATATTGAGCCTCATAAATAGTAAACCATAATGCCCACTGACATTACTTTCTCTTCAGAAGTAAAAATTAAACATGCACCTGATGTTCCTCTTCACATAGCTAGAAAAATCAATAACAAGCCCACTCCTAGGATTTTAATTGATCTCGTCTGTGGAGAGAATGTGATCACAGAAGAACTCTTATATGTGCATGAACTTACTCAAGATAGATATGATAAACCAAAAGCATGGATTAAAACATATTATGGTTTTGCTTGTGCTATGATGGGATCGGTCCCACTCTCTTTACAAGTAGGACCAAAGAAATTAAATATATCATTCTCTATCATATCCAATTCAGACCAATTTCATGTGAAGTTGGGCTACAAATGGCTTAACTCCATGAAGGTGGTCCCATCCGTTGTCCATAAGTGCTTAAAGTTTCCAGTCAGAAATGAAATATTCATTGTCAACCATAGAGGCTTTAGATCTCTGTCTTCCCATGGAAACTTTTCCTTAGATTATTTTTTTCCTAAACCTATGGAACTTATAGGACCCAGTAAAGATTTCCTCTTCCTATCCTACCAAAAGCTCAAAGAAAAATGTATAGCTATATTATCCCTTGAGAATTTTCCCCTACCCATGATTGAACTTCCTTCCCTTGAAGAAAACAATAGTGAGCCTAAATCCCTTCCAACAAACCAAGACCCATCCATGAACAATCCTTTGCCTATTTCCTATAAAAGGCCTAGAGAAAACCAAACAAGTCCTAATCTACCTCCTAAACAAATTTATAAAGCCAAAGAGAAAGTGGTTGAACAACCTTCTATGGTTTCTTTTGTTATTCGCTCAGAAGAAGAAAAGGAACCTATGGTTGACAAACCCACTCCTACACAAATGCAACTTTAAAACCACAATAAAAGGAATAGAAATGCTAGAGAGCATAGGTGTAGACATCGTGCTATTGCTCGAAAGATGAATGAAGAAAAAAACATTGAAAATAAAAATCTGAACTTGACAGAAGCAATAAACAATGACCCTCCTCTCTTACTAGAACAAACAGAAGTTATGTATCCAACACAACAAGGACCAGAACCCTCTATAGATATTATCATTCATCCTCCTGTTGTGGTTAACTTGGATGATGATGAGGAAATTTCTAAAATTGATGAGCAAGTGCATAATGAGTTGAATTTGTTATTTTCCTCCTCCATGAAATTAGACGATAACAACTGTGTTGATCCTCCTAAACCGAGTGATGCACCACATGTTGAACCTAGTGATTCTCCTAGTATAGCACTTGATGTTGTCCCACTCACTAGTGATCTACATTTTGTATATACTAAGCAATATTGTGATGCGGATGACATGTTGGATGGTTGAATCACATGTTCTTTACTAGTCTTTTATCTTTTCTTTTTATTTTTTCTTTTTCTTTCCTTTTTGCTTTCTTTTCGCTTTTTGATTGCATGTGTGTAATGTGATCCCCCCATGATGTTCTATTTGATGTTTCTCTCTCTATGTGCATTCCTCTATTTGTACCTTCATTCTTTTATATGTCATATACTTTTTCCTTTTCATTGATATTTTATATTTGTTTTTTTTATTTTTCATTTTTGTCTTGTATTTTCCTTTTGGCGATGATGCAAGGCGTCGAGACACCCTATGTCTCTTCCATGTTGACCCAAAATATTTTTCATTATCCTTTTTTTCATTTTCATCATTTTTTTTGTGTTTTCCTTTTGGGGATGACACAAGGCATCGAAACATTTATGTTTCTTCCATGTTGACCCAAAAGGTTTTTCATTTTGTTTTCACTTTGTTTGTGTCATTCTTCCAACTCTATGTGTATTTTGGGAATGATGACAGTTCTGAGCTCTCTGATATCATTATAGAAAAGATAGATACTGACCCTAAATCCATAGATCCCTTATGTGTTTCTGGGGATCAACCCTCTTTTTCCTTTTTCATTTTCATGTTTTGGCTACTTTAAAGTAATTTCTCATAGCATGGTGTTAGCAATTCCTTTAAAGTGGGGGCATACATTGGCATTATTGTGGCATGATTTCATTTGCATTTTTCCTTTTCATGTTCCTTGATGTTATTTCCTTACTTCATGCAATGTGTTTTTCCTCTTTGTGGTGACATTGGGAGTAATGTCTTTCAAGAGCTTGATCTATCTTAGCATATTATATTCCTCTTAGTGGTGATGCGACACACTGCATCCCCTAAGTTGTGAATCTTTTGTCCTTTGATAGGTCCTCTCTTGGAGACATTAGGAAGGATGTCCCCTAAGAATAAGACCTCACATGAACTAAGAAAAATCCCTTTGAACATCCATCTTTCTTTTTGTGTTGCGTTTTGTGCCTTATTAAAGTCATGGAGGTATGGCTTTGATATGGTCCCTTGGGGCTCACCTAGTGAACACCTAGCTTCACTAGCCCATGTGAGCGAGCGTGCATTTTCCTTTTGTGCCTTATTAAAGTCATGGATGTATGGCTTTGATATGGTCCCCTAGACTCATCTAGTGAACACCTTGTTGGAAGCTAAATTACTCTGAGATGGGGGGTGAATCAAAGTAATGTAAAATTTTCACTTGACTTACAACTAGAACTAAAACCTTGAAACAACTTTATGTAACCTTTTAAATGCATAGTGAACATGGACAGATCAACATACTTTAACAATAGAATGACTAATCACAAAGACTTTACTCAACCATGTCAAAGCACAAAATTGTAATTGTTCATATTATACAGCTTGAACAATTATTTTTCAATGCTTTATTTTCACATAACTTTATGCATAAGTTTGAACTATTTTATGACAGATTGAACTTTATACTTTGAATCCTTTCAGAATGAGATATTAAACATGTATTAAATCCTTTCATGAAACAATTTGAAAAATGACAGAACAAGAACTAAAACAAGATAAGCACAAAACACACAAGAAGAGAACACAGAATTTTGTTGAGTGGAAAACCCTTTCAGGGAAGAAAAACCACTCCAAAACTGCCTTACTGGCTTAACTTCAAAAACCACTACTTACAATGCCTTACAGGTTGATCTCTGAGCACCCACTCAAGGAGCACCAACCCCTCTTTCAATGTTTCTCAATAAACAATGTAAACTATCAAGGTCCTGTAATTTTTCAATTATCTTCTGCAATCACAACATCTTAATAGTATACAATAGGATAGTCTACACTATAGCCCATTACAGAATATGTACTGTGAATGCCAGTACTTGATTACAAAAATATTCTGCAATAAAAAATAATCTTTGTATAGAACCAGAGAGAATAATGTTCTCTCAAAACCCTTGTTTTTGCACTATAAAGATGTTTCAATAAAGTGCCCTTACAAGTCTGCAAACCTTGTTGTTACTTCAACTCTCATCCTCAGCCATACAAATTCTCTCTTTAGAAATGGCTTTCAGCCATACATTTATACAATACAATACAGTTAAGAAATGGATTCCAAAAAGGAATAACTGAAAGATCTTCAATTCATCATTTCTAAACAATGAAACTATATTTGTTAATCAACCATCTTTTTCAAACTGATTCTCAAAGCAATGAATGTAGTTAGGATTCCATACATCAAATGTCATTTCAATCTCAAAATAACCCTTCAAAAGAGATTAACAACTTCTCAAATTCTGAAACTCTATTCATTAATCAACCAACTTTTTCAAATTGATTCTCAAAGCAATGAATGCAGTTAGGATTCCATACATCAAATGCCATTTCAATCTCAAAATAACCCTTCAAAAGAGATTAAAAACTTCTCAAATTCTGATTAAGAAATGATGCATTTTAAATCTGAGCAGTTTATAAACAAAAAAACTAACTGAAGCTATTCATATTTGAGCCCGATAACAAATTAATCTTGCTTGAAACAAATTATAAAAGGCTCAATAATACCTGTTAACAAATACAGAAATCAAAAATAGAATACCCGACTTTGAGCTTTTCAAAACTGTCAATCAAGCCTCCCTTCCATGTTAGCTCCAGGTGGCTAGGGTTTTTCCTTCAGCAAAATGTTAGTTGCAAAACTCATTTTTCCCTATTGAATACAAAACTCAAGTGAATAATGTTGTCAAATCCATGAAAGTAATGATATTCAATATCATTTGAAGTCCAAAAGAAACATCATAATGAAGTTTGAAGTCCACCAACAAACACTATAGTCACTGCCAGGTCAATCCATAATGATGATGTCGCTGCAAAATCAACCATAATGATGATGTGTCTACAACATGATAAAGCCAATATTCATGTGTTACATGACTTTAAAATGATATAAAGGTCGATACAAAATAAAAGTAATATGAACTATATATCATATGGTAAGCCCAATATTAATCAAAGTTCATATGTAATATGATAACCTAATGTTATATGCCTTAGATTTTCTTTTTCTTTCTTTAGAGCCAGGTTTCCTTTGTTTTTCAAAAAACATATCACTTTAGTGCCCAGTACCATGTATGGTGTCAAGTATAAATAATTTAATATTCTCATTAGCCTTGAAGCCCTTAAAAAATATACCAAAGTAGTGTAATGGCATACTGTGTTTTAGCCAATGTGATTGCTAATAGAGCAATGTAAACATTAGAATCTAGATTTCATGATAATTCACAAAGACACCATCTATTGCAAAGAGACACGGTATCAAAGTGATCTCTTTTCCATCTTGATAAATATCAATGAAGCCAAGACCTGAAGCATAGAGATCTTGAGACTTGTCAAGATAATAATAAACATATATATCTGAAGCAAGGACATACCATGTCAAAAGTCAGTACCAACAAATGAAGAACTGAAACATGCCATAAACCAAGTGCCAATACATCATCAAAATCCTAAATCACCATAAACATGAATACCAAGAAGAAGACCTATAATTGAGTATTTGAAATACCAATTCCAAAGAACCTATATGAGATATATACCCTCTGCACATGAATCCACCATGATCAGTATCACAAGACAAAACTGAAAGTAAATCACTGTCCATAATGATAACCAAATGCACTAATCCAAATCACTCAATTGTATCAACTTTCCATAATGATAACCAAATGCACCAATCCAAATCACTCAGTTGTACCATAATGCCAATGACAAATTGATCAAATGAATATGCCTGAAAATACCAAGGCACCAACCCACAGCATTTTTGACATCAAGGACAAATAATCATAATAAACAACTGAAAGCCAACACACCTAGCTTCACTAGCCCTTGTGAGCATCCATTTTAATTTTGTCCTTATCATAATCATGGGGGTATGACTTTGATATGGACTTCCTGGGGCTCACCTAGTGGACACCTAGCTTCATTAGCCCTTGTGAACATGTTTTTGTTTGCATAGTGGACAGCGTGTTCCACTTGTAAACCTTTTGGAAAAATAGCCTAGATCTAGTCCACCACGTTGGAAGGCCAGTTGAAGCTTGATTCGTTGCATTTTTCCTTTTTATTTTTCCTTTTTCTTGTCTTTTTTTCTATCCTTAATTATGTATGTTTGTGATCTAATTATGGCTTCATATATCATTCGCATGCATGCTCCCTTGTACCTATGTTAGTTTTCCATAGGATCTTGATCTTGGGGACTTGGCCACCCTCTTGGTTATTGTCATCCTATCTTACTAGCATTTGTACATTTGAAACCCTCTTCATTGTGTGGTTGGCTACTTTGGTGTTAGTTTAAAGCAAGTTCATCTTCTCACTAAAGTGGGGGCTAAATGTAGTGTAGTAAAATGAACACCTTTGAATTTTCACTTGTTTGGGCCCGCCTTACTTTATTTATCCCTATTTATGTCTTGATTGGTCCTATTTTGTGTCCACAAGCCCTATGAATTATATCTATTTCTGGCTAATCCCGACATTCTCCAATGAATAAATGATAATTTAATGATTTTATCTGAGTGTCCCTGATTTTTGGGTTAGGACTAAAATGCCACCTAGGGAATTTTTATCCCCCAAAGGTCTTGGGACCTTGATTTTGAGGCGTCTTAATTGGGACCCTTTTTGGTGTCTGTGCCCCAAGTTTCATGACTTGGGACTAAGTTGTCACCTAGGGCGTCTTAGTCGCCCTTGAGGTAATTTTGGGATTTAATTTCAAATTCTAGTAGGAGTTAGCCTCCTTTATTTAATGAATTCATATGTCAGCTTGGTGTGATGTAATTTTGGGATATTAAGCATAGATAAGTATAAATACAAGGTTTCTTCTCTCATTTTCTTATAAGAAGATAACAAGCAATCTAAGCACCTAAGTATTCAAGCACTCAAGCATTCAAGAGTTGTTCTTCAAGAATTTCAAGCCATCATCAAGATTCAAGCATCATATTAAGGATATTTTTTCACAATGTGTGTTGTTTTGCTAACACTTGTGATGTAGGGCTTTGATTCAAGCATGTAATTCAAGTCCATATCTATCAAGCATTCCTTTGATTCAAGATCCATATCCATTGTAGCCATTTCACATAAGTTTGTAGACTTTACAACAAGATTTTGGTGAGTTTTAGCATTGTATGTTGTTCATTCACCATTTCATTCATTATTCTATTTCAATTCAAGGTTTCATTGCCAACAAGGGGTTTTACCAAGGAAAACCCCCATTCACTAACAATTCAACAAGTTTTTTCCCTCTTGCATATTTATGATTGTAGATCTATGTTGAAGACTTGAAGATCCTTTGAAGTGCAAAGTTGGAAAGTTGCAAAGTTGCACTGCAAAGTAGTCATCTTCATGGAAACTCACCTACAAGCCAAATCTAAAGGTTTCAGACCCTAAGATTAGAGAAGAAGGAAGAGCAGACATCAAGCGTCAAGACCACACTCAGAGATTTTAGAAATTTAGATCAGGACTAAGACAATAATAAAGGAATCTTAGTCCTCCTGAGGGTATTTTTCATAAATTATTCTAGATCTGGTTCCAACATCTAAAGATTTTGTATATTCCCCAAAAAATAGCAGCAGGACTAAGACAATAGTAAGGTCATCTTAGTCCTCCATAACACATTTTGGTAGCTTCTTTGCATTTCTGAAATCCTCACAACATCTCCAGACTTTCCAGGTACATACATCCTAACTCCCCGTTGCATAATTTCATTATTTCCATCCTTCATTTAGCTTGCATTATTAGGTTTTGTGATTTGAATTCTTATTTGTCTTTTCCAAGCTTTTACTTGGTGGTGAACCACTTAAAGCTAAAACAGACCCCTCCTAGGTCTTCCTTGTTGTGAATTGACTCACCTTGTGAGGTTGATAGTGAATCCAATTAGGACTCCTAGGATATTATTGAATGAATGTATGTGAAGAGTGGTATTATTTATCCCCCTTTTGACCATACGTTTTAGGAATCTCTTCTATTTTCTAGAGATTAAATTAAAAACCCTTAATTTTGAACATTTTTAAAAAATAAGGAAGTAACACATTTGAAACATTTTATTTTCAGGTAAGCAAAAATATAAGATAGTTGGAGTAGTATCTATTTGAAATGAGATAAAATAACCTTTGAGCATACATCTATATGTACTATTCTTACTTAGAAGGGAAATACCCCGTGTGATATTCTTCCTAACATAGATTTGTCTTCCAAAAATACCCTTTTTTATCTCTCAAGGATAAAAGAATATTGTAGATCTATCATGATAATTCAATGGTATAATCCACATTCAAAATATGGAAAAAAAATCACCATTCTAGATTTGGTGAATTATGTAGATCCAAATAGATTTACAAAATCCCTAATAAATATATTTTATTCTACTCTCTTTTCATTTTTTTTTCTTCTTTGGGGTAGTGACTGCTCAAAGAATTATTCAATTTATTGGATTAGGACTAATGGGGCTCTAACTCATAACTTCTATCTTGACAAGATAGTACTCTAACCAATTGAACTACAATCCCACTAGGTACAGTCTATTTACTATTTATTGATAGTAATTCGACTATGTCAAATTGCTAAAATATTTTGTAAAACTTCTCTTTCTAATATTTTGAAAGTATTTATGTGTTCCAATTATTTTTATATGGGATTCGAAAAGAAATTACCTTTTTTTACCAATATCATATATTGATATCTATATCAATCTATTGATAAATTTGGTATAGGTTCGAGTTATATTTGAACCATCATATGCATATGGCCAACAAATTTACATGGGTGGGAGGAAGATAAAGGGTCACTCTCTTTGAAACTAGGCTTTTTCCTAGTATCTCTTGTATCCTCATACTCTAGAATCATCTAAATCAAAGCTCATTCACTTCAAGTAGGAGGGATAGATAGGAAAATCATCAATATGATTTAGCATCTCATTTAATCACTTTATTCTCCTTTAATTTGGTCAATCCATGAATTTTAGTTCATAAATATCCCAATATTAAATGTCATCATTGTTTCAATAAATTAATAAACTATGGAACATGGTTGGTAAGAAATAATTAGTATTTCATGAATGGATCTATAATGTTATCTAATATAAGACATTACTTAAATAGAATACAATAATCTATAATATTCTACTCAGCAAAACCTTTCTCAGCAATATCAATAAATTATAAATTGAAAAGTAATAATCAATTACAAAAAATGTTAGCTCATGTAAATGACAGAGATCAAAAATTATCATCTACACATTTATAACAATATGTCTCAAAAATAATTCTCAAACCCATATACTTTAGATTAACTGTATCCAAAAGATAAATAATAAAACTACATTCATAAGTGAAAACTAACCAGGAGTTTAGAGAAATCAAATAGATAGTCACGCCACTATATACAACCTACTCACACTCATTCTTACTTTCTCAATGAATGCATGATGAAACAACTTGCAGATTTGAAAGTGTAATGGTGTGAATTTGCACCCCTAGGTAAATTCCACATTTACATTACTTGCCACCTTAGAGAATTAAATTCAATGATACAATCCTTACATGGGCATCACATTTCCCTATCCACTTGGTAACTCATTTGTGTGTCGGTGCAGGAATTTCTACATGGGATGTTAGCACGATGTGTGAACATCCATGTGGTGTGCTTCTGTCCTGACAGGATTCCTACCTCTAGAATCTATAGAGGCATTACACTCCTCCATTAGATGTGAAGTGTAACATTTTTTTCTCCCTTGACCGACTTTAGACAAGATTTTTTCCTCCTTTTTTCCTTCAAATTGTCTAACTCTTCATTCCATTCAACTTCTAGAGCTTCTTCAAAACTTCTTCACTCTCTTAGCAACTCCTTGGATTCTACACACTTACTTTCAAACATCACCACCTCCATTATAGCTGCAAGGTACTATTTTGTTGGCTCCTCCTCTCCATTGTTCTGACAACGTTGGCTTTGGGAAGCTTGCAAGCTCACTCCTTCCTCCATTTTCCTTGAGATAATGTGGTTGAGAAGGTGACATCCACCATTTTCATTCACTTTTGCATTATCATATTTCTATTGTAACATATTATTGCTTGTGTATTGCTTGGTATTTCTATTTCTATTCTCTCTTTATCATCTTTCTATACAATCACTACTATTTGGTTTCCCATGGAGGTGGAAACACCATATTGGGGGACTGACTGAGGTAGTCCTCTAAACATAGCCCCAACATTTTCCTTGGTCTTGTGTGTGCAGGTTCTTTTCGATTGGAGCTATTTGAAGGATCAAGTTGCACAAAGTTCGGTATCTTTTCCTTATCCTTCTTTGTCAATTTGAGCATATATAATAAAATTATTCTTCTTGTTGTACTCCTTTTCTATACTTTCATTACATTAAATGTTATAGCATAAAATCTCTTAGTCAGGTTGTTATTTGCATTTTCAGTGTTTTTATCTACCTCAAAAGTTCTTTGTACATACGAATGCTAGTGCCCCATTGAGACGCCAACATGCCACATTGGAGTTCATGTCCTACATTGTCTTCCTCAAGCAGTGAGTTGTCTAATTCATGGATCAAGCTCTAAGAATCAGCTCGTTTGACCCCGTGAAACATTTAGGTTAGCAAAAGGACAGTAGCAACCAAATTGCTCTTTCATTTCATCCCTTAGAAACTTAAACCTTTCCAATCATTTAGAAAATCTTGAGGTAGATTAGGGAAATCTATTGCTTTGGACCCTCCCATGACCTCGGGTCTCAGAGTATCTGGTCCCCTCTACAGTTTGGTGAACTCGACATGAACTATTTTGGTTATGTTTCGTAGTGTTGAGGGAATCTTCTCTCATATTCTAGATGTGTTGTAGGTTTATGTGTTGCAAGGTACATAGCCTGGAAACCTAACCTATGACCCCTAGCAGCGTAGTTAGAAGGATCCCTAAGCATTATGAAGTGAAATTCAGATAGGTCACCATCTGATTTTTAAACCTTTGGGGTAACTTGAGGTAGTCTTTTTGAAGTACATATCTATGGCCTCTTTTATGCATCTCCCTATTCCTCTTGTGCAGCCTGTGAATGGATCACCCGCTATAACGTTTATATCACGGGACTTACCTATGAACATGAATAGAGAGCCTTCTCCTCTATAAATTCCTACTTGCATCAACGAGAACATCATTACAGGTGTTCTAGTTGATCCCACATGTCATGTGACTATTATAACAGAGGAGACTTTGCTGATAAATTTCTTGCATAAGGATGGGTATGATGAATCAAAGAGCACAATATTTATGTACAATGGACTCTCGATCCCTCCAATTGGTTCTATCACCCTCTCAGTGCTGGTGGGACCAAGGACTGTAAATTATACTTTCAATATCATCCTAGAGTTGAACTTGTTCAGAGTTAAATTAGGCATCCCATGGCTAGTTTCCATGAATGTGATCCCTTTGGTAATTCATAAGTGTTTCAAGTTTTCTCATGAGGACTCTATGCAAATTGTGTATGACACTAGATATAAACCTTTGGTGTTACATGGCGGCTACTCACTAGATCACTTTTGGCCTGCATCGGTTGGTCTACTTCCTCCATGGATTGACTTTCTTTATCGCACCTATGTTAAATATAAGAATGGGGGCATAGTTTTGAAGGTGACCTACCTTATCTCCCCTTATGTCATTTCACTTAAAGGCTCTATGATCACGCAGCAGCAGGCCTCCTCCTCCTCTCAAAAGGGGAAGGGGAAGTCTGCTCTTTCTTAGGAGCCTTCCTCTTCTTCTATTGTCTCGTCCACTTCTTCCTCTCACCCTACTACAACACCTTCAACCTCTACTCCCATGCCTTGCATGGGGAGCCTGATGATGCCCACTTAGTGATTTAAGGCCAAGCATCAAGTATTCAAACTTCCTATCTTACCCACAATGTCGAGGCTTGTTGTCTATGGTAAGGGGAAGGGACCTCATGGAGTTACCCCTACATCTTGGCCTCCTACTACTCCTGCCCCTCGGGTGGTGAATGGGAAGAGGCCCACCAAAAAAGTTCCTAAGTTTGCTTCTCCACCTATTGCAATTTTTGCTCCTATGCTTCTTGCTCTTGCTCCTATTCAAGAGGCTACTCTTCCACCAACAATGGTTGTGGAGGACATGCCTATGGAAGAACATGAGCCTCTTTCTCCTTCTCAAGCGGCGAGTTCTAGTTCTTGGAGCTAATGAAATTGGCTTGTGTGTGAGCATAAGCATCAAAGGAAGGCTCTAGCTACTAAGAAAGCTACCTTGCAGAAGGTAGAGGAGGATCTTGCAGCTCTTGTTTCATCATCTCCTATTGTGTCTCCCTCTTTTATTCCTTCCACTTTATTTTTTATCACCTTGATTATGCTTTTGGCTCTTCCCGTGAGTTCTAGTAACCCTCACCCCAAAATTTTGTAGGTATTCATCACTCCCTCAGTGGATCCTCCTCTTTTGATGTCCCTTCCAAAAATCCCTCCATTCTCTCATCCCTTGGACATTCCAAACACCATGGTGGTATCTATTATAGCCTTGTCCTCTTCCTCCTCGCCTCCCACTTCCTCTATTGGGATTTTGCATCCTTCAATGATGTGTAAGTTGGAGGATGAAATCACTTCCAATGCAGGTTAGAAGAACAGATCACCTTCTTCGGGAGAGGGTTTTGCTTTGTCTTGCGTCATCCTAGTGGAGGTAGCCTTTGTCTCTCCTAAGTTTGTCACTATCTCTTTTGACAAGATTGATGGTCGATCTCGAGTGCCTCTTTCATCTCCTATTCATTTAACACATGGCACTCCTTCCAAGTGCATGTTTAACTCGATTGATGATGTCTCAACTCTGTCAGCAATCTTTGAAAGATTGATTACTTTTATCTCATAGGAGTTGAGTGAAGGAGACCTTGAAGGGGCTTCTTCCTTATCTCTTGTCATAGCAGAGTCAAAAGGTTCTCCCCTCACTATCCTACCCTTGCAAGCTTTTTTTCCCTCCCCTTATGATCATCTATATTGGGGGAACAATGACCTCCTTGTTGATGAGGACTTGAGGAGTACCTCTTCTTTATCTGTAGATTAGATTTGTGTGTGTTGTGTTTCCCCCATGCTTGTTTTTGTGTGATCATGGAGGACCCTTGTCACCCTTGTAGGTGCTTGGATACAAAAGTGAAATTGTGTTGTAAACTTCCTCTATATGTTTCATCATTCTTCTATATGTTGTGCCTTAATTTTTGACAATCAGGGATGATGCAAAGTGTTGGGGGCATTTAGGCCTCGCTTCCATGTTGACCCATTTTTATTTTTATTTTGTTTTCATGTGCTCTTCTTCAGATCTAGGAACTTTTGGGACTAGTGAACTTGTGTTCACATATACATTACGGGTTACCTATAAGAATTGATCTGACCCCGAACTCCCAGATCCCCCTATCTCTTGATTTCTTTGTCTTTTCTTATTTTCTTTAGTTATCGTTCTCTCTTCTTTGATTGCTTCTTGATGTTTTGGTGCCTATTTGTTGTCCCTCACGTGTACGACAACATTTCCATGTCTACATCTTGTCATGTATCATGGGAGATGACATCTCAGAATCTTCTCCCTTTCTTTAGGATGCCACATGCTCCTTCAATTCACACGCACCATCCTAAGGTGGGCTCCTACTTCTCCAATTTTTGATAAGGTGTATTCGATGGACAACAAATCCCTTGCTAAAAATATTTGCATCAAAACCTGCATCCTTCAATAAGGATCCCCTTAACAAGATTTTCTTTTGAAATTGAATTTGTCGCAAAAAGAATTGAAAATTTTCCTTTGCGAAGGCCATTATTTTTTTGGATTCCTTATGAAAGATATCTTTCAAAAGGATTCCTTGATGACGGGATCATTTGCAAAAATTTCATTGCTTCTCAAATGGAGCATCCCTTTGCGTGGACCCCTTGCAATTTCGAAGGGTTCCCAAGGGACCCCTTTGAAAGCTTCCCCTTCAATTGCTTTTTCTGAGATATGAGTGTCTATCTGTGTGACTTTTGTTCTCCTAACATGTTTTTTCTATGGATTAATATGTTGTTTTGCAATACCTAGCACTTGTGAAGTTGCTTTTATAGTCAATCTTGGAGGACCAAGCACCTCATCAAGCTTTCCTTCCAGGACCAAGCACTTATAAGGGTCAGTCAGACTCAGTAGAGCCTTTCATTTCTGGCCCCCAAGACTGAGCACCTATGCCACCTCCTTTGCAGGACCAAGCACCTATGAAGTTCTTTCATTCTACAAGACCAAGCACCTGTAGAACCTTTATTCACCTTCTACAAGATTGAGTACTTGTGGAGCCAATTATGTACGATTGAGATCCTATAGAGCTTTTATTCAAATTTCTAGAGGACTAACTACCTATGGAGCCATCTCTCTTGCATTTCTGAGCATGTGAGATTGTGGTATGCTTCCTTGATGATTTAGGTATATTCTTTTCAACTTTTTCTCCACTTTACCTCACATTTACTAACACATATTCTTGCTAAATTGGGGGGAAAATGTAATGGCACGAATTTTCACCCCTAGGAAAATTCCACATTTACATTACTCCCTACCTTAGAGAATTAAATTTTATGATACAATCCTTACACCCACCACCTTTCCCTCTCCACTTGGCAACTCATTTGTGTGTTGATGGATGAATTTATGCTTGGGATGCTAGCATGGCACACAGACGTCTGTGGGGCATGCTTCCATCTTGACAGGATTCCTACCTCTAGAATTTGTAGAGGTGTTACACTCCTCCATTGGACATGAAGTGTAACATTTGTTGCTCCCTTGGTTGACTTCAAACAGTATTTTTTCCTCCTTTTTCCTTCAAATGGTCTAACTCTTCATTCCATTCCACTTCTGGAGCTTTTTCACATCTTCTTCACTCTCTTAGCAACTCCTTGGCTAATACACACTCACTTTCAAGCATCGCCACCTCCATTCCAGTTGCAAGATACTACTTTGTTGGCTCCTCCTCTCCATTTTTGTGATAGTGTTATCTTTGGGAAGCTTGCAAGCTTGTTCCTTCCTCCATTTTTCTTGAGAGCACGTCATTGAGAAGGTGACATCCACCATTTTCATTCACTTTTGCATTATCATATTTGTATTATAGCATATTGTTGTTTGTGTATTGCTTGGAATTTCTATTTCTATACTTTGTTTATCATCTTTCTATAAATCATTTTTATTTGATTGTTCATGGATGTGGAAACACCAAAGCAAGGGATTGACTAAGGCAATTCTCTAAACATAGCCCCAACATTTACCTTGGTCTTGTGTGTAGGTTCTTTTCGGTTGGAGCTATTTGAAGGATCAAGTTGCACGAAGTTTGGTATCACTTCCTTATCCTTCTTTTTCAATTTGAGAATATATAATCAAAGTATTCTTCTTGTTGTACTCTATTTCTATACTTTCTTTACATTATGTTATAGCATAAAATCTCTTATTCAGGTTGTTAGTTGTATTTTTAGTGTTTTTTATCTATCTCATCTAAGTCCTCTATCCATATGGATGCTAGTGACCCACTGATATGCTAGTTTATCATGCTAGAGTTTGTTTCTTATGCTACCATCCTCAGGTAGTGAGCTATCTAAGTCATAGATCAAGCTCTAGGAATTAGCTTGTTTGACCCCTTGAAACATTTGAGTTAGTAGAAGGACAGTAGCAACCATATCACTCTTACTTTTCATCCCTTAGAACCTTAAACCTTTCCAATAATTTAGAAAAGCATGAGGTATATCAGGGCTCCCTATTGTTTTGGACCCCCCCATGACCTAGGGTCTCAGAGCAACTAGTCCCCCTCCTCTATTGAAATAAATAACAAAAAAACCATGTTTCAAATTAGTAATTCTTATTTTTGTTTCATACTTTGTTCATGAGGTTTAAAAATCTCCTAAATTTTTTATCCTAAGATTGAATAAGAATGAAGTATTATAATGTGGAATCCTTTGAAAGTGCTTGGATGAGCTAGCTTCTAAATATACTACTATAGACACATAAAAATGTCCTAGACCCGCAAACCACTTTTTTCTATGCCTTTTCATATTTTGTCTATAGTCCAAATTCAACTATTAATTAAATAAGTTCAATTATTTAATTAATTCATAACTTTTATAATAGTTCAATTATTTAATTAATTCATAACTTTTATTCTTCTTGACTATTTAAATAAATAAATTACATTTATTTTATTTAAATACGCCACTAATGTCTAATCTTCTCTTTAGTTAAATAAATCATTAAATTTATTTAATTAATCCATTATTCCCTCTTGATTATTTAAAAAAATAAACTTTATTTATTTATTTAAATATGTCTCTAATACTAAATGTCTTCTCATAATTAAATAAGTCCTCCATAATTTATTTAATTAGTGGTCCACTTCTTCCATAATTATATAATTAGAATTAATTATTTAATTGTCTCATTTAATTTCCTCCAAATTTAAATAAAATTATTTATTTAAATTTCCCTCTTTCCAAGCTTTTTCTTTTTCCTCTTTTTAATTAAATAAATCTTTATTTATTGAATTAGATTCCATATCTTGATTTTTGAATTAAAAATCAGTATTTAATGCAAAATGATGATTTTTCCTCCTTATCGCAATTTTTCATAATTAGATAATATCTTTATTATATAATTAGCCATTTGTCATTTAAATGGAAAAAGATTTGATTTCCTCTCCAACTCAATGTTTTTTCTGTATTGATCTTATCTTCTATATTCCTCTTTGTCTCAACTAACCTCCATCATTGATTAAATTATTTTTAATTTAATCTCAACCATTCATATTTTCTAATTGAACCCTAACCGTAAGTTTGCTAATTGTCACATTTAATCTTTTCCATTGATTCTAGGGAAATTGTCAATCTTCAATCTCGGTCATTCATCCAAAATTGCATTTTCTATAAAATGACAATTTTGGTCTCATTTTGTCATCTCTCATATCTTAGGAAATCTTAGCATCTTAGCTTCTTGACATTTTGACATTTATTCATAGTTTAGATTTTCTTACTAGTTGCATAGTGCATAGTTTAGCATTTCATTCAAATCCTTCAACATTTTCTTGGTCTTGGCATTGTCACATATTGCTCACATAGAATCTGAGGGCACATCACATATTGTAGCAAGTTGAGAAGGTATAATGGAGGTCAGCCATGGAGAATTAAGACTTTTGGGTGAGATATTTTCATTAGTTTTCATGTTATTTTCTTTGCACTTCATTATCACTTTGGGTTTTTGATTTATTATGCACTAATCTGCTAACCCTAGGAAAATTCCCATAGTTACATTGGTGAACCCGACAATCATTTTTTATAGTTTTCGTATGGATTTGTTTCATCTTTTTTGTAGGTACAAGTATGGAACGATGTAATTGTAGCCTTTTGAGACACAAACACCCTGTCGCAACACATCTTCCTTAAGAAACGACGCATCTGCTCTGTCAAGCTGCAATCGCAAGCCCAAACAGCACAACTGACATCTTGAGTTGCATTCATGAACTAGAGCAATGCATTTGATCCTGAGCTACATTTTCTTTTCCCAGTAATGGGTAAGTGCACCAAGATAGTTCCCAAAAAAGGGGCTTAAGTGGCCACTTTTTTTCTGAAATCAGGAAATACTGACCTTGGACGTGAAATTGAGGATAGCTACACTCAAAAATTTTAGATGGAACAAAAAAAAGGACCGAAGTGCTCAGAGTCTACTTTCTAAACTACTAATTTATTTTGAAAATGGTTGAGATTAAGGGGTTCAAAAGAGGGACACACACAAATTGCTATTGTTTCTGTCAGAAAAACATAACATAGCAACTCTTGTGTGACCCGAGCACAGTGGAATTTTTGTAGTATTTTTAAAATCACTCCAGTCAGAAGTTAGATAATAGTATGTAGTAAGGACTGGATCTTTACTGATAATTTTTTAATGAATATTTGATTCTTTATTAATTTTCTAAGTGTGCAGTTCCTAAAAAGCAGAATTTTGGTCGTGCTCCCCCTAATTTTTTTTTAAACTAATAGATTTTTTTTTTAAAAAAAAATAAATTGTAGAATGGAGTCTAGTT
This sequence comes from Sequoia sempervirens, assembly GCA_007258455.2. Lineage (NCBI taxonomy): Eukaryota > Viridiplantae > Streptophyta > Pinopsida > Cupressales > Cupressaceae > Sequoia > Sequoia sempervirens. The sequence continues at coordinate 660,716,302 of VDFB02271358.1, forward strand.
TCTAAAAATGTAATTTATTTCAAATTTTGATGAATGGTTAATTTATAGCAAAAAAAATACCAAACACGCTTTTTGAAGAAAAACGGACATACAAACAAAAGAAATTATGGATGAAAGGCTTAACATTGTTAGAAAGTGAAAAAAATTACATCGTTGGAAAGCTAATAAAGAACCTAACATTACCCATGTGTTTTATTTTCTTGATATTGAACCAGATGCAATCTTGATGGTGAGCATGAACCCGATTATGTGAAAATTTGTTGAATTTGGAAAAAACACGTCTCTGGTCTTTGGGAATGCCCTCCAAGCCTTTGGGTTGGTATTCCAAGGAAAATAACAAAGCAAATTTGCAAAGAAAATTATAACGCGAACGCGTTATAACGCGTGCGCGTTATTTGTTAGTTTGGCCACAAAAGTGGGACCATTTCGGTGCACTTACCCTAATGCATCTGCTTGTTTCATTTCCAGTATTTAGTCCCGTGACACATCTTCTCTGTTGCGATGCATTCACCTAGGTAACATTTATTTTTCGTGTTTTCCTATATTTTTCTAGATTTTATTTCTTACTTTTTAGGTTAGAGATTTTTTGGTGACTAATCAGTTTGTTGCAGCATGTGGCAAGCTGGAAAAGGAGTCCAATCCATTGTTGTTCGTAGTTTTATTAATTTTCACAATATTAATCAAACAAACAACTACAACTTTGCATTTACATTTCATGAATTACAACTCATGGTTTTAAAATATATTTGCATGATCTCATGACATTGGTTTAAAATAAACATTGTTTGTCTCACATTTCATTTTGGGGCTTTAAAATGAACAAGTGTCTTGTGTGTCTTGTGGTATAGTGATACTCTACCAAGTGTGTATTTCATTCTCTTGTGCTTTGAGCAATCTGGAGAAAACAAAAACACTAAGAGATTGTTACTTTATCACCCCTCACATTTCATTTTGGGTTTAAAATGAACAAATCTTGCGAGTGTGAGTGGAGTATATAGTGTGTGTTCTCTCTTTATTCATGTGAAATAAATATTGATCGAACTACGAATATACTTGCTTATTTTTGTTTATCTTAGAGGGTCTGCCTTGTGGGAAAAAGTAATCACCCAAGGGAACAACCCAGCTAGTAACACGCTAAAGCCAAGCAACTTCCAACCAATATATAAGTGTGGGTACTTGAACAAAGGGAAGTATCACGAGGTTGGTTTCGACAAGAAGGGAAGCAATGGTATCTCACCGCATGGATCATCCCCCACAAACGAAATTTCCATACCCCTTGTTATAGTAGGCCAAAAACCTTTATCTATTATTTGGTGCAACAACAGTCATTGCAAAGACATCCACATTCTCACAGTTTTTAGTAGAGATGGTTAGTCTGCCATGGGAGTTTCATGGGGGTTGGAAGCTTGGTTGACCTAAGAAGTGATTGCACTATAACAGGGAGCATGTGTGGCCAAGCTTCTAAATTCATCTTCTAAGAATAAGTGAGGTTGGAGTAAAATCCACGTGGAATCTAAAAGAATATAGTCCTTCAAGCCATAGGATTGTACTTGTTTTCTATGTGGTTGTTTTTGCAAAATTTCAAAGACAATGTGTTTGCCAAGTGTTTTTCAAACCAAATGAACAATTAAACATCCTTTTCAAGGCTAGAACAACACTTTAAACTGGAAATAATCTTCACAATCTGCCAAAATTTTCCAAGAAACTAGACTATGCAACACATTTGCTAATTTTTGCAACGCATTTGACATTTTGGACCGCATTTGCTACTTTATGCACCACAATTTCTGTGTTGAACCACATATGTTTTCTTAAATGTCGCATCTACCTATTTTTCAATGCATTTTCTACTTTCTGCACTACAATTGCTCTATTGAACCACATATGCTCTCTGAAACAGTGCATTTGCTCATTCTATGACACATTTGATACATTGCACCACATTTGAAATTTAAAACAACACAATTTCATGTGACCTGAGAACTTTATCACTGTAAAAAAATTGAGTCCAAACACTGTCAGTAAAAAATCTACAATGCATATGCCATTTTGCAACGCAATTGACACATTAAATGACGCATTTTCTATTTTGAACCGCAATTGACACCTAAAATGACACAATTTCCTGACAATTAGAAAAATCACAGTCACTATCCAAGTCTGAAACCAGGCACTTTCAATCAGTCTTTTAACACATTTCCTTAGTGGTCTCTATCCAAAATCAACAAAACTTAGGTTGCATACCTTAGGCTTGAGTCATACATTCGCATTGTCATTCATTAGACTTCATTATCATGTCTTCCATTGACCTTTATTTTCTTGCTAGTCAAGTTGAATACGAATTTCTCTATAATCATCAATACCAAAAAGCCTTAGACTTCAAAAGATAATTCCTCCAATCCAAAAACCAATGCCCTTCCTACCACCAACCCATTAGTCCACGTCCTCCATCCATCAACCTTGACTTTTAAATGTCCCTTAACACCAACCCTGCCATTAATGCCCAACAAACATCTAATTGTCACCCTTATCCTAAACTTGACAAGGAAAACCAACTGTCCATTGGGTATGTGCAGAATCATCATGGAAAAAATAGGCCCTTAAGTGGCAAAAAATTCAAAAAAATAAGAGTTAGGCAACTTCACATAAAAATTTGAATAAGTTATCTATATTATTTCAAAAATATGTAAGAATAGAATCTGTAGCAAATTGAATGTAGTTTCTAAACTACTAGGTTTGTTAAAAAAAAAAAATCCTATTTGGTGAAAATTTGAAATTTCAATGCAGTGGTACTTAAATTTCAGGGAAAATATATGAAGTAGGTGTCTGTCTAACCACGGGAACCACATTAAAATGATAATAATTTTTTATAATATTTTAGATATAAGTAGAGGAGTTGTGCCCTGATGTGATGCATATTTTTTTGTAATTTTTTTCCAAGTAAATAATTAATTATGAATTTTTTATTAGAACTTTTTAAAAAATATAAAAACTCGTATGTCTGACCACCTTAACTTGGTCAAACTTCATGAAATTCAACTTTTCTTTTTTTAATCCTATAGTATGCAAAGCATAGAATGTGATGCATGTTTTGGATTCAAAAAATGTGATACCGTTTGAAAGCTATAGATGTTTTTCATTCGGCCTATCAATCAGGACTTTAGTAGTAATTTGAATAGAAAATGAATAATAATTACTTATTAAATTCAAAGTAAAGCATAATTTATATCAGTGGAAAGCTAAGAATATCCTTTAAAAACCCTTTTCATTTCATCAATTTTGGGTAAAAAAATAGTTGTTAGCCACATACCCATCATATTGCCACTTTTTGGCCCATCATCATCCTGCACATACCCCACTAGTCCATTCCAAGTCTCCATGTCATATTCTAGTCCTTCACCCATCAATCCCATCCAAGTCTCCATATCCTATCCTTATCAACCATCTACCAACTCATGTCAAGTCTCCACATCATACCAGATTGATCTCATCCAACTTTCCGCATCCTATCTTAGTCAACCTTACAATAGTCCAGTCTCAGTCCCCATGTCTTATCCTAGTCCTTCATCGACCAACCCCTTTCAATTCTCCACGTCTTATCCTAGTCCTTCATTCACAAATCCTTTCCAAGTCACTCTATCACAAGCCACATTTAGTCATGAAAAATCTATCATTGTCCAAATTCACATCTCATTTCCTAAACTTGATGATACATGTCAAAATGAAAGTCCAAAGCATGACATCATAACGTCACCCTCATGTCAAGATCAAGGTAGCCCATCCCATGACCCTATCTTTCAGTCCATCCAAGAAGTCATCCTAGACAATCATCATAGCATCCAAAATATACCTATCCTTGACAAAGATTCCAATCCTAGTCATATTGTCCAAGACAAACCCATCTTTGACCAAGACATTACCATTGACCAAGAATTCCAAAATGATCCACTCCTTGACCTTTATTCCATTGATGACCAAATACTTGATGACCGTATTCAGACCCTGACCATTGACACTTTCCAAAATGAGACACTTGCCTCCATGGGACACATAGATGATCTTCCTCCAGAACAAGAGTCTTCTAGTATGGAAATATTTGCAAATGTTCAAGCTATAGTTGAATTTATTGGACCCTATGACAATGACCATAATGATGGCTTCGACATCGACTTGGAAGCACCCATAGAATCATCTGAATTTGACATGTCACACGATAAGACCAAAGATATTAGTCAGAAATATGTCCAACATGTCAATGAACCTAAGACATCCTATCAATTAGGATCATCTACTTTTATCAAAGCAAGCTTTCTTGCAGACAAAAATATTCCAAGTAATAGTGTCCACATACATCATGATGGGTTAGCATCGTGCTTTCAAAATTACAAATTCCCCATCACAAATAGAATCTGTCAAAGCATGCATTATCAAGGAAAAGGACTAAGCATGAGCAAGGCGTTTGAAAACCAATACATCTTCATGCAAATTATAGATATCAAGGTCTTGGTTATTCTTTAGTCAGCAAATCAAACAATGTCAATGGAACCTCCTCGATACTAGGGGCAACCTTGTCAGATACAAACATCAAAATGGAGTCCATGAGTATTCCTTGTCGTAAGATTGTTGCATCCACCCCGTCCACCCACACCACAAACTGCCATTCCATCATAAATAAACCTTCCCTTTGGAACCAACAAAAAAAAAGTCGTACAAAGCAAAAAATCAAAATCAAATGTCAAAGGCCATAGAGTCAAACAAAAATTCAAGTGGACAAATGAAGTTAAAATGGATCCCAAAGAAAAGTGGATCAAGAAAATAAAATATGTCAAATCCAAAAGTCAATCAAAATGTGGAGCCATAAGACAAGAGGACTCCCACATATAATAAATTTCCACCTCCTTCAAAATGGCCATCAAGCAAGGCACCTAAAAATGTTGGTTCCAAACACCATCCACATCAAAACTCCAAAATCTGTCATCCACCATACCAAGTTTGGAAAATAAAAATTGATTCATCCAAATGTCCAAACAACTTATCCACGTCTACCATCATCCATCATAATCCTACATCTCATCTAAAGTCCAAAAATCCCACATCACAAATCCGTCGCATCATGGCAGCAACTCTTTATCATAAGGACTCTCATGGCACTCTATCGCAATGTGCGTATTCTGATAAGGCCAACTCTAATATTGAAAAGGATCACAATGACATCAAATAGTCATATGCAAGCGCTATGATCTTGACAAGGAAACTACTTTAGAAAGGTCATTATTGGCATATCATGGCACCAGTATTTACACTGGCATCGTCAATAGTTTCAGAACAATCAGTGGGCATCCAAGACATCCCATAAATATCAAAAATCCAAAAAGTCAAAAAAAAATAGTAAAGAGAAAAAATTTGTCCAACGATGAAAACCTAGCAAGCAGGTGCCCTGGATAAGTACCATGATGAAAACCTGGTAAATAGGTGTCATGTGTAAAATAAATTTTCTATGTGGACCTTTACACTTGGGGGCAAGTCGTCTCATTTCCTATGCCTTCCTCATGAAATTTACGCCCATCCATCTAAGCCCTATCATTCCTACTCATTTTCCCCACCTACCTTGGTCTTGACATAAAAAAATGCATAAATAAATCATGCTTTGGACAAAACTCTTGACATGTCTATCCTTTGGTCATATAATATTCACAAAAGTTCATGTCATTACTTTCATAACCTCATTATCCTTATGTGACATAGTCCTTGAAAATCATATGACAATTCCCTTAGTCTCATGTCTCTCGTCCTTTACCAAGGCCACCTCTCATCCTTTCATGTATATCACCTATCTTGCCTTTCCCTTGTCAAATGGTCTAAGGATACTCCATCATCCCATTTAGTCCTGAAAAGACGTCATTCCAAATGTAATAAGCCTAATCCAGACAATCTTGCTCAGAATCCTAACACATCATCCAAAACATTCCTTATCTTTGTTCTAAGCCCGGCTACAAACTTTAATCTTTCAGTTACATTATCTTCATCCTCACATTGTTTTGGGATGTGTCCTTCCCATGTCAAACAATGTTGTCATCACCTGTCAATTGGTATTCAGCTTGAATAGGGGCACAATCATGTTTTTCCTTGGATTCTCATGTGTAGGCATCATTCACATGCATTTCTCATGATCCTCTTAAACATTTCAAAAAGAAAAAAAAAATCATAAAACGTCAAAAGTCCAAAAAAATCAAATATTCGTCCAAAGTCCAAAAAAATCAAATATTCGCCAAAAGTCCAAAAAAAATTATAAATTGTCAAAAATAAAAATAAAAATCATAACATGTCAAAAATCCAGAAAAATCAAAACATGTCAAGAATACAAAAACATCCAAATAACACTTGAAAATCCCAAAAATAGAGTCAAAGTCCGTCAAGTTAGTCAAGTTAGTCTTTGTCATTGTTGAACTATGTTGCCTCTATGACTAAAACGTAGGCAAGGTCATTTGTCAATGCGCCCTCGAGGCTCCCTAGGTCAGTCCTTTAGCATTTGTCACATTAGTCAAATAAGTCAAACATAGTCACATCAGTCAAATAAGTCAAACATAGTTGCACTTGACACAAGGCAATCATTCAAAACGTCAATGTTAAAATTGGTCAAAATCAAACAACATAAGCCAATCAATCATCTAGCCAAAATCAGCCAAATTGCCAAAACAATGTCAATCTCACCACTTTTTGATCCTCTTCAAGATGTATCCTTCTTGGATTTGGACCTCGTTAAAATGTCATTTTCCTTTTTCAGGATGTGTCCTTCCTAACAATAGGCTCCGTCAAAACCGTCAATACCATCGAATTGGCAGCACGTCAAAACTGTCAAACTGACAAACTATCACGTAATCAAACTTTGGCAAACAAACATTGGCAAAAACAATTAAATGGTTGTTAATCTTTCTAGTTCATTTTATCTTATCTTTTGACTCTTTTGTCTTATCTTTTTGTCGTTTTGTCTCTTGGTCATGTTACTAGCTACCTCGAGGATTTCCTATGAAGGATTTAGAGGTGTGATGACATCTCATGACCTATTTTATTTTTTTCTTTAACTAATGTTTGTGGATTATCTTGACAAAAATACTAGGGCAACTTGGCCCTTAGTATGAGTTAGGACATTCCTTGTATGTGACTATTTGTTTTGCAAGTGGATGACCTTGCACACCTTGGTCTATGTCATACCATGGTGTTTGTTGTCTATTTGTGTCATTTTTACCACCCAATGATGATTCAAGCAACGTTTATTAGTACTTTGGAAAATGTTGAAGGTTTCTTTCCCATCCCACCCTTTTTCATTTCCCCTCTAACATTTCATCTAGTCTGCATCTTTGTCATTAATATCTTTCGCACTAACACATATTTGTCCCTTCGTCTTCTACTCTTCTTGTCCATTTTCGAGAGCACACTTGTGTTCTTGGAACCCAACTGTCCTCTCGAGGGGGCATACCGCTACCTCTTTGTCATTCTTCCTCATCCTATTTTTCACTGGGGCATATTTTTGACTTATTTTCTGTCACAATGTGACAGGCTGCATTATGACAAAGAGAAATGTAGACACATAAAAATGTCCTAGACCCGCAAACCACATTTTTTCTGTCTTTTCATATTTCATCTATAGTCCAAATTTAACTATTAATTAAATAAGGTTCAATTATTTAATTAATTCAAAGCTTTTATTCTTCTTGACTATTTAAATAAATAAATTACTTTTATTATATTTAAATACGCCACTAATGTCTAATCTCCTCTTTAGTTAAATAAATCATTAAATTTATTTAATTAATCCATTATTCCCTCTTGATTATTTAAATAAATAAACTTTATTTATTTATTTAAATACGTCTCTAACACTAAATGTCTTCTTATAATTAAATAAGTCCTCCATAATTTATTTAATTATTGGTCCACTTCTTCCCTAATTAAATAATTAGAATTAATTATTTAATTGTCTCATTTAATTTCCTCCAAATTTAAATAAAATCATTTATTTAAATTTACCTCTTTCCAAGATTTTTCTTTTTCCTCTTTCTAATTAAATAAATCATTATTTATTTAATTAGATTCCATATCTTGATTTTTGAATTAAAAATTAGTATTTAATTCAAAATGATGATTTTTCCTCCTTATCACAATCTTTCGTAATTAGATAATATCTTTATTATCTAATTAGCCATTGGTCATTTAAATGGAAAAAGATTTGATTTCCTCTCCAACTCAATGCTTTTTCTATATTGATCTTATCTTTCGTATTCCTCTTTGTCTCAACTAACATTCATAGTTGATTAAATTATTTTTAATTTAATCTCGACCATTCATCTTTTCTAATTGAACCCTAACCCTACTTGCTAATTGTCACATTCAATCTTGTCCATTGATTCTAGGGCAATTCTCAAACTTCAATCTTGGTCATTCATCCAAAATTGCATTTTCTATAAAATGACAATTTTGTTTTCATTTTGTCATCTCTCATATCTTAGGCAATCTTATCATCTTAGCTTCTTGACATTTTGACATTTAGTCATAGTTTATATTTGCTTACTAGTTGCATAGTGCATAGTTTAGCATTTCATTCAAATCCTTTAGCATTTGCTTGGTCTTGGCATTGTCACATAGTGCTCACACAAAATTTGAGGGCAAATCACATATTGCAGCAAGTTGAGAAGGTATAATGGAGGTCATCCATAGAGAATGAAGAATTTTAGGTGAGATATTTTCCTTAGTTTTCATGTTATTTCCTTTGCACTTCATTATCACTTTGGGTTTTTGATTTATTATGCATTAATCCGCTAACCCTAGGAAAATTCCCATAGTTACAACTACATCAAAATTTGTCAAGATAATATCAACAAAATGTATCACAAACTACTATTCATGTAACCTTCTCACCTTTTTGGTACATAATGATAATAATATGATGTCCATGTCCAAATTAATTATTGCTAGGCTATTATGTTATATATGGATTGTACATGATGCAGTTTCATCATCCCTAAGGTAAACAATGATTGGAAGCTCTTAAAAAATATCAATAGTGAGGCTATCTTTATTTCTCTCATCATCAATTCCTACTTATTTTTTATAATATAGTTGGAATCGTTCCAATTTTGAAAATACTTGGACATCCATACATAGTTCATGCAAATGGCCCCATCCAAACTAGTACATATGGGATTGACTTTTTCCTTTACATGATTTTCTCTTGCACATGGTCATTGCATTTTTTGTAGTAATATTTTGGATAATATTGTTCTTGGAAGTTGGCAAGATATGGGAGCCTACAACATGTCTTTCAATGGAAACACCCTTTTCCTTTCTAGATACCTTATATCTCAATTATTTTAGATCTTATGGAATTTTATCTAATTTATCCTTAACATCGAATGGTTTACTTTGTAAAACTCTATCATTTTGGGGTATCCTCATTTGTCTCCTCTTAGGAAACTTTCCTAATACTTTCTTGTCATTCTCAATGTATCCTACCATTTTATATGCTTCTCTCAAAGTAAGGGGATCATTATTACTACAAAGGAGGTGAATTCCTAGTCTTGAGTCTCAAGAAAAATAGATTCAACAAGGAATGAATAGCCCTTGATTACCTCAGAGTATTAAGCTCAAGTGACAAAGTAAAGAATAGAGAATATTTGAAAAACTAGATGAAATGAAATGCTAAGCTATTAAGGGTAAGAATAATAAATTTCTAAATAACATAAAGTGACACAAAATTACAAGATACAGATTATGGAAATAGAAAGTTTAAAACTAATAGATTCTACCCCCAAAAGGACAAAGCCTTGGCCACGGATGACAACACAATGCATGGACATTTACGTCCTGTGTTGTTGTCCCTGTCAATTTAATAGAAATTAAAAATCTTGAATTTACACCATCCAAATCCTTGAATCCACACATCTACACACAATTAGAATAGGGGAAAATGTTGGGGTTGTTTTAGGGCTTGCCTCAGTCAAACACCTCTTTGGTGTTTCCACCTCCACAGATAGCCAGATAGATGGAAATAGACAAAACAACATGAAATATAAAATACATGTGATAGAAACAAACCCCACTGTGGAGGAAAGCTCCTATCACAAATGTAATATATGAGACAAGTAGATGATAGCAAATAGATGAGAAAAATAGACAAGAGAGCGTTACCAACAATTTGTGGCTCCCCTCTTAGCTTGATAGATGAGACATGCTTGATTGCAAGAGAGCCTTAACTATTGTTGTGACAAGAATCTAATAGAGCTTCACTATAGAGGGCAAGAGATAAGAGGTGTAGAAGAGAGAATAGGGCAAGAGAGCAAGAGAAAGTGGAAATAAGTAAGAATGAAAGAAATAAAGAGTGAAAAGAGGAGTTTTGTGAGGTCGAATGGGCTGGAAGAGCCATTACACTCGAGTTCCTACCGTAGTGACATGTTTCATAGGAAAAGGATGTGAGATTATTCATTTAAATTTTGAAAATTTTGGGGATGCTAGCACGTCACACAACTTTCCTACTCAAATATTTGCAAGAAATAAGGTATTTGGATTGCTAACGCTTCATCATTGTCCCCTATGAAGTTAGAATCGTGAAATTATAACTCATAGGTTTTTTCCATTTATATAGCATGGTGTCATAAATACAATGGGCTAAATGTGCAAGTGTGAAATTGCCACGAGGTGCAATTTTATGACACTACATTTTTCCCCTAGTTTAGTGAGCTAATTTTCTGAAGAAAAAAATCAGCGACACTAAAGCAATTAAGAAGAAATAAATGCAAAATTGAAATTTTAAAAAATTTATAGTTTTTTTCTAAAAAGGATACTATAGAGGCCTCAGAGGTTGAGTAGGAAGATACTGACGATGCCCCCAATGTTCAAGCTCAACAAGAAACTATAATTCCTGACATGAAGTTTCATTCATAAAAAACTAAAAATCGAGTCAATTTTAAAAATCGGAAGAAGCTACCACAGCGAGAAGAATACTTAAGAAATTTTTTGATGATTCGAAAGAAAAATATGATGAAGAGGTGAGTATATGCCCCCTCCCATTTTTTCCCCCAACTAGGTGGGGTGAAAATAGGAAGGATGGAAGGAACATTTTTACCACAAAAAATGGGAAAAATGGCCTATATATGTCCCAAGTAGACCCATGGAAGGGTCATTCTCACTATTGATGATGAATTTATTGAATTTTTGAGAGATAAGTCAAAAAAATTCCTCGTAGATGCAAGTACGTAGCTCTGAGGATCAGCCAAATTCACATCATAATGGCAATGGGTGACCCACTAGACAAGGTACATAAAAAATTTCTACCCATCTTGTCATTTTAGTTTATTATTTTAGCTTTTTCTCTTTCCCGAGAAGCACAGGTGTCTAGGTGATGCAAAGGCATCTGGCTAGCACATTTTTATCTCAACAGAACATCAGAATCCTTTGGTCATTTTGGCATCCATCTCATATGTTGTCATCGAAGGTTCTTCAGCTCGGATGCCAATGTGTCACGCAAACATCTATGCGGTGCACTGAAGTCTCATAGGTAAACTTAGGAAAAAAATTGATGTAGAGTTAGAGTGTTTTCATGATGTAGAATGTGCTAATGTGAAATTTTTCTTTTTGCAAGTGGCCCAAGATCCGCAAGCATGTCGGTAGATCAATTTTGAGATTGTTGTGTAGCTACAGTAATAATATTGCTCCTAATGTTGTTGAATTTCTATGGTGTGCCAGACTCTAGTGGGTTTATGCCATGCGAAAGATCAAATTCCATACACCCATGCTCATGTAATTGATAGATTGATGGGATGTTGACAAACTGGCATTTAATCTCCCTATTGAGGAGATAACTGTGACCCTCAAGGACATCTACCACATCATGGGCCTACTCATCCAGGAGGAGCAGGTGACCTATGTGGAGGGTAGGATAGCTAAGGATGCCCAATCCATGCAACAATACTACCTCTAATAGGTCATCCTAGAGGAGACATCAAATCACATATACATGTGATGGATCGAGCAAGGGAAAGTGGTGATGCCACTCATTTGATGAGCTATGATTGTCACCATTGTGTTGTGCATTATAAAAGATGGGTAAGGCTTTCCCCTTCATGGGGGCCTCATCCATTTCATCTGCATGATAGAGGAGAGAGGGACAATGCATGTTTGGGGTAGGAGCATGCTTTCACATCTCTACCATGACCTTGGGTGTTACGTCCACTTTGAGTACCATAGCCTAACCACTTGCATTCTATTCTAGGTTTGGGCATTTAAGCATAGATATTATGCATGAGGCTAGACAAGTATCCCCTTGGCCTATCGCATGAGACACCTATAGTGCATACATACCCCCTAGTGTGTGACTAGTAGTAAGGGGATCTTTAGTTTTGGTGGCTATAGATAGATACATTATAAGTGTAGGATATTATATGGCACCCTTATAGGAAAATGGGGACTTGGCCATCTGATAGAAGATACCTATGTAGGATGCAACATAATCAACTATCAATGAGACAATTAGATCATATTATAGTTCCGTATTATTGGTATCAAGTATCCTAGCAATTGGAGTAGGTACAGACCATCCCGAGCTAGTGGCTCCTATGTATATACAATTGCATAAGAGTACGACCCGAGTAGGAGACCAACCGCATCTGACAATCATGGACATCATCGTCAGTGATGATGCATCTAATGACGATAACCAACCTGAGGCCCTTCTAACCAATGACGTTGGTGTCAAAGTGATATTTTCTAGCTGGTGGTCAACAACAGGTCCAACCCTGAATTTCCCATCAGGAACCCCTATAGGCAATGATGGTGCTTAGGGGTCAAATAGAGAGGGTCCCAATGGTGGAAATGAGGGAAATGAGATGGAGCTAGGTGAGGTGTGGGAGAGACCAAGGTGGTGGCGATGGGTGTCATCACCAACATGTGCAGCTATTGTCTCATCGATACCACCTACCAGCTAGGTGGTCATGCCCCCTCTAGCGGTGGCAGTAGGATTGAGTGTGGCACCACCCCCAAACCCACACTAGTAGGCATGGGACCTAGGTATGAGTATGATTCATTTTATTTCATTTCAAATTTCTCATATATATATATACACGTGTATGATATGGTACTAATATCATCTATTATCTATGTGGTTGCAGTGCTTATGCAGGAGTGGCTTGATTTCATCAAGCAGTGCATATCAGAGGTAGCACCATCTATCCAAATATAGGGACTAGTCCTTGACCCTTATAGGCCTCCATTAGTATTGTTTTTTTCCCACCTATTTGAGCCTATAGTGTTCCTGAGGATGGCATATGAGGAGAATCAGGTGGAGGTTGTCTAGTGGACTATGGAGTTGACTGCCATGATTGGGAAATGAGATCAGTGGGAAATAGAGCTCCTCACTAGCTTCTCTAAGCGATACCAAGTCATGACATGGGCTAAGAGTTTCAATAAATTATGTGATGCCTTGAAAAGACAAGTTGATGACCTCGATAGGCAGTTAGAGGTAGCAAAGACAACATTCATTGATCCTTAGGTGCAATAGCTCCAAGAGGAGTTGCAATAGACTTGGTAGCAAGAGGCTTTACTAGAGAAGTAGTCACATTGTTGCAGGAGTTTTTGTATAGCAGAAGTGTGATTTTCAGAGAGATGAAACCTTCCACTATTAAGTTGTAGCGAAAGAAAGAGGAGAAATAGAAGGAGGTAGTTTAGATTCCACCTACTTCAAAGAAAGAACTATGTACTCCTGTTGGACTTGATGATGAGGAGAGATCAAGAAGCTTCAAAAGTTTTGAAGAAGAACCTCAACCTCAGTATTTGAGGAGGTCTACATGAGCTAGGTGGAAACCAGAAAGGTTTGGTTATTCACTATTAGATTCCAGTTGTATTTTTTCTTTGATTACTAACATTGATGAGCCTAGAAAAGTTAGAGAGACATTGGGAAATGAGAGATTCAGATTCTTGGATGCAAGCCATGGATGAAGAGATACCTTCCTTAAAGAAAAATAAGACTTAGGATCTAGTACCTTTGCTTGTTGGGCGTAAACCCGTTGGTTGTAAATAGGTTTTCAAGAAAAAATTTGGTCCTAATGGCAGTGTTGTGAAGTATAAGGCATGGTTCGTCACTAAGGGGCTTTCTCAGGTGGAGGGAATTGATTATGGTGAGATATTCTCTAATGTAGCGAAGTTGACATCTATTTGGATTTTGTTGTCACTTGTAGCGGCATATGATTTAGAAGTGAAATAGATGGATGTGAAGATAGCATTTCTTCATGGTGATTTGGAGGAAGATATTTACATGTCACAGCCAAATCATTTCACTAAGAAAGGTGAACCATATATTTTAAGGCTAGGGATGTTATGTCTCTTTTGCTCAATTAGGGTCGTTCACCTAATGAAAAGAGATAGATCCCACACCCAAAATCTAGGTGGTTCACTCAAATAAGGGGATGTACGATGAATTTAAGACTAAATTCAATGATCTAAATGCAACTAGATGATGAAATTTATTAATTAAGTATGCAAAACCTAAGAAATGTAACTTCTTTGAAAACACATTGTGTAATGAAAAAACACCCAGAAATGTGAACAAAACTGCATGGAAATGGATGAGACTGAAAGTGTGCACCTGGAATATGGATGGAGACTAGAAATGGATTTTGGAATGTTGTTGATGCTAACTTTTAGGCCTAGTGGGACGCATTCACCATTCTAGGTGAATCAGTCCCAGTTCTGTAAAACTATTCCATAACTTGTTTTAGACAAAAGGGTATCTAAAAATGTAGAAAACCAAAAACTAACTTGGTAGTGGAACTCATTCATCACCCATGGTGAATGAGTCCACTTTTTAATTTCTAAATTTTCAAAGGTGGAATCTAGAGCTTTTGATTTTCACTTTCCGCTTCTCCAGGTGTTTGGTTCTGAAACTATCGAATTCAGGCCTAAAAGTCACTTTTTGTTGATATTTTGACTTGGACAATGAAGAGAATACTTAAAAATCTTTTCAACTTGATTCTTAATGATTTCCAAGCCTCCAAGATGCCTACATCTGCAAACACACAAGACAAGAAAGAGAAATATTGGATGATAGGGCATGGGGGTTTGCCTTGGTCAAACCCCTTTCAGGTAACTAAACCAAAATGAGAAAAGAATGTAATGAAGCATGAAATAGTGGATTCAATACCTTTCCACGATATTTGATCTTGAATTTTTGCAGCAAAACATGAAGAATCTTCCCTTGAATGTCTGAAAATGCTATCTCAATGGCTTGAAATGATGAAACCCTAACTTGCTTGACTTGAGATGGAAGATTGGTAGATGAATAATGAAGAATGGTTAAGAGAGATGTAAATTAGGGTTTAAAGATCTTATTAGCCCATAAATTGGATCCCTAGGGCTGACATGTGAAAATAATAAACTTAAATTTTAGTTTTTCCCTCTCAAAAGTCAAAAATGGGCCAAATGGGACTCATTTTCCACCTTGGGTGAATCATCCCCACTTGGCAGGGACTCATTCACCACAGGTGGTGAATTAGTCCTAGTGGGGTCTATTTTCCAGCTAGATTCTTAGGAGATGAGAAAATAAAGTTTATATGATGTCTATGTCGGCTATTTCATCAAATTATGCCTTGGGATGCACAAAATGGAGTAATAGGGCCCTATTAATGATAATGTAAAGGTTAGTTAGGGCTTGGGACACACAATTCAATGTTAAAGTGTGATTAAATACATTTTATAACACTAAAATAAAGTCCACATAGCCTAGAAAGGCACAAGACCCAATGTGAATGTGTAAAACATATTACAACACTAGTTTGAAGTAAAATTTAATTTACAAGCCTTCTAGATTGATGCATGATAATGTATTTAAATACATTTTATAATGTTGAATTAGAGGAAAATGGTTTCATTAAGTCTAGAAAAGTGTGAAAGTCTTTTGCAACACCTTTGCAAGACATCGTTAAATGCATGTTATTTAGTTTGCAAGGGACCAAGACCTAATGTGGATGTGAAAAAAACCTCACAACACTAAATAAAATCCTCCTTAAGTCTAATTTATCATGAATTAATCCCATGTCAAGCAAGAAATACTTTTTTCTATAGTACAAAAGGTAAAGAAATTTTGGTTTACAAACTGAAGAAGTCTCTTTATGGTTTCAAATAGTCTCCTAGAATGTGGTATAAGAATTTCAATACCTATGTGTTGTCATTGAGATTTTAGAGACCTAAATTTGACCATTGTGTATATTTTAAATCTGATAATGGTCACATTCTTATTATTAACCTATATGTAGATGATAGGTTGTTTATTGGGAATGGTAAAAGGATGATTTCAGATTTGAAGTTTTAGTTGTCAGCACAGTTTGAGATGAAAGACCTGGGTGTAGCTAGGTACATTATGGGAATGGAAATCATGAGAGACAGATCCAATAGAAAGCTTTGGTTAAGCCAAAGCAAGTATGTGAACTCTATGTTGGAAAGATTCAACAAGGTAGATTATAGACAATTAGTTGTTCCTGTGATGTAGGGGATGAAGCTTTCTATGAATTATTGTCCAAAATATCCTACTGAGATGGAGGACATGACCAAAGTACCATATGTGAGTATAGTTTGCAGTCCGATGTATGTGATGGTGTGTACAAGACTAGGAATTTCCCAAGCAGTGGGAGTCCTTAGCCATTTTATGGTTAATCCAGGAAGGGTGTATTGGGATGTGGTTAAGAGAGTGTTCAAATATTTATGGGGTACTTTTGAGTACACCTTATGTTTTCATGGTTATCCTAATGGACATTAGCATTTTTTGAGCATTCATGGATATGTGGGTTCGGATTGTGTAGGTGAAATTTATAGTAGAAGATCCACCAGTGGTTATGTGTTTATGATGTTTGGTGGTGCTATAAGTTGGATGAGTAAGCAGTAAGTTGTAGTCACATTGTTCATGATAGAGGAAGAGTATATGGTAGCCACTCATACTTGTAAGGAAACCATTTGGCTTAAGATATTGTGTTCTGATATTGGTTTAGATGTAAGACATATTACTATTTTTTGTGACAATCAAAGTGTGATTTTCCTAGCAAAGAATCCTATCTTCCATGCTAGAATAAAGCACATTGATGTACAGTATCATTTTGTTCATGATATGATAGAGGATGGAAAGGTAAACTTGGAGAAGGTTGACAATTTGGTGAATGTTACAAATGTACTGACAAATCCAATGAGCACAAAGAATTTTAGATGGTTTTCTAATTCCATGGGCCTTGGGGCCCTAAGCAGATGATTCCATATGACTCTCAACAGGTCTTCAAAAAGTGGGAGAATGGTATCAGAACATGTCTAGCCTTTGTCCCTTTGTTGGGATTAAGGTCTCTCAACCTTAGAGTCCTAATATTATTTTAATTTGATGCAATTAATGTATTTATTTGTATTTATTAATTTCCTATGGTTTCATGTCACAAATTGGGGCCCACCGACTGAGTGGCATCCTTGTTGGAAGTGACTGGATGACACATAATCATCCCAAGTGGACATAGGTGTCCCACTTTGGAATCTATGACATATGAAAAAATTTATGACACGTCACAAGGCATCTTTGAATGCATGGGAGAAAGTTAGCACCCAAGTTGGGTTATGACAGGATGTAAGAGAATCAACTATTTTTAGTCAATTATGCCAGATTCTCTTACAATTGTAAGTGTTGTCAACTATGACAGATTTTATGATAGCTGTAAGATATGTAAGGAATTTTTCAAAAGCTATTTTTAGCATATTCTAGGCACCCAAGTTTGAGGAAGGAATATTTGCATGTTTGACCATTGTAAGGGGTGTAATGGAATATTGTACATGTGTCTAAATGCATGTTATGGAATGGGATATTGTGCCATGTGGATTTGGATTCCCCTCTCTTTCTAGATGCTTCTTGAAGCTTATATCTCTCTATAAAATGAGTTCCTTGCATTGTAGAATGTATATTTTGTTTGCAGGTAATGAAGTGTTTTTGGGTTAACTCCAGAATAGGTGTTTGTGACAAAGCACTTGTGTAGAAGCTTTGAACATGGGTTGTATTGTAACTCATTTATGAAGTAATATAGAAGTACTATGCTTTTGGAGGTTGGGGTTTTTTACTCAAAAGAGTTTTCCCTGTGTATACTGGTGTGCACCATAGAAAAAAGGCAACTTTCTTGATTTGTGAATAATTCATGATAAATTGGACTCAATGAGGCCTTGATTTAGTGTTGTGAAGTGTTTTACATGTCCACATTAGGTCTTGGACGGTCCTTGTAAATGCATCTAACAATGTATTGTAAATAAGTAAAGTGTTGTAAAAGACTTTCACACTTTTATAGACTAATGGACCCATTCTCCCCTTAATTCAACATTATAAAATGTATCTTCACATCAATCTAGAAGGTTTGTGACCTAAATTTAACTTTAATCTAGTGTTGTAATGTGTTCTACACATTCACATTGGATGTTGTGCCTTTCTAGGATAAGTGGACCTCATTTTAATGATGTAGAGTGTATTTAATCACACTTTCACATTCAATTATGTGTCCCAAGCCCTGATTACTCTTTACATCATCACTAATAGGCCCCTATCACCCCATATTGTGCATCTCAAGGCATAATTTGATCAAATACCCAATGAAATCAACATAAGAACTGGAATTCCTCATTCCCCAACAACCCAGCTAGAAAATGGGCCCCTCTGGGATTAATTTTCCATCTGTGTTGAATGATTCCCTGCCAGGTGGGACTAATTCACCCAGGGTGGCAAATCAATCCCATTTGGGTCATTTTTGAGTTTTAAGTGGGAAATTTTGGAATTCAAATTTTATTTTTCTTCATGTCGACCTTAGGGATCCAATTAACAAGAAAATAAGGTGAATTTCCTATAAATACAAGTCTCTAAACCCTAATTTACATCTCTTAACTCATTGACTACTCATTCATCATTTTTATTCCATCTCAAGTGAAGCAAGCTAAGGTTTTATCATTTTTCAAGTCATCAAGATAGCTTCAAAAGATATTCAAGGGTGGAATCTTCATCTATTGTTCCAAAAAACCAAAATCAAACATCATGGAAAGGTATTAACTCCATTGTTTCATGCTTCATTACATTCTTTCTTCATTTTGATTTGATTACCTACAATGGAGTTTGACCAAGGAAAACCCCCATGCCCTAACAATCAATATTTTCTCCTTCTCTTCTTGTGTGTTTTCAGATTTAAGCATCTTGAAGACTTGGAAATCATTTAAGATAAAATTTTAAGGTTTTTGAAGACATCTTCTTGTTGACCAAGGAAAAATATCAACAAAAAGTCAATTTCAAGTCCGAAAATCAGACTTTCAAAGGCAGACACCTGTCAGGAACCGAAGAGCAAACTAAGGGTTTCAGTTTGCTCTTTTGGATTTTCATAAATTTAAAAGTGGACCAATTATCCATTAGTTGTGAATGAGTCCCATTTCTAGGCCTAAAAAGGGTTTTATGTAGTTTTGGATACGCATTTATCTGAAATGGGCTTCGGAACAGTTTCCCAAATCTGGGACTAATTCGCCCAAAATGGTGAATGAGTCCTAGTAGGCCAAATTTTCAGTATCAACAACATTCCAAATTTCATTTCCAGTCTCCACTAATTTCTCAAGTGCACACTTTCACTTTCATCAAATTTTGTTATAGTTCGCTTTCATTTCTAGGTGTTTTTGCATATCACAATGTGTTTTCCAACAAGTTGCATTTCAATAGTTTTCACTTAATAACCAATAGCTTTTATCAATTATTCACATTTATTTTATCTCATCTAGGCACACTTCATTCATATTTCTATTATACTTGCATTAGTTTGAGTGAACCACTTAGATTTTGTGTGGGGTCTATCTCTCTCCTTTAGGTGAAAATCCCTAATTGAGCAAGAGAGTCATAGCATCCTACTACCCAAAAATATATGGTAAATTTTGGTGAACTCTCCTTTAGAATACTTTTCTTTTCTGATTTGGAGTCCATCATAGATCTAGCTTGCATTGACCTTGCATTAGGGTTTGCATGGATTAATTTGCATGTTAGGTGTCAAATTTTGCATTCATGAAAAGTGCATTTAGGTTTCCATTTTGGCATCTAAAATCATTAAATTTTTTTGAATTTTTTTAATTGCATCTTAGCTCTACATCATAGAACACATAAAACATCAAAATCACTCAAAAAATTCTAAATATTTTGAAAAACATCCCCACTGGGAATCATTCACCACCTTGGCCGAATCAGTCCCTTTTCACCCCTAAAACTGCCCTCTATAGAACTAAGAATCCTATTTTTAAGCTTTTGTTTGCTTCCATTACCCATCTGTATCAGTTGGCTAAGTTTTCATAACATGTATTTCATTAAATCTAGCCTAAATTGGCTCATTTCATGCATGGTTTAAATTTCAAGTTTGCATTCTCACATTGTTACATAGCATAATCAGTTCATTGTCATCCTTAAAATCTGAAAAATTGCATTCCTCTTTTGCATGATTGCTTTAGCATAGTTACATTTCAAGTTTGTAGAATAATCATTACATCATGTTTCCTTACACAAATCTATAATTATCATATTTCATGTTCTATTTTTAGATCTTATTGTGTGTTGTAAGAGAGTTTTGTTAAGTGCATATGAATATGAGGTCCTTTCCCCTCTCTTTTTGTTCATCATAGATCCCTCTCCTAGTTTCCCTTCTATGGATGAGGTTAGTCTAGTAAAAGAAACCTTGGATAATCATAACAATCACATTTGTTCTTCTCCTATTATCTCACACTTGTGGCATAGATATTATAGTGCTAGAAGAACCAATTGATGAGATTTTGACAATCTAAGTTGTTTTTATCCTCTTACCTCTCCTATTAGACATAAAATTACTAAAGAAGAGGACATCACAATAAGTAACCATGCTGATCACACAACACAACAAGACAATGACATCATAGAAATTTTTCTGGACATTACCTTACCTAGTCTCCATAACCATGATAATCAAACTTTTTCTTCTCCTAATATCCCTCCTCGATACAAAGAGGATAGGTTGGTGTTAGAAGATATACCTATTAAATTTCATGAGAATATTATCCCTCCCTTCTCTAATGTTCCTATCCTATGGGAAGATCTATTTTGAAAACTTGAACACCATAGTGGTCCTTCTCTTGATGCCTCCCCTATTTGTGATGAAGCCACTTCACAAATTCCAAGCTCTCCTTCTACGGTAAGTCATATGGAACAAGAAAATGAGACCTTAGAAACAATCGACAATCAAAGAGTCTTCTTCTAATCTCCCCACTCTCGATAATCAAACAAATTCAACCATTCATAACTCCCTTACTCATGATGAATTCCTGTTAGAAGAATTAGCCCTCGAATGTCACGAACATGTGGTTTGTGGTTCTCCTAATAACTCTCCTTCTAGGGAGGATATCATGCTACAAGACAAGGATAACACTGACAATAATAATATTATTCCCTTAGACTCTCATTCACCAAGGGATGTTAATATTATTCAACCTCAACTCATCCTTTATGCACCTTCACACAAACAACAAACTCAAAACCAACATGAACTCATCCTTTACCCACTGTCACATAAACCTCCACCTCCATCTAAACCCGAGTAAACTCTTTACCCAACTCAGAATAATGTGTTGCAGCAACTGCATCCTCATACCATTGCTCATACATACAACACTAGAAACAATCCGTCACCACAAAAATCAACCCCGACCTCTTTACCTTTTCCTAATTCTATACTACCTAGTGCTCCTCGATTACAGTTGTATGATCTTGTTGACCAACTTAAGAGAACTGTCACAAATATATCTCTTTGGGACCTTCTTCAGCCTTCACCTACCTATCACACTATGCTTCAAACAGCCTTACAAAAAGTTCATATCCCTTCTAATGCACAACCAAATGGCATGGCATTCAAGGATTGAATGCTAACATTGTTTTCCACCAAAGTGAACTCCCCTCTTTGGACATGCAAAAACAAAATGAAGCTTTCCAAATAATAACTCAATACAAAATGATAGGGATAAAGCAAAACCTTGTTGACAATGGCTTTGCTCTTAATGTGTGTAGTGTAAACTTCTTGGATATGCTTCATATGGATAGATAAAAAATTCAACCTGATTCTTTATCTATTAAGGGCTTTGACAATATGGAAAAACAACCCCTTGGTGTGATCACTTTTCCTATTATAGTTGGAGTGGTCACATTGGATACACAAATTCATTTCATGCCTCATGAACTTTCATATAATCTCCTTTTTGGTAGACCATGGATTCATGAAATGAATGTCGTGCCTTCCACTCTTCATCACAAAATGAAATACATTCACAACAAAAAATTGTACACACTTGAAGCTGACCCTAATCCCAATAGCCATTTGAACATTGAGAAAAATAAAGCACAACATTTAAACACATTAACACCAACCACACAAGTGGAACCTGCACAACAACAAGACAAACAACATCTTGAACAAGACACGAAGCTATTAGAAGATGTTTGGGGTTCCTTGGATTTTGAACATGAATTCATGGGTGAATACAAAATCATCAACAAAGATTCAAATAAGGGAAAAGAAACAACAATAATGTCAACACAAAATTTAGATGACCTTTTGAAAGCATCCACCTCAACCACTTTATCCAACGAGGTAAATTACACAACAAACTTTGATGAACTTAATCATGAACAACTACCTAATCCAAAAGCAATGAAAAATATTTATGGACGAGGTTATGAACTTATGAAACAACTTGGATATAGTGGAAAAGGATGTGGTGCTCAAAAACAAGGTATCTGCAACCCTATAGATCCTATCACACAACAAACAACTTATGGTCTCGGTTATTGTCCTTTGATACAAATCGCCAAGCCTTCACTCAACATCAACACTCTCACACAACATTATTCTAAGCCAACTTTAACTGTAAAAAATCCTGAACTAATAGACACTAGTGGTCTTGAAAGCTATCAAAACATGAAACAAACACATATACCTTTTCTTACTGTCAATTTCATCTTGCAAAACACTCATGAATTGAATTTATCATATTTTACACCCTCCTATAAAGGAGAGCCCAAAATTTTGCCATCTAAAGTGTCTTGTGTAGATATGACATCTTGTACATCTAAGCAAGAATTATCTTTGTCACAAACTATAAGACCACCTTCTCCCATTGATCAAGAGGGTATCTTGTTAAGACTCCTCCAAGATCACTTGATATCTCTCCCTCCATGAACTTGAAAGAAATACTATTAAAAGACTTCATTTTACGCATATCATAGAGTTCATGGTCATTCCACTAATGAATGTAAGGCTTTGAGTAGTAAAATACAACATTTTAAGGAGTTTGATGTTCTTCCTTATGTCGGGGCACCTAATTCCTCTAATTGATATTGATTTTCACTCTACCTTGCATCTTATAAATTATTTCGGCTCACCCTTGTCTTGCACTAAGTGGGGGAAAGGGGTTATGTAGCCTTAACCTCGTATGTCACTTGTAGTTGCCTTATTTGGCTAGTCATTAACCTTTCATGAACATATAAGAGAAATCTTGGGACATGGGTGATGTGCCTTAAGTTGGCTCACATGTGACATACTACCTTATTCATGACATATCTTATCATAAACATATGACTTCGCATAGGGCTTTCCATGTAATCTCTCATGTCTCCTTTCTCTACTTTAAAGCAATTTCTCACAATAATGGTGTTCGCAACCACTTTAAAGTGGGGGCATATGTCGACACTCACATTTCATTGTGTGATTCATTTCTTCTTACGATGCGTCCTCTCCTTGGTGGTGTCATTGGGCTTGATTCCCTCCAAGAGCGTGATACTTCTTTGACACATCCTCTCTTGGAAACATTAAGCATGATGTTCCCTAAGATGAGACCTTGCACAAATTAAGCAAAATCCCTTTGAATAGTCCTTGCACTATTTTTCTTTAACAATGTCTATGAGTGTCAAGCAGTTCGCTTACTTCATAGAGCTCGAAAATCATTTTCATTTGTGGCACCTTATTAAAGTTATCAGGAGGTATAACTCTGGTATGGTTTCGTAGGAAGCCCATTCTAAGGCACAACTTTCCCCATAGCCACCAGCATGTTTGTGAGTACATACTAGTCGAGAGTGTATGTTTCTCACCTCTTAGGACTTATCACCTGGCAGATAACCAATATTTCCATCGCCCCAGAGTGAGTATGCATTTTATTTGCATACAAACAGCCTAGATCTACTCCACAACGTGTTGGAAAAACAATTGAAGCTTGATCCACCCTTTTATTTCTGCTATTTTCTTCTTTCTAGTTCTTTCCATTGCATGATCATGTATCTTGTTTTGTTGCAAATCATTCATATTGTGTGTGTCCTTTTTCACTAATGTGTCAATTTGACTTAGGATATTGGATCTTAGGGGCTTGATTGCTTCCTTCATCTTTGTTATCCTAGACCATCCACATTGTTATGATTGAACCCTTCTTGAATGTCTACTTTAGTGTGAGTTTGAAGCAAGTTCATCCTCTCACTAAAGTGGGGGCTAAATGTACCATAGAAAAAAGGAAACTTGCTTTATTTGGGAATAATTCATGATAAATTGGACTCAATGAGGCCTTGATTTAGTGTTGCAAAGTGTTTTACACATCCACATTAGGTCTTGGACCCTTGTAAGTGCATCTAGCAATGTCTTGTAAAGGTGTTGTAAAGCGTTGTAAAAGACTTTCATGTTTTTCTAGACAAATGGACCCATTCTCCCCTTAATTCAACATTATAAAATGTATCTTCACATCAATCTAGAAGGCTTGTGAACTAAATTTAACTTTAATCTAGTGTTGTAATGTTTTTTACACATTCACAATGGATGTTGTTCCTTCCTAGGGTAAGTGGACATCATTTTAATGATGTAGAGTGTTTAATCACACTTTCACATTGAATTATATGTCCCAAGCCCTAATTACTCTTTACATCATCATTAATAGGCCCCTATTACCCCATATTGTGCATCCCAAGGCATAATTTGATTAAATACCCAATGAAATCAACATTAGAACTAGAATTCCACATTCCCCAACAACCCAGCTGGAAAATGGGACCCTCTGGGACTAATTCACCACCTATGGTGAATGGGTCCTTCCCAGGTGAGACTAATTCACCCAAGGTCGCAAATCGGTCCCATTTGGGTCATTTTTTAGCTTTAAGCAAGAAATTTTGGAATTCAAGTTTTATTTTCCTTCATGTTAACCTTAGGGATCCAATTAATAGGAAAATAAGGTGAATTTCCTATAAATACAAGTATTTATACCCTAATTTACATTTCTTAACTCATTCACTACTCATTCATCATTTGTCTTCCATCTCAAGTCAAGCAAGCTAGGGTTTTATCATTTTCAAGTCATCAAGATAGCTTCGAAAGATATTCAAGGGAAGAATCTTCATCTATTGTTCTATAAAATCAAGATCAAACATCATGGCAAGGTATTAACTCCATTTTCGCATGCTTCATTACATTCTTTCTTTATTTTGGTTTAATTACCTACAAAGGGGTTTGATGGTCAAGGCAAACCCCCATGCCCTAACAATCAATATTTTCTCCTTCTCTTCTTGTGTGTTTTCAGATTTAGGCATCTTAAAGACTTGGAAATCATTGAAGATAAAGTTGCAAGGTTTTTGAATACCTCTTCTTGTTTACCAAGGTAAAATATCAAGAAAAAATCATTTTTCAAGTTCGAAAATTAGACTTTTAGAGGCGAACACCTGTCAGGAGCCAAAGAGTAGACCGAGGGTTTTAGTTTCCTCTTTTGGATTTTTAGAAATTCAAAAGTGAGCTAATTTTCCATTAGTGGTGAATGAGTCCACTACCAGGCCTAAAAAGGGTTTTCTACAGTTTTGGATACCCATTTGTCTAAAATGGGCTCCAGAATAGTTTCCCAAATCTGGGACTAATTCGTCCAGAATGGAGAATGAGTCCCAATAGGTCAAATTTTTAGTATCAGCGGCATTATAGATATTATTTGTAGTCTCCACCAAGTTCTCAGGTGTACACTTTCAATTTCATCAAATTTCGTTATAGTTTGCTTTCATTTCTAGGTGTTTTGCATATCACAATGTGTTTTCCAACAAGTTGCATTTCAATAGTTTTCACTTAATAATCAATATCTTTTATCAATTACTTGCATTTAGTTTATCTCATCTAGGCACACTTCATTTATATTTCCATTAAACTTGCATTAGTTTTAGTGAACCACTTATATTTTGGGGTTTATCTCTCTCCTTTAGGTGAAAAACCCTAATTGAGCAAGAGAGTCATAGAACCTACACCATAAAATCTATGGTTCATGGTGTATGTTTTTTTTATGTACTTGTTGTTCTATTCCATTATTCCTATGTGCATCTCTTGTTGTAATTGTTTAAAGGTGTTAAAAGAAATTTTTGTAACTCTTCCCTACTTAGATTAGTGTAGGAAGTTGTTTCTGTTCACCTGGCTTCATTTCACCCACTAGGTGTATGTCAATTGAGTATGTCATTCATTGTCATTTTTATTTATTTTTTTTCAAAGAATCAGCTCAAGATTTTTATTAGACACTTCAACTTGGCCATTAGATTGAGGATAATATGGTGTAGAAAATTTATGTTGAATATGATTTTTTTCCAAGAATTGTTACACCTCTTTTTTCTTAAATGAAGTACCATTATCAAAAGTAAAGGTAGAAGGTAATCCAAAATGAGCAATGATATTATTCAGAATAAAGCTATAGATTTCTTTAGCATTAGTGGATTGAAGTGGAATAGGTTAAACCCATTTTGTAAAGTAATCAATAGTAGTAATGATGAAGATATGTCCTTTAGAAGGATGTGATATTTTTCCAATAATATCCAACCCCCATTTTTCAAATGGACAAGGAGAGGTTTGATTTTGGAGCTCTTGTGTAGGATCTCAAGTGATATTACTATGTTGTTGACATTGAGGACACTTTTTAACAAAGTAAAAAGAGTCTTTCTCCATTATTTTCCATTAATATCCCATGTGAATCAGTTTGTGCTCTAAGGATTTACCATTGAAATGTTCACCCTCAGAGCCCAAATGATCTTCTTGAAGTGTAAGGGGTATTTCAACCTTAGTGAGACATCGAAGAAGAATACCATTATAACATTTTTTATAAAGAACATCAGAAATGATAATTTATCAAACTAAAAGTTTTCATATTTGAGTGTGAGAATTTTTAGTCACATCATCGGGAAAATTTTCAATCTTCAAATAATTATAAATGTGAGAATACCATTCCCCTAATTCTACATGGGCACACACAATACTATCAAGTTTAGGTTGATCTGAGATATCAGGAAAGCGAAGAACCTAAACCACAAAGTGGTACTCTTCTACACAACTGTCTAAGGGTACAAGGGAGGTTGTGCTCCCCATTGCATCCGTGTGGCAATTTTATCTCTTAGGGACACTATCTATCATGAGGGAAGAGAAATTATCAAGCAAGGATAAGGCCAAATCCCGATTCTGAGATAGCTTATTTCTTTTAGTATGATGTACATTCCTATAATTTGATTTATAATAAGTTCAAAAACACCATGAATTTGAATATGTTTAATGTTTAATGCCATCATGGAATGTAAGCCAACAATAAGGGATTTTTACTCAGTTATGTTATTAGTACAATGAAACTCCAATCGAAAAGATAGAGGAACCATTTTCCTTCAGGTGAGAGTAAGGATACACCTACTCTAGAGCTAGTTTGACATCTCAACCAATCAAATTACATCTCCCATACAGGTTCATGGTCCACTGTGAAGAGATTTTCATCTGAAAATAAATCTAGATTAGGGAAGGAGCAAGATGAGGGAGCTTCCACCAATTGATCCACAACAACTTTTTCTTTAATTGCTTTCTGAGTTACGAACTTGATGTTGAACTCAAAGAGAAACATTACCCATTTCGC
The DNA here is from genome assembly GCA_007258455.2 of Sequoia sempervirens. Lineage (NCBI taxonomy): Eukaryota > Viridiplantae > Streptophyta > Pinopsida > Cupressales > Cupressaceae > Sequoia > Sequoia sempervirens. Next base: position 660,744,280 of record VDFB02271358.1, read on the forward strand.
CAACCTTATTGAAAGATTGGTTCTAGTAAATAAATTTTTAAGATTACATTTTACAATTACATGGGTTTCAACATGGATAAGATAATGTCATAAATTTTGCATTGCAAAAATGAGAGTGAGACATTGTTTCCATGGTATAATATCGAGTCTTATAATCAACAAGAATATGACCAATGCAACAAACTGTTCTTTCTTTACCATCATTTTCATGTTGAGCTAATAAAGCTACTAAGGCATGAGGTGATGTAGAAATATAAATAAAAAAGGATCTATCATGCATAGTTAGCATCAAGATAGGAGGATTGGCCAAATAAATTTTGATTGACTCAAAATATTTGTCGCACTCACCATCCCATAAAAAATGGACATCTTTCTTCAACAAGCATGTGAATGGAAGGGTACAATTAGCCAATTTAGATACAAATCTACAAATCACTTGAGTCTACCCTTACAAACTACGTAGTTGAGAGATTTTTTTAGGAGGAGGCATGTTAAAGATTGCATCAATTTTATTTGTGTCAACTTCAATTCCATGATGAGAGATGATAAATCCTAAAATTTTGTTGGTATCCATGTCAAATACGCACTTAAGAGGATTTATTCTCATCTTATAGAGTTGAAGCCTTTCAAAGATAAGACAAATATTTTTGACGTGATCTTAACGAGTTAGAAACTTAGCCAAGATGTCATTGATGTAATATTCTAGGATCTTGTGAATGAAGTAATAAAAGATAAGATTCACTACCCATTGGTAAGTTTCTCTAGCATTATTTAGCCTAAAAAACATGACTACATAAAAAAAGGTACCCCAAGGGGTAGTGAAGGTTGTCTTATACTGATCTTCCAGGTTAATACAGATCTAATTATAGCTTGAGAAGCCATCCATGAAAGACAACAAGGCATGTCTCCTATAGTCGAGTCCATAATTATATCAATATTAGGCAACAAAAAAATCATCCTTAAGAGAATCCTTATTAAGATCATGAAAATCTATACAAATTAGAATATGAGGATCATGTTTACTAACAGTGACTATATTCAATATCCAAGATGAATAGTCAATAGGAAAAATAAATCTAAGTTTTAAAAGCTTCTCTATCTTGATCTTGACTAATAAGACAACCTTAGGATTCATTTTATAAATATTTTGTTTAACAAGCTTGGCATCAGGACATAAGACGATATTGTGAACCACAATGAAATCATCAATACTAGGCATGTCCTTGTATGACCAAGAAAAATATTAGGATGAGAATGTAACAAATCATCATGTTGTTTAGACTCTTCCAAAGAAAGGTATTTTCCAATATTAATTACTTTTACAAAATATTTAGGATCCATGAGAACATTAGAAGTATCGCCTTTAAGGAGGGTACTATATTCCTCAAGATGAGGTGCAAGAGTGCTATCATCTACATTAGATAGAGGGGCCTTCTCATCAATACTCATAATGAACTCTCCAAAATATGCTTGTTTGTTCAAGTAATATGAGAATTTTTGTTTATGGTGATAAGAAGGTAAGTTATATTAGGCACCTAAGAATTCTTCTAGTTCTTCCTCGAAGAGAATACGTCTAGAGGAACTTCATCAGAGTCTACCTTGTTTTCAATTAATTTAGGATAAACTAATTCAAGGGATGGACGTTTAGTAGAAATCATGTTGAAATTTAACCATGGCTTCCTCTTAGACTTTGTATGGCAGTATCCAAGTCTAAGTTTATACCCACAATAATTGAATTCTATGGGGAATTTAATACATTGTCCATTACATCCACAACTGTTACCTCCATAACCATATTTAGAAAGAAGATTGAAACTAGGGCCATAACATGTTTACAATTCTTGGGAAGGAGGAGGATAAATCTAAAGAGTGTGATCCCAACAACGAGTATCATACTTATTTACAACATCATCCTTCTCAATGGGAATATAAACACTAGCCTCCTTAACAGAAGCATGACTATCCTTCTTAGCAACTTAGGTGTGATCATTCTCCTTAGCAGGAGCATGATTTTCTTCCTTAGTGGGAAGAAAATTAGCTTAGATTGATAGAGGTCTATGAGATTTTTGGAATGTCTAGGTGGATAGGATCTACTTTGTACTCACCAATACAGGATTCGGTAAAGTCCAAGGATCCTCAATTGTCGCCAAGACATGCATTTGATTTAGAAGAAGAAGTAGAAGGGGTAGACTTAGGATTATCTACTTTAGGATGATTTTATCTAGGGACATTTGTCTCAAGGGAAACCTTTGTAATAGGAACCATAAGAGTAAATATCAACACATTAAAAGATAACAAAGGGCTAAAAATTTTAAGAGTAGAAGCAACCAAGGCTCGACCAGTAGCTACCATCTCACAAAGGTGTATAACATTAGGGTTGGCCTTGATTGTGATTACTTCGTTATTAGTAACAAATTTTATAAAATGGTGTAAAGTAGAAGTGACTATTCTCAATTCATGAATCCATGGTCTTTCCAAGAGAATATTGTATGGTAATGGTCCTGGCATAACATATACCAGGGTGGGTATGGTAACAGTTGTAAACCTTAAAGGAAATATTATCATGCCTAAGGCTTATTGACCAACATTATAGAATCCACGAGTGTACAAAGAAGAAGTAGCAAGAGAAGATGAATCAATTTTAATTTTAGGTAGCAATTCAATGCTACATACATTAAAATCCAAATCAGTGTCAATGAGAACATTTATAAAGTTAATATTGTTGATGCTAATTACTATCATTAGAGGATCCACTTTCCTCCATACTTATGGAGGTGGTATTTCATACGGATAGAATGTAATATTTGGTGAATCCACACAAATATGAATCATCAACACATTAACATTTTTTGACCCAGTAGAAGAAGGAAAGAGAATATTTTCAAGTCTTCCTAAAGCATACCTTAGTAAACTAGAGTATTCTAAAGAAAATCCCAAAGTGACATATTGGCAGGAGTAGCACGAAGTTGCTCGACAAGATCATACTCACTAGGTGCTTTAGCTACAAGTTTAGGTGCTTGAGGAAGTTTTGGTTGAGAAGGTGGTAGAGAAGTAGGTTGATTTAAATTTTTTTTATTCCTTCTAGTATTCTAAGTGTGGGCTACTACTCTATAAGAGGGATCCTTAGATTGTATCAACCTCATGTAAAAAATTTGCATGTCATTAGTGATAAGAACCCCACAAATAGAATAAATTATTTTAGGAGATGGGATAGCAGAAGTCACATAAATGATTGGTCTCTTAGGACTTTGAGGGGTGGCAGAGACTACAACCACATTCACAAACGCTTTGACTTACAAAGAAGAACAAGGTTTTGATGAAGAATTTTATATATCAGATCTTTAGATAGAAGGAAGCACCTCTAAGAAATCATCTAGGGCATGATCCAATATATCAAAATCTTGTTTAGAGAATGCATTGTCAAAATAATTAAAGTTTTGAAGAAATAGATCTGACGTGATTTCATTCATGTCAAATTCACCAAAAATGTAAAGGAGGGCATTCACTACTCTAGAGTCTCAAGACAAATAGAGTTTGTAGGGAGCGAATAGCCCTCAATTACCTCAAAGTATTAAGCTCAAGTGACAAAGTAAAGAATAGAGAATATTTGAATAACTAGATGAAATTAAATTATAGGCTATTAAGGTTAAGAATAATTTAAACTATTAAATAATAGAACCTGATACAAAATTACAAGATACAAATTATGAAAATAGAAAGTTTAAAAATCACAGATTCTACCCCTAGAAGGATAAAGCCTCGTCCATGGACGACAATGAACCATGGGGACATCTTCACCTCACACTATCATGCATGTCAAAATATAAAGTAAGAACCTTGAATCTATAGTGTCCAACTCCTCAAATCTACACATCTGCACACAAGTAAAATAGGGGAAAATGTTGGGGCTATTTCAAGGCTTTCCTCAATCGAACCGTTGTTTTGGTGTTTCCACCTCCATAGATAACCAGATAGACGGAAATAGATAAAATGACATGAAATATTAAATATTTTTGATAGAAACAAACCTCATTGTGGAGGAAAGACCCTATCATGTATAGTGTAGGAAAATGTATCCCTTTACATTTTCACACTTGTTTGGGCCCTCCCTGCTAAAATTGGACCTTTTTTATGCCTTATTTAGTCCTATTTTGCATCCATAAGCCTTATTTAATGCATCTTTTTGAGGATAATCCTGACACATTAAATAACCAATCATAATTTAATGATTTTAGATTGTATGGCCCAGATTTAGTGATCTAGGACTCATACACCACCTTGGGCATATGGGTCCCACCTAAGTTTCAGGGCATGGTCCTAAATTTAGCATAAAACTAAGCATTTCTTGAAATTTGTGTCCCAAGCTTAGCCTACTGGGACTCATACACCCCAACTAGTGTATGATTCCCGCTTAGCTTGGACCTAATTTTGAATTCAATTCTTGGTAGGATTTTATTCTCCCAGATCTGATGTCGGATTGTAATGTTGTAATTTCAGGAAATTTGGCACAAACAAGTATAAATACAAGGTTATTTCACATATTTTCACCTAGCAAGTTTACAAGTCATCTAGAAATTTTCATGAGAAAGTGTGATCTAAGAATTAAAGAATTCTATAAATTCAAGAGCATTCAAGATTTGATCATCAAATATTTTGGAACATCATTCAAGATTCAAGCATCATGTCAAAGTCATCATGCATCATGTTTTTTTTAGCTAACATTTGTGATGTAGGTTCTTGTGATTCAAGCAAGCATTCAAGTCAATATCCATAACATACAATCAAGATTCAAGATCTACATTCAAGATATCCATTACATACAAGATTGTAGCCTTCATTCTAAGGGTTTGGTGATTTACAACATTGCATATTTGTTCATTAATCATTCCTTCATTCTATTTTATTCATTTCAAGGTTTGATTACCAAAATAGGGTTTGACCAAGGAAAACCCCTATCTGCTAACATAACAAAATTTTTACCTCTCTTTAATGTGTGATTTATAGATTTAGGTTGAAGACCCATTGAAGAGAAAGATTGGAGAAAATTTGTCAAAGTTGCAAAGTTGTTGAAGTTGTCATCTCTCTTGCAAGATCACATAAAGTCACCTACAAGTTAGAATTCAATGTTTTTGACTCAGAGATCGAAAGGGAGAGAAGTTGCAAAAGATCACTACAGGGTATCATAGTTTCATATCAACCTTGATATTGGGACTAAATTTTCACTTGTGGCATATGAGTCCCAATAGACTAGATTTCAAACATTTTCTATAGATCCTGGTTCAACAATTTTAGATTCCAAATTTGACTCAAAACCCTAAACTAGGACTAAATCACCCCTACTGGTGTATGAGTCCTAGTGTGCTTCAAAATTCATAATTTCAAGATTGTAGACCTTGTTTCAAGCCTCCTCAGTTTTCTAGGTGCACCTTTGTTTATACCTGGTTTGTTATTCTGATTTAAGTTCATTTTCTAGGTCATTTAGTTAGGTTTTGCATGTTACTTTCATTAATTGTCTTTCTAAGCCTATGCTTAGTGATGAACCCCTTATTGACTTCAATCACACCCCTATAACACCTTATTGTAAATCTCTTTCCCTAATTCCATCCCTAGATTGAGATATCTAAGGTTTACTTGAATGAAACTTGAAGGAAATAGGACAAAGGTCCTAAACCCTTCTGTGTTCTATCTCCTAAAATATGGAACCCCTATTCACCTCATTTCATCATGAATGTAATAGAAAATACAAGTATATGATAGTAAATAGACGAGAAAAATAGATAGGAGAGGATTACCAAAAATCTATGGATCCCCTCTTGACTTGATAGACAATATGTGTTTTCTTCCAAGAGATCCTTAATTGTTTTTGTGACAAGAATCCAGCAGAGCTTCGCTACGGAGAGCAAGAGAGAAAATATGTAGAAGAGAGAATAGAGAAAGAGAGCAAGAGAGAGTAAGAATCGATAAAAATAAATGAAAGATAGAGTGAAAAGAGGACTTTTGTGAGGTCGAATGGGTGAGAAGAGACATTACACTTATTTTCTTGCCCTAATAACATTTTTCATAGGTAAAGTACATGAGATTCCTTCATTTGAATTTTAGAAAGTTAAGGGATGCTATCGTGTTGCGTGGACATCCATACATCACATAACTGTCCTACTTAAAACTTTGCAAAAAATGAGGTGTCTAGATTGCTAACACTTCATCATTGTCCCCTATAAAGGTGGAATCAAGAAATTATGACTCATAGGTTTTTGTCATTAATACGGCGGGTGTCATAAATGTAATGGGATAAATACATGTGTGAAATTGCCACAAGGTACAATTTTACGACACTACAATTACTAAGTAGATACTCCATCTTGGAATCATGTGTTACAATATATTTTTGGACACATAGAATCATAAAGTATCATGTATTCTATGATTCTTTCCATTAGCCTCATGAACCTTGAGTTTAAGTTAGACACAATTTTATTTGACTCTTTTATATTGTTTGTGAATTCATTAATAGTGAACCTTGGGTCAAATATTTTTCATATTTTCTTTAAAGCTAACTTGAAAAATATTCTAAGTCACAATATTGTGCTTTAAGAGACTTTTATACCACTCTTTACAATATCATATAATGAACTAAAATAGTTTCATCATTGAATCCTCATATAAAATATCAAAATCATTTGTAAGTTTGATGAATGATCTTAAATGATCTTCTCTAGAAATGGTATTTTTACCTTGAAACTATATGAATCTACCTCTCACTTCCTTTTCCATATGGTTAAGATAACCATGAATTCCTTTTAAATATATCCACCTATACCTATATGGGACAAAGGATTCCTTATATATGCATACCTTGCATTGTTCATAGGGACTCTATAGATTATTTTTCTATCTCTAGGATCTTTCCCATTTCTTCTCTCATAACTCAGTTTCCCTAATATGGAGCTTGATTTGATAGCTAATAATGGGCCCTCCTCATGGCCTAAATCATAGCTATGGTGACCTACATCTTTACTACTTCTTGTTTAATTTTATTTTTATGGTACATACTCCTCTCCCTCCACTTTAGGTCAAGAATACTCTTGTTATATGATAGTCAAGCATACTCATATTCTATGACAACCTCATATAACCATTCTTGATAATTAAATTTTATCTTTATTTTATAGGATTTTTAATTTTGAGGTTTAGTTACAAGTATAGGAGTTACTAGTTTTGAATAAGATCTAGGGGCTCAAAAATTATAGGATAATGAAATGTTCTATGCTCAATGCTATTTCTAGCATTTTATTCCATAAACCTCTCCCTCTCATATAATATTCTATATAAATGGGAACCATGGGCCTCACTATCAATACCAAACTCATTAGAATAATAATAATCATAAACAAAATGGTTATCCCTTATACATGTTCTATCAAGTTAAAATTATTTTTTGAGATCTAAGAGGAAAACTTGCATCCTTCACTTTTCAACTTGCATTCTTTCTCTAGGTTCTAGCTTAGGAACCAACCCTATGTTATTATTGTTCCTTATCAACAATATTCTACTATCCATATAAAATTTACCTTCAATTTCCTTCAAAATAAGTGTCACCCACTTATAAATGGGAGAAAAAAATTAATAAATAAAAATACTACCTCTAAAAAAATCTTCTCAAACTAAAAGGATGCGAGATTAAAATAATTACAAGAAATCTATTTGTCTCAATGAAAACTCATTTATATTTCATTATCATGCAACACTAATTAGAGTTTTACTATGGTTTAAATTCAGAGAAACTCTATAATGAAGATTTTGTCATGTGATAAAAAATTCACAAATTATTTTTAGAATGCCTAAAAAAATTTCACTAAATGTTTCAAAATTTCCACAAAGAGCACGCAACTTTAAGAAACCAATACGCATAATTAACAATGATCACATAACTAAAGAAAATATTACCAAGACTTACAATGAATGGGCATATGCAAGAAGTTGGGTTCACAAAATGTTCAAAAAGTGGAAGTGTTTTTCTTGATTTTCAAGATTTGTCACAATTGGACTGAAAATTTGAAGCACTTACACATTCAATCTTTAAAAAGTTTAGTAATATAAAATTTAGTATTTTGAGTCTAGTTTTTAAATATGTAATTTATTCTAATACCAAAATGATACAAATTAAATTTTAATAGGAATGTATAAAAACCGCTTTTTAAGTGTCACTTTTTAGGACCATATCATGCACGTGTACAAACACCCTAACTTGACCTAAATAAAAGTATTTACTAATTCCTTTTGGGTAAATATATGTAATAAACTGAACAATGATGAGGATATTTTTATAATTTATTTTTAAACATTTTTTTATTAATTTTTATTGTGCCTAATTACTATTTTTGGAAATTATCATGTATGAACACCATAATTTAACCTAAACTAATCATTTTTTATTGTATAGAGAATTATTTGTATATTTATGCCATATAATTTTTTTACAAAAAAATAAAAAATAAAAGTTATTAGAAAAAATACAAAAGCCTAAAATTTCACGTTTATTGAGCAGTTTCCTTATAAATTAATTAAAAAAATAGAAAAATAATCCAATCATAAAAAATTACATATTTGAAAACTAAACATCATGATCTATAATGGGTTTTAATTTTATAAAACAATTTTAATAAAAATCATTAGCTATATTGCCAAAGTTAGTTATCTCTCTTGACATTGCCTTAGTCTTGTACTTGGAGGTCCAAAGCTAAGGGTTTGGTTACCAAGCCTTTCTCAAGCCTAAAACCAAAGAAAAAAGTGATTTGGAAATAAAAAATTTAAAGAATGGGTACACATTTTGATTTCAAAATGAGTGTTTGTTCTAATTTTCCCATTTGGAAAATGGAATAGGTACCCATTTTGAAATAGGTACCAATTTTAGTTTAGAATGGGTTTTCATTATAAAATAGAATGGATACCCATTTTAAAATGAGTTCCCATTTCTATTATACCCGTTATTTCTAAATTTGGAAAAAAAATGACTTACTACCTTTTTGTAACATTCTCTTTCTGCAATATAGACTGACAACAATAGTTTTTATAATTTTTTATTCAATTTTGTCTTGTGCAATCTCTTAATAGGCCATATTCTATTCAATTTTTTGAAGGAATCAATCACAAGTTGATTATTCTAAAGTGAAATCAAGTACAAGGACTTTTATCAAGAGGAAAAAAAGAGGGTTTAAGATATACTCATATTTATTTGTACTTCAGAGTTTATAGAATAAAGGATTTGCATAGAGTTTTATTTTAAAATTTCAAGGAGGTAGCAATTTTAAAATAGATTAAGAATCATTTTTTTTATCAAGAGGGTTTGGTAATAATGGGATCAAAGAAAATATTTAAATAAAAAATGTAGGAAGCTCATGACACTTGAATAAATTGAAGCAAATAGAGAGATGGAGGAAAAATGGAAAAGAGATAGAAGAACAGGGATTCGATAAATTAAAAATATTGAAGAATCTAATTTCATGACTCTTGAAGAGGAGACCATGAAGGATGAGATGAATGTAGATGATACAAATGTGGAAATGGTGAATCTGGAAGATAATGTAATTATAGAGACAAACCAACTATGTCTTCAAATTCAACTTTGAATGATATGGAAATAGTGACTATGTAAACAACTTCAGGTATGTCTTCAAATCCACCTTTCAATGATATAGAAAATGCAACTATTCAAAAGAATCCAAGTATGTCTTCAAACCCACATTTTGATAATATTGATATTAATTATTTAAATGAAGTCAGATATGCCAATAATGATATCAACTATACTAGTGAAATAATCGAAACATAAAATAAGAATGAAATCCCTTATATGAATGAAAATGAGAATGAAATCCCTTTTATTGATGAAAATGAGAATGAAATCCCTTGTATGGATGAAAATTAAAATGTTTTTTTTACAATTGAAATAAATTTTTTGATAACCTTTCTGGTTAAATTTTTTGGAGATAAATGAGAACTTATGAAAATAGATTAAAAATTAAATGTTTTTTAATAGAAAAATTCTAGGATTTCAATGTCAACTCATGAAGCAATTGATGAAAACATGTGTAAAATATGAAAAGTGACAAAAAAAAAATCATTTTTTTAAAACCTAAAAATAAAGATGATTCAATGAAACAAGGCATATCTAGTTTTGCTAATGTTATTGATTCTATAGGAAAAAAAATTGATCTAAAGATAAGAATACAACACAATGTGCTATGACAACTACTTTAGTTTATAAATCTTTAAATAAAGGATATTAAGTAATATTATTGAATTTATAAAAGTAAATCCTAAAATCTTGATAAGAGTTGCAAAAGAAGAGAAATTATTGAAAATTATCCAATTAACCAATTTTGGAGTTTTAGTGGTAGACTCCCAAGGTCTGACATGAAATTAAATAATGAAATCAAAATATTTAATTGAAAAATATTGGCATAATAATACAAGAGTATCATCTAATATTAAAGATATTATAAAATTAAGAGTGGGATCAAAAAAATCTATTCGATATGACTCAAATTGAATTTTATTAAAAAAAATATATGATTCAATCTTACAAAATATTAGCATAATTCAAAGATTATTTAAAAAATTAAACCTTGGTATGTGAAAATAAATAAACAAAAAATATCTTATTGTTGTAAAACTCATGTACAATTTCATTATTATTATTATTATTATTATTGATATATACATTATACTTTGTATACTAACAAAACTATGCAAGATGTGGTATTAATATGTCACCTGAAACAATCAAGGAGTTTATATTAGGTTTATTTTGTGAACCATATAATGAACACTTATTTTATTTAAATACATGTATTTTTGGACAATTCAATTGATGTGGCAACCTTTCATTGTTAGGATAATGTATGCATGAAAGTAGTTTACATGATTTTGGACAGCAATTAGTGGATATTAAAAGATTAAAAAAATTGAATATTTTTTAATAGATGGAAAAACTAGAAAATGTTGTGAGCTATTCATAGAAAAATTAGTGTTCATGCATTCATTAGATAATTTCAAGATAATATTGTACCCAAATACGTGAAACACTCTCAATATTCTTGATGGCTTGATGGTCAATTTCATACATGTAATAACATGTTTCCAATTGGAACTAGATATTATTTGTTGTTGACTTTGCAAAAATATTTACTCTTGCTCCACAAGAGTAAATTCAATCCCAATATTATTATTCAATACAGGTGGTCATATTTGTTCATATTGTATATAGACATGTAAATGATAGTGTTACGGTGGAAAAGGTGATCCAAAGTCTAACCACTAGAATCAACACCTTTTCCAAATGGGTGGGTGATATGATATGGATGTGGGGTTCCTTAAAATTGGGGGAATTCAGATCTACCAAAGGTTATGAGTGATTAACCATCAACCAATCTTCCCTTGGATCTAAATTTTGATGGTAGGGGGAGCTAGAATTAGATTTTTGATGCAACAAAATGATGTAATTAGGTAAACTATGAAAATGCAATATTCTGAGATGAATTATGATAAACTAAAAACACACAAACAAATTTGGAATATAACATCTATTACATACAGAGGTAGATGATAGAATATACTTAGGATAAGAATAACTATAACAGAGATATAAGGAGTTACTCTCTGCTCTATGCGCGCACTCTTTTTTTCAAATTTTTGATCTTCTATAGCTTGATGAATCGATCTGGAGGGGGACCCATTAGGGCTCCCCCACCTAAGCACTTTGATCCCCACTGAATGGTGCACTTTCTCCTTTTGGGGAAACTAAAATTATGCCTAGTGCTTCACATGTTCCTTCGCTTGGGGGTTTGAACGAGGTTGTTTCTTCTCCTAGGGGTAAGGACATTCTGGTAATTCGTGAAAACTCTACTTCTTATGTGGAAAATCTTGTTGGAGGAAGGGCTTTGACAAAGGCACCTTAGGAATCTTTGTCTGTTTTTTGTACTATTGTGGGGGATGAAGTGGAAGTCCTAGATGTAATTTTGAATGATGCTTTGGAGGGCCTGAAGTTTTCCTTGGTGGGTAAGCTCCTTGTTGGTCATCCAAATATTGACTAGGTATGCAAGTGGGCCTCTGACACTTGGAATTTCAAGGGTAGTATTTCTATTTGTGCTATGCCTAAAGGAATTGTTTTTTTTTACCTTTTCTATACCTAAGGATATGATAAAGGTTCAATTGGGAGGCCCGTGGGAATTTGATAAAAAATTTAAGAATATTTTGTCTTTGTGTAAGTGGAAACCATGGTTTGATGCCTTTGTTGACTTGGGGAAATTCGCCCCTACCTAGGTCAAGCTCCCTAGTTTTCCATTGGAATTTTTGCACCAAAATTTTTTTAAAGGGATTGTTGATTCTTTTGGGACCTTGGTTACGGTGGATATAGTAACCCTTCTTAAGAATTGATTGGTTTATCCTAGAATGTGTGTCAATGTTGTTGTCAACACGGTTCTACCCACCTCTGTTACTTTGAAATAAAAATTTGTAAAATGGGTTCAACCGTTGGAGTATGAAAAAGCTATGGTATTCTGCCAAGGGTGTAATAAGTTTGGGCATTTATAGGATGTATGCAATAAAGCCCCTCTGGAACCTAAGAAGCCTTAAATTGAAACCCAACAGAGTTCCCCTTTGAAAAATGTGGTTCCTATGAACCTAATGAAGGAGCCTGAAACCCTAGCTCCTATTAAGGATTTGATTCTATCAAATAAAGCTTGGAAGCCTCCTCTAAAGATGTAGGAGGAGGAAGGTCTGACATTGAATGAGTATGTCTCAAAGGAAAATGTGACTGGTACTTTTTTGGAGGAGACTGTTGATGGGCTCTCTTCCCCGCCTTCTTTGGAAAAGTCTCAAGTTCCAGTGGGAGGTGAATAGCAAGGTGAGCTTCCTTAGGAGGGTGATATTTTTAGTCAAAGAGAAAAAAAATTGACTCCCTCTCCTAAACGCCCTACAACAGAACCTTTTTTGGGGAAGAATCAAATGCCAGAAGATAAAAGTGAGAAGGTAAAGATTGAAATAGTAAAGGTAGAATAAACTCTTGTTCTCCCCTAATTTAATATTCCTTGGGAGATGAGAGAGGAATTAAAAATTCCTCAAAAGGACCTTGGGAAGACAAAGAGGAATTAAAAATTCCTTGGGGGATGGGGAGAGTTGACCAAGGGGTAGATTGGGATAGCTAATAAATGATTGGGTTGTGTAAGTGAGGGATTAGGCAAATGATTAGGTGGGTAGTGAGGATTAATGATTTGCTTGCATATTGTGGAAGATGTGACACCTCCCTAATCAAGGATTAGGAATTTGCACATCCTTAATCTAGGATTATGCAAATTAATCAGGATTAGAAAAGAGTTAAGGAGGATGTGAGATGAGGGGAATTAAATAAATAGATTATTTATTTAATTATTTTGAGTAAAAGGGATAAGGGATGGGAGTAAATAATTAAAGGTAATTATTTACTTTAGGATAGGATTTAAAGATGATAGAAGAAATAAATTAGGATGAAAGGATAAGGGATAATGAATATTAATTAAATAATAGGGTATTATTTAATTAATATAGAGGATATGACATTAGTCGAATTGGGGGTAAATTGACCAAATTAAAGTGGTCAATTTCCAGTGTCTACATTTTGCCCCTCTTTGAGATGGTGTTATGAAGTAACATCATTTCAAAGAAGATTAAAACATATCACCTATAAGAAGATGGTTAGATTGTGAGAGATGCCCCAGTCATTCAAAGAAGTGACTAGGAAGAAAGATGATGGGATTGAAGATGAAGATTAGGGATTGAGGATGCCCCCTCGAGAGGACATGCGGGTTTAAGAGAACATGGGTGTGCTCTCGAAATGGATGGTGTGATGCAAGAGTAGATGGGAAGCAAGAAAGCACAAAGGGATTTAAGGATAAAGGTGATGTTGCCCCAATCAAGCTGTAAGCCAAGATTGATTGATGATGGATGGGGTGTTGTTGATGAGGGAATGGTATATCCTGAAAAAACACAAGGATAGGGAAGGATACAACCCGATGATGATGATAAGAGTGTTGTTGAGGAGAGAAGGATACATCCCACTGATGATGATGGTAATGATGATTGGATTGGGGCTTGTAGCAAGCCTGGGAACAAGACCAAGGATGTGATTAGATGATTTGTGCAAGATTGAATGGATTAGGATTGGATGGAGATGTGAGATTGTTGGAATGAATGAAGATGATGGAGGAGAAAATGTATAGAATAACAAATCTATATTATCGTAAGATGGAAAAGTTGATGAAATGATGAGGATGCAAATAATGGAGGGAGGAAAACATATATGATAGATAGATGAGGAGAGTGATGAAGGATGAATAGATTAGAAAGATGGAGGGTGAGGGGATTGGGGGATGTTGATAAAGTAAAATGATAGATGAGAGGATGGGAGATGGGGGATATGAAAGAAGAGTGATCAAATCAATCAATTTAATTGTTATGCATTATGATACCATGTAATGAGCACTAAATTTGATATAGCATGAGATATTATGCACCAGGGTATGAGGAACCAAGGTGACTTCATATCACATGCATGGGACTGACACAACAAACAAAAGGCTAGTCTAACATCCCAAAGTCACGGGGGCTTTGGTAGGGCCAATGTTGAAAAACCACAAACATAAAGGATGCCCCAGCGTAACACAAGACCACAAAGTATCTTGGTGGGTACTATGCAGGACAACCAGGAAGACAAGATCACACAAAAGTTCAAGATATGCCCCTAGTTCTACCAGTCAAAGAACACCATGATATGATGGATCATGGCGACCCTGACGAGGTATAATAGGAAGCTCAAATGATAAATGAAAACCAAAAGCATAAAAATATCACAATAAATTTCAAGTGTCCTTTGCCATAGGATCAAAAGGGTGGATGGGATTGATGCAATATGATGTAGGAAGGATGCATCTTGATAAGACCAAAGATGGTGACTAAACTAAATGATCGACATGACATAGGATACCCAAAACTAATGGAAGGGATGCTATGATGGATGGATAGGAAGATAAGGATGGGGAGATGAAAATCATTTTTGGATGGGTGGATGGGAATATAAGGATGAGGAGATGGAAGGGATGAGATGATGGGTGGAGAGGAAGATAAGGATGGGGAGATGAAAAGCATTTTTGGATGGGTAAGGAGATAAGGATGGGGTGATGGAAGGGATTTTCTCTTGGATGGGTAGGTGGGAAGATAAGGATGTAGAGATGGAAGGGATGATAGGATCGATGAATGATGTCTCCAAGGACTATGTCACAAAGAAGGAGATTCCACTCTCTAGATATGTCATGTATGATGAGACAGGAGGGATGGTAGATAGAAGGATGGGAAAATAAGGGAGTGAGATGGATATGGATAGGATGCACGGATAAGGGAGATTGATGGTAGCATGATGGGTGGACAAAGAAGGTAGATGGAGAGGATAAGGAATAGGATAGTGTATGGAAGAAGGGAATGTATTACAAGGGGTGTCCAAAGCATGCATATATGTTTACCCCTATCTATATCAAGATCACAAGGAGGATGGAGGGATTGGGATAAATGGGATATGATAGGCAAGATGTGTAAGATAGGTGGGATGGAGGAGATGGATGAAAGGGATGCAGTTGCCCCCAAGTGTGGAAGTAAACTAGATGGGGGATTTACACATGACACCTATTTGTTAGGTTTTCATTATGGTACTTATCCAAGGTGCTTGTCTGCCAAGTTTTCACCAATGGACGGATTTTTTTTCTCTTTACTTTTTTTTTAACTTTTTTGAATTTTTTGAATTTTTGACTTTTGGCTTTTTGGATAGTATGTGGATGGAGATGGATAAGGATAGGGATGTGGATAAGTGGAATTGGAAGACATGTGATGAGGAGATCGATGGAGGACTCAATTATTGAGTACCGTATGAGGTAATAATAGCCCATGTTTGAAGTGACTATTGGATGTTGGTACAACCAAGGTTATGAAGATGGATGGACTATGCAAGGGAATGTATTAAAGGGATTGGATGAGGGAGATATGTGGGATAATGGATGGGATGTTGGAAAGTGTATGGATGGAATGATGGGGTAGGTGTGTGATGGGGTAATGTTTTCAGGACCAACATTGGCACATATGGTGGTGGATTTGAAAGGATAGGAGGATTAGTGGATGCATGATGTGGGGATAATGGAGGAGTTGGGGCAGTGAATTTTGGGACATAAGGACCCAAAATAGATTAAGGAGATTTAGGGTGTGTATGATTAGCTTTTGAATTAGAAACTTTGGATGTTGTTGCATATTTTTCATTTGAAGGCATTGCATCTTTTTTCTTTGGGATCCACGTGGTTTTGATTTTTTCTTTGGTGGGCCTTCATGGCCTATGGGTTTGATTTGGATTTTGGATTTGATCTTTCTTTTCTTCACCATGTCATTTAGAGGGGACATGGGGATCTTTAGATTCATGTGGATGCTTGGATTTATGCATGTTTATTTTGGCATCCAAAGTGCTTTTAATAGCAATGGGATGGGTGTGAAGAGATGGATGGTGTGGAGGAAACATGAATGGAGTGATGGAGGTAGGATTTTGGGGACGATATGTGGATGGAGGATATGTATGCACGTGCCTTTGTTGATCTTGAATAGGGAACATGAGAGTGGGATGTTTATGATGGGCGACATGGATAGGTGATTGAAAAAGGATGAGTAGGATGAGATGGAGGAGGTGATTTTGGGATATAAGGGACCAAAATGGACTTAGTACCTGGAGGATGTGTTATGGTGGATGGGGGGACATAAGGACCCAAAATAGATGGAGTATATGAAGGATGGGAGATGGTGGATGGAGGGACATAAGGACCCAAAATGGATTCGTAAGACGAAGGAGGAATATGGATGGTTGTTTTGAGTCGATATGATGGAGGGGGATGGTGGAAAATGGTTTAGTGGAGTGATGGGAAGAGCCTATTATTCTTTTAGAGGAGGCTCATTGAGGATGGATAGAGGTTGTACCAACATTTTTAGATTGTGAGTCTTGAGAGATATATCCAAGACCCTATGTACGTGGATTTTCTTTGACATGGATGGGCTCTAAAATACCTTGCTCATGAAAGCCTAACCCTTTTCCTTGATAGTTCATGCTTTTGAGCATTTTCTCTATGGTAGGATGCTTGTTATTTTGGAAGAATAATTTGATTCCATTATTAGGTGGAGGAGGATGGGTGGTGTATATGGTTTGTTCTTCTTCTACAAGAAAGCCACCTTGGATGAAGGTAATAGTACCAAGTGGATATAAAAATGGTGTTAGGCTAGCTTGGTTAGGTGGAAATGAAGGATCATGGGATGGAGATGACAAGATGGTAGCATCTTGATCAGGAGGGGTGAGTGGCAAGGGAGAAGGAGAGGGAATAAGTGATATGATAGGAGTTGTATTTTTGGCAGCAGGTGATAAGGGCTCATGAGATGGAGCGGTTGGATCTTAAGTGTCAAGGGGATCATGGGATGGAGTGGATGAGGGACTATGATCTTGAATTGGGATAGATAGGATGGTAGGACCTCCATTTGGATAAGGGGATGCATTAGTATGCTTTGGAACAAACTCTTGGAAAGTTTCCATGAGTGTGGATGGTGCAGTGGTAGAGGAATGTTGAATGGGATCCTCAGATGGGGGAGACGAAAGGATGGAGGATTCATGGAGTTCATGGGAATGAATTTTGGTAATACTAGGAGTGGAAGGAGTGGATTGGATTTGGCTGTCCTCAATATATTGGGTGGATCTAGGAGTAGAAGATGGGGATTCAATGGATTCAGTTGGTTTGATGGTTTCAATGGTTTGAGTGGTGCTAGGGGTGGTAATAGTAATGATAGGTGTGGGATGGAGAAGGGTCTCATCGCCAGTGACCGTACATGGGGGAGTGGGCTGGCATGGATCCACAACATAAATATGTGGATTTGGGGATGTATGTTTTTTCATAAGTCCTTGGATGACATCTGGAATGGGAAACTTGCTTATTGTAGGATTAGATGGTGTGGTGGGAGTAGATGAAGGGTTATGAATGGGTAGACTAGGATTATGGATTGGTGGATTAGGATTTGATGGATAAATGGGATTGGATGGAGGACTAGGAGTAGGTGGAGGATTAGGACATGGTGGAGTGGAAGATGGAGTGACATAGGAGGATATGGATGGTGGATTAGGATAAGAGGACATGGATGGTAGATTAGGACAAGAGGACGTGGGTGGTGGATTATAGTAGGAGTATTGGGATAGTAGATTAAGGTAGGAAGATGTGGATGTTGGATTAGGATAGGAGGATGTGGATGTTGGATTAGGACAAGAGGATGTGGGTGGTGGGTTGTAGTAGGAGTATTGGGATAGTAGATTAGGATGGGAAGATTGGGATGGTGGATTAAGGTAGGAATATTGGGATGTTAGACTGGGATAGGAGGATGTGGATGTTGGATAAGAGAAAGATGTAGATGAAGGATATGATGAGTATGTGGATGGGGAAGATACTGGATATCCCTTCTCAAAGGTAGCATAAGGATTGTTATTGGGTGTGGATGAAGGCATGATGGCATAGCTTGGATGAGTGATTGGATTTTGGATGACACTTGGGGAAAGCTTGCTAGTAATGATAGCATCAAGGGGGTTTATATCGTACTCATCTTAATCAACAAGACTTTCATTATCATCATCAATTTAATTGGGGTTCCCCTTGACTACTATTTTTGGTTGCATTGATGGAGGATAAGGATTCATGATGCTAGATTGGATGGATATGGATTGAAAAGATGGAAATAGATTATTAAAAGGAAAGAAAATATGATGAAAAGATAAATAGGATGGTGTTGATGGTTTTTTTTGCAAAGTGCAACAACTTAGAAAGAATGTGATATTATATCTCTCTTGAAAGGTAAATCTCTATCAGCAAGCCTCAAGAGATAACCCCAAGGTCTCTAATGTTAGGTCTTGACAATGTGTAACCAACTCAATGATAAATGTGAAAATGCTAGTAATCACAAGGGGCCTTACAAATGAAAAATGTTGGAAGTGTACTTTCATCAAATGCAGCAATATGGTGATGCTTTTAATCCTAAAACTAACCCAAATTCAAAATAAACAACAAAAGAGATAAGGGTTGAGAGAGATTCTATTCTAAACTAACTCCTAAGATCAATCACCACAATGATGAAAGTTGCAAATGGACAGATCTCCAATAAAACGAATCTCTGCTTGATCAAGGACAAGCCCACAACTCTGCATAAATGGTGCAATCTTCTAAGGAAACTGAAGATTTTTAGACTATGAATATTCATCCACATACCCACTAACTGGCACAATGTAAACGAGCATCCATAGTTGAACTTTAGCAAAAAATAAGGCCCAGACAAACTTTACACAACAACTTACAATCAACAAATTGCTAAAAGTATGGACCGGAGATCGATCAACATCTTAAACATTTCACCATCATTGCAAAAGAATTGAAATCTAACATCTAACATTGAGAATTGAGAACAAGAAACCATAAAACTTTTGAAAATAAATACAAAGTTTTCCAAATCAACAACCCAGTTGCATTACTTCTCTAGTATTACATAACAATTTCAAGTCTCTCCTCTCCTATAGCTACTAACTTCTCCTAACTTGGCCAATTACGGCATTTACATCTTCTAATCAGCTCTTCTAATCTAGTCTAACCTCTTACAAATGAGAAGGAACTGGCCTTTTATAGAAAATTACATCTTGAATCAAAGGCCAAGATTAAATCAATCCAATGACACAAATTACACCTCTAGAAGAATCCAGTAGTTACATTTAATTTGGGAGCTCATAGTACATCATCATCCAATTGCATAAAAGCAATTACATCATGGAACAATGAGAAACCAATATTATGCCAACCTGTCATTAATGAAAATTCTGATTGGATGATAAAGTCAACTTCACATGTCTTCCAGAAACTCCTTCCAGCTGTAGATAGTTTGGGCACGAATTCTGATGCAGGCCCCACTTTTAACATTTGAATTGAACTCTTCAATATTTCCCTTTTGGCATGAATCCATATGCAAGTCCCCTTTTTAATATTTATTTAATCTTGAAAAATAGATATCATCATTAGTAGCTCACATTATTAAAAATCCATTTTCTGAAATTTTTCCATTTTGGGAAATTTTTATTTTCGAAATTTTTTCTCCATCTCAAGAATTTCATTTTCAGAAACATTTTAAAATTTCAAGAAAAAAAATTCCATTTTTGAAAAATTTTGGGTTTTGAGGGGGTCTTGGAATTTTCCAAAAATGGAAATTTCAGGATTTTGAGGGGGTCATGGAAATTTTGGGATTTTCCATCAGGGACAAAAATACCCGAATTCCCTGCAAGGTCAAAATCCCCTAAACCTCATAACTTTTTTTCTAGAAGGAATTTTCAAAAAGTTCAAAAAGCAACCATGCCTAATTTTTCATCCTCTATCCATGGGTGCAAAAAAGAAAATTTCCATTTTTGGAAAATTTTGGGATTTTGAGGGGGTCTTGGAAATTTCCAAAAATGAAAATTTTGGGGATTTCCATCAGGGATGAAAATCCCTCAATTCCCTATAGGGTCAAAATTCCCTAAACTCCATAACTTTTTTTCTAGAAGGAATTTTCAAAATTTTCAAAAAGCAACCTAGCCTAATATTTCATCCTCTATCCATGGGTGCAAAAAAAATTTACATATAACATTGAAAATTCACTTCAAAATCCCCATTTTCAAATTCCAAGATAGGGGAATTTCCCCTAGAGCCTCAAAATATTGTCCTCATCAAACCCAGTCTAGACTTAATCTCAAAATAACCTCCCAAGAAGAGAAAAACCAAAATTTGACCAAGCCAAGAGGTAGAGATGCAAAAGAAAAAAGAGAGTCCCCGCCTCTGGTGGGGCGTGTGTGCAAAAATTGCACAAAAAATGGATTAGAAGAACATGGAAGAAGGGATCTTAAGATTTGTTTTGATATCAAAAGATCTTGGATGTGGATGGACTAAAGCCCAAATTGGGATGTAGATTAAGCTCGGCTTGGGATTTGATTTAAGCTTGAATTAGGACTCGATTGAAGCTCATATTAGGATTGGATTGAAGGTCAGATTAGGATTGGATTAGAGGATGTGATGGGATTGATTCTAAACCAAGTTCAGGGGTTTAACTAGATGATGTAAGGTGTTGACGATTAGATTGGATTACAAAAGGATGATTATGACACCGAATCTACCTCAAGATGGAAGTAGATTGATTAGGTCAAAGATGATTACTAACTCAGGATAGATGACAATCCTAAGTAAGTTTGGATGATGATGATCAGGATCAGACACCTTAGCCACCTTGGATAAAAACCCCTAAAACAAAGTCTAGGTGATTGGGTTGATAAATGACAGTGGATATGCACCCTAAGGATGTTCTAAAATGAACCCATATGATTAGATTGATGGATTGATGACTTTTGGAAAATGCAGGTAGAAAAAAGTGACAATTGCCAGCAGATGGATAATGATAAAAAAAAATTGATCACAAAAAGGACTCAGAAAACAACAGGCTTTCAGGGGCCAGAAGGATTCACTCTCTAGAATTTGTATGGGCAGCGGATACACCTCTGTGCTAGGAAAAATCACCTATCTGGGTGACTCAAATTCATCTATGTTTGAGGATGAACAAGAAATAGGCGAATTTGTGATGCAAATTCTCCTATTCTAGGGAATAGGCTAAGTCGCCAGGGAAATAGGCTAAGTCGCCAAGGAAACAAGAAAAATTGATGGAGGACTGATGTAGACTCACCTAAAGGATGGGTAGACTCACCTATTCCAGGGAAAGGGTGGACATGGGGTCTCCTAAGGAGGAACCCACAGGAAAATTTGCTTCTGACAAAGAAAAATTTTCCTAAAGGGATGACCTAGATAGGACTCGGACTCTAAATCGCCCGTTTGCAGGGAAAAATCACCTGTCCATAGTGCAAACTCGCCTCTGTAAGGGGAAAATTTTCCTCTGAAGGTAGGGGATGACTATGGCAAAGGAAAATAAACACAATAAACAAATATTAGAAGGTTGGACTGACTCAGACTGATGACGAGCACTAGTATTGCACAAGAAAGCAATCCAGACAACACAATCCTACAATTAGTGATAAGGGTTTACAAACTTGATGTAGGCCCACCACCTTGAGGGGATTCCCCCCAAGGTTAATACTCTATGATATCGGGGTGGTTCTCTAGATCACCCTTTCTCGTGAAGACAGATAGCTAACATTCCAGTGGCACAGGGTCATCAACAAACACCACGGGCTCACCTTCACACTCTCTCTCGAGGACTAGCATAGTCCACCATGAGGATTTCTATCTCAACCCAAGGGAGTACATGGTGAGTAACTTTGGGGTATGGTGCACATCCCTTGCACTACACCAAGCCACAGCTAAAACACAGGTCTCTATCTAGGCTAAACAAGGCTATCTCGTGAGTCCTCAATATACGTTAGGTATGTGAGGCACAACCGTGAACACCAGCTCGTGAAAAGCGTGGATCAGGAGCCCCAACGAGGTACTGGAAAGTTGGACTAACCCTGCACATGTATCTAGGTATTACCCTAGCTTCAACTCTTCACTATACATGACGTGACTAGATTGAGGTACAACTTTAGCTCTCCCCCCTTTATATTCCCTGCCGGTAACACATGGTTGGGATCATTCCCTGGGTGATGAAATCCTAGGCAAGTCCTGCTAAGGGAAGAAGATACTAGATGTTTTGGCTGGTCCCCAGGCTCACACGCAGCACAAGGAGAGAGCTTAGATGCACTAGCACCTCCATGGTACACTAGACTGGACCAGAGAAAACTATGATTTCTCATCACCCAGGATCACCTAAAGGTGCAAGGGGAGTAGATACATCAACAAATTACTCCCAAACATGGAAAACAAAGTAAATTGACCCTTTAATTAATCTACATGTGCCTAAATTAGTGTGAAAAAGACACACAGACAAAACTAAACTAAGAGTCTTCAACCGATAGTCCAACAAAAGATAAATTAGTAGTTTTAATACTCTAGTCTTGGATAAGCATGGGGGACAAGCTATGCAAATTTTTAGCAAGATACGACAATCACATAAAAATAAGTTATCTGATTAGTACCCAAAACCAAAATCAAATTCAAGCTCAAATCAAAAAATTAAAGGTTCTGGAATACCTCAAATTCACCCTTGTGGAGGGTGGACTTGCCTCTATGTCAGGCCGATTTTCCTGTCGGGGGCAGATTTTCCCCTGTGTGTGAAATCTGAACCTACAAAACTTGAAACAACAAAAAATAGTGAAAGAGACCCATGATGTGGGTCCCACCGGGCATTCCAAAAATTTGTGTAGTGTTTTTAATCTACCTAAAATGCAAGAAATCAAGAAACAGACTAAAAACAAGAAAAACACTCAAGATAGGGCGATGAGGAGCTCAAACCAGTTTACCAAGTCTCCTATTGTGTAGATTTTCCCACGATGTTTGATTGGATGTGTGCTCACTCAAAATTTCGGCAGCATAACGGCTCTCTAGTGGAAAATAGGTGAGAGATGAAATGGCTAAGTGTTGGGATAAATAGATTGACGGGCTTTTTTCGATGAATGGCCAACATTGATTGATAGAGATCAACTGATGAGATTAAGAGTTGACCAAAGGAATTAAAAATCCCTTTTTAATGTGCATGGAAACGATAAAAAGAATTTAATATTCCTTCGAAAAGAGAAAAGGAATTTAATATTCCTTCGGAAAGAGAAAAAGAATTTAATATTCCTTGGGAGATGAGAGAGGAATTAAAAATTCCTCAAAAAGACCTTGGGAAGACAAAAAGGAATTAAAAATTCCTTGGGGGATGGGGAGAGTTGACCAAGGGGTAGATTGGGATAGCTAATCAATGATTAGGTTGTGTAAGTGAGGGATTAGGCAAATGATTATGTGGGTAGTGAGGATTAATGATCCACTTGCATATTATGGAGGATGTGACACCTCCCTAATCAAGGATTAGGAATGTGCACATCCTTAATCTAGGATTATACAAATTAATTAGGATTAGAAAAAGGTCAAGGAGGATGTGACATGAGGGGAATTAAATAAATAGATTATTTATTTAATTTTTTAGAGGAAAAGGGATAAAGAATGGGAGTAAATAATTACAGGTAATTATTTACTTTAGGATAGGATTTAAAGATGATAGAATAAATAAATTAGGATGAAAGGATAAGAGATAATGAATATTAATTAAATAATAGGGTATTATTTAATTAATATAGAGGATACGACATTAGTCAAATTGGGGGTAAATTGACCAAATTAAAGTGGTCAATTTTCAGTGTCTACACCTAGAAGGAAGCAAATCTAGAAAGAAGTAAGGGAGCTCTCCCTTTTTGAGTAGTATCAAGTGATACTACTCCTTTTTTTTCTCTAATGTGTATGCTATCCTAGAATGTAAGGGGAATTAATGGCCCTTATAAACAACATTTGTTAAAAGCTTGTTTGGCTGATGTAAAACCAGGTGTTGTACTGATTCAAGAAACTAAAATGAAAAAAGGTAGCTTTGAGAAAGCATTAAAATGGCTTTGTCCTGGGGCTATTTTTGAATTTAGTGATGTTGAGGAAGCCTCAGGAGGGATTGCAACTTGTTGGAACTCTTCTAGGCTTGTTGGAAGACTGAATTTGAGTAATAAAAATAGTCTCTTAGTCAATTTGGAAGATAGTGTTACCTCAGCCAAATGGAATTTGGTCAATATTTATTGTCCTAACTCAAGACTGGACATACTTGATTTATGGAACATGCTGGGAGGAATCATAGCCAATAGAAAAGATAAGTTTTGGATGCTTGGGGGGGACTTTAATTCCCCATTATACCCCTTTAAAAAAAGTGGAGGTCTTACTGACTTTTTTGATAGTATGATGGACCTTTCTGGTTTTCTTAACTCAGGGGGATTAATGGAAATTCCTCTAAATGGTTCTCTCTTTACCTAGTCAAATAGGAGGTAGGGCAGTCACCTTATCTAGGTTAAATTTGATAGATTTCTTGTTTCCTCTAATTGGAACATTCTACAGGATCACTCTCTTGCTTCTTTCCCAAGAACAAGGTCAAACCATAGTTCTCTTCTCCTAGTATGGGATGATAAAATGACAAGAGGGCCTTTTCCTTTTATATATGAAGTAATCTGGCTCCTTCACCTAGACCTCAAATCATTGGTTGAGGAATGGTGGAATCTACCTTGTGATGGCACTCCCATGTATAGATTAGTTCAGAAGTTGAAAAGAGTCAAATAAAAGGTCAAAGGGTGGAACAAATATTCGTTTGGGAATATTTTTGCCACTAAGAAAGACTTAAACTCAAAAATTAAGGAGATCCAAGATCTTATGGAGCTAGTATTTATGGATAATGAGACCTACAACAAAGAAAGGGAGTCGAGATCTCAATGGTATAAAACAAATAAAAAAGAAGAATTTTTTTGGAAACAAAAACCAAGAATCCAATGGTTAAGGGAAGGGGATAGAAATACAATTTTTTTCCATCAATCCACCTTGAAACATAGGGGAAGAAACATAATCAAATTTTTAATTACTTCTAATAGGACAAGACTTGTTAATGAAGATGACATTGCTAGGGAGGCTATTTCATTTTTTTCAAACTTTCCTAAACTACCAAAGGTTGATAATTTTGTATTGGATGATTTTTTGCAAGTCATCCCTCATGTTATCACGGAGCAGGAATTAAAAGAATTGTCTAAATTTGTTTCTATGAATGAGGTGAAGGAGGCTATTTTTTCTTTTGGTGCTTTTAAAGCACCAAGACCAGATGGATTTTCTTCGAGTTTTTTCCAAGTCTATTGGGACATAATCTCTCATGTGGTCATGGATTTCTTCAAATTAGGAAGGATTTTAAATCAGATGAATACCACTTTTATTGCTCTAATCCCTAAGTCTAATGATGTTGTTTCTATGAAAGATTATAGGCCTATCAGTTTGTGCAACACCACCTACAAGATTTGTTCTAAAATTATGGTTAATAGGCTAAAATTAGTCTTGAATAAAATGATTTTTTTCAACCAGAAGGGATTTGTCTAAGGAAGACATTTATTGGATGCTACTATTTATACCCATGAGGTTTTACGTTCAATGGATCACAACAAAAATTAGGGTATGGAATTGAAATTGGATATCTCTAAAGTGTATGATTGGGTTTCTTGGAATTTTTTATTTGTTGTTCTTGAAAAATTTGGCTTCAATGGTAAATTCCTCAATCTTATTAGATATTGTGTCACTACTCTGAAGTATTATGTCCTGATTAATGCAGTTCCTAAAGGCTTCTTCTCTTTGGGTCGGGGCTTGAGACAGGGGGACCCATTGTCACCTTACCTATTTGTCATTGTTGCTGAAGTCTTGGGCCGTAATATTCAAAAACAACTTGCTAATAAAACTTTAAAAGGTTTTTGTGTTGCTTCCTCCCTCCCCCCTGCCTCACACCAATAGTTTGTCAATGACACTATCCTCATGGGGGAGGCTTCTATTTAAGAAGCAAAATAATGGAAAGCTATCATTGATCAATATGCTAAAATATCTAGCCAATTCATTAATTATCAGAAAAGTAAAATATATTTTTTCAACACTAGCCAGATTGTTAAGGACAAAGTTATAAGTATATTAGGATGCTAGGAGGTAGACTTTCCAGATACTTATTTGGGCCTACCTTTAATATCCAAAAATCCCAATAGTAATTATTGGAATTACAGTGTGGAAAATATCCAGAAGAAACTTGCTAGGTGGAAGGGAAAATTGTTGAGCTTTTCTAAGAAGGTTCAACTTCTAAAAGCTTCCTTACAAAATATGCCTATCTACTATTTATCTCTGTTCAACATTCATGCTTATATTTCTAAGAAATTTGAAATGATTCAAAGGATATTCTTATGGTCAAGAGTGGAATAAAGAAAAATAATGGCACTCATCAAATGGGAAACTTTTTGCACACCAAAGAGGGAAGGAGGTCTGGGAATTAGAAGAATAAAAATGTTTAACAAAGCTCTTGTGGAAAAAATGGGTTGGTTTCTTTTGGAAGGAGAAAAGGATTGGGTACAGATCCTATGGGCTAAATACTTGAATAATAAGGATGCTTGTTGGTTTCTCAGGAAAAAGGGGCTACCTTATGGCTCTATCTTTTGGAATAACCTGCTAAAATTTAGAGGAACCCTCACTAAAGGATCAAAATTGTGGATTGGAAATGGGCTAAGTACTAATTTTTGGGAGGATGCTTGGCCCGCTTGTGCTCCTTTGTTTTCTAATAACAACCTTCAGTAAATAAGAATTGGGTTACAAAGAAGTATTAGCAATAAGGTTTCTAATTATTTAAATTGGGAAGGATTGAAACCACAATGGATTGACTTCAAGTACTATTTGAATAATGTTGTTCTCAGGGGTGGTAGACAATAGAATTGGGATGTTTCTGTAACGCCATAGAAAGTGCACAATATAAAATAGTAGATTAGAAGCAAACATGCAACACTATTAAAATCTAAGATGCAAATCTAAATGTTAAGCAACAAAGAACATAGGAAAGTCAAAAACGTAAACAAAACTAGAACAATCTCACCAATTTCGAACGTATTTCCATGATTCATCTCGATTGCCCTTCTCCATTTTGCTTGTGTAGTATAATTGCCCTCAGATTTGTAAGTTCGTGCAAGTATAGCTTAAGATAGTGATTAGCAAAATATCGAAGATTCAAGAAAAAAGTGCTCTCAAAAGTCATAAGATTTCGTGAGAGATTCGAGAAAGATTTCGAGAGAGATTAGAATGATGAAGATTAGACCAATTTGTAGAAAATTGATTATTCAAACAACAGGCCAAGATTGAAAGATCAACGGACGGTTGAGATCGACTGATTAGACATGCGTTCTGATAACTGTTAGTAGTGACATGAGTGATACAAACTAGAAATAAGATTAAAGATTAAATAAATGATTTAATCTTCAGTTCGGCATTTGAAAACATAAGAAATATCTTTGCATGACAAAGACAAAGATTGATTAAATCAACTCTTGTTCGAATGCATGCACAACATTTAATTAATTAAATAAGAATATTTAATTAATCTGCATGTACACACAAATAAGTTAGAACTAGACGATTGAATGATTTGACGAAGAGATTACTCGAGACAGCCACCCAGACATCAAATGAAGAGTTAACTGAGCGATTAAAATAGATGTTGAGTCGAGTAAAAGTGAATACTTAGATAACTCACATAATTATCTAAAA
The DNA here is from genome assembly GCA_007258455.2 of Sequoia sempervirens. Classification (NCBI taxonomy): domain Eukaryota; kingdom Viridiplantae; phylum Streptophyta; class Pinopsida; order Cupressales; family Cupressaceae; genus Sequoia; species Sequoia sempervirens. Next base: position 660,772,599 of record VDFB02271358.1, read on the forward strand.
TATAGAGGAATGCGTTAAAATAGAATTAATGAATTAAATAATTCATTTAATTCAAGACTCGATATTCGAAGAATAATTAAATAAATAAGATTTATTTAATTAAATGATAAAGAAATTTAAATGAATAATTAAATCAAGAATTTATTTAATTATAGTTGAAATATGATAAAGATAAATTAAATAAGAATTTATTTAATTTAACAAGAAGAAGGTTAATTAGTAACATACTTAAATAAAAAGCGTTTATTTAATTAATAGATAGAATAAAGAAAAGTGTGAATTAATTAAATAATTAAGATTATTTAATTAATAGAAGAATTAATGTTAAGATGAATTAATTAAATAATTAAGATTATTTAATCAATAGAAGAATTAATATTAAGATGAATTAATTAAATAATTAAGATTATTTAATCAATAGAAGAATTAATGTTAAGGTGAATTAATTAAATAATTAAGATTATTTAATCAATAGAAGAATAGGAATTATGAAGAATATTGAAGTCGCAGGCTTAAACCAGATTTCGGTGTCTACATTTTCCCCTCTTTGATACAATGTCACTTAGGCATTGTGTCAAATAAAATCGATAAGAAATATGGCCCAGTCATGCCCCAGTGTAAAACAGGTGAAGGTATGCCCCCTCGGGAGGATAGGCGGGTTCAAAGAACATGAGTGTGCTCTCGAAATTGATGAGAGAACTAGAAGATGAAAGAAAAAAAAGTAAAAAAAAGAAAAAAAAAGGATAGAGTAAAATAGATAATGGTGGTGAAGATGTAGATAAGAAGAAATGTTAGTGCAAAAAGAAAGATGAATAATAAAAGATCATGATGTTAGTATTAGCAATCATCGATGTTTCGTTGTATCACAAAAGGTATTGCACTTTATCATCATTGGGCGAGACTAATACAAATGGAGAAAAACACCAGGATATGACATAAATCAAGGTGTGCAAGGGGACCAAAAGTTGTTCTACCAAGAACTCAAACTTAGGCACGTTGTTAGGAATGTCAAGAAGTGATGCAATTGTAGCCATAGCGTTAGCTGCCCTATTTAAAACACGAGATACTTGATGAAATTTGACTTTGTCAAAGTACTCTTTAAAGCTATCAGCCATGCGCTTGTATGGAGCAATCTTCCCATCCTTAATCTCATAATCATCATTTACCTGTCTGATTACTAGTTGAGAATCCCCATATACTTGTAAAATCTTAATTTTCCATTTGACTGCCATGTGTAACCCTGTCACTAGAGCTTCATACTCTGCTATGTTATTAGTGCATGGGAATGCAATCCTAAATTACTTAGGGATGGAATCACCCTATGGTGTGATAAACAGGATACCAGCCCCTGAACCATGATTTGTATGTGAGCCATCAAAGTACAGCTTCCATGTTATGTTTGTGTCAAATGTGAATATAAACTCATCAGGAAAGTTTGCAACTAAGGGATGATCTGCCTGTATAGGTGCGTCAGCTAAATGATCAACAATGACCTGTCCTTTAATAGCCTTTCTTTCTATATACTGGATATCATACTCACTAAGTATCATAACCCATTTGGCCAGTCGCCCTGTTAATGCTGCCTTGCTGAGAAGATATTTCAGAGGATCTATTTTAGCAATCAACATTGTTTGATGGTTTAGCATGTAGTGCCTCAGTTTTTGGGTAGCAAATACTACTGCAAGACAGGCAAGTTCAATGTTACTGTAGTTGAGCTCATAACCGACCAAGGTCTGACTGATATAATAGACTGCCCTTTCATGACCTTCATCGTCATTCTGTGCAAGCAATGCTCCGAGTGAAAAATGGGTTGCTATAATATAAAGAATCAACGGTCTTCCTTCAACAGGTGGCATTAAGACAGGTGGTGTAAGTAAATATTCTTTAATCAGTTGAAAAGCCTCTTCACATCTAGCTGTCCATGCAAAGGGTACTCCTTTCTTAAGTAGATGTTGAAAAGGATGTGTCTTGTCTGCTAGCTGTACGATAAATCGTCTGATGGATTGCAACCTTCCCTGTAATGTCCTTAGTTTACTGAGATTGGTGGGTGGTGGCATGTCCATGATTGCTTTCACCTTAGCAGGATCCACTTCAATGCCTCATCTAGAGATGATATAACCTAACAACTTTCCTGACTTGACTCCAAACACACATTTCTTTGGATTGAGTCTCACATTATACTTCTCTAGCCTCTGAAATATCTTGTCTAAAACTTGTAGATGTTCTGCCCTTGTCTTAGATTTTGCAATAAGGTCATCGACATAATCCTCCATAAGAGTGTGCACTAGATCATGAAAGATAGTAGTCATGGCACGCTGATAGGTTGCTCCTGCATTCTTGAGTCCGAAGGGCATAACATTCCAACAATACATTCCCCAAGGACAAGTGAAAGTTGTCTTAGGTTGGTCTTCAGTAGCAATTCTGATCTGGTTATATCCTAAAAATCCGTCCATAAGGGACAACATCTCATATCTTGTTGTCATGTCAACTATCATGTCTATGTTAGGCAAAGGGAAGTCATCCTTAGGACAAGCTTTGTTGATATCTCTAAAATCAGTGCAGATGTGGATGCCCCCAGTTGGTTTAGTGACTCGTACAAGATTGGAAATCCAATCTGCATAGTCGATAGATCTGATGAAACCAACGTCTAAGAGTTTCTTGAGTTCTGCCTTAACTAACAAAGCAATCTGTGGGAGCATTTTTCTCAGCTTTTGTTTCACTGGTTTGGCACCTGGTTGTAAGGGAAAATGATGTAGAACAAGCTCAGGATCTAACCTGGGCATGTCAGCATATGACCAAGCAAAATTTATCTGTCTCTGTTCAAAGAAGTGGTGGAACTCTGATTTCTCTTCTGTTGTCAATGACGCTGCCAAATAAACTAGTCGAAGATTCTCTTTTGTGCCTATGTTGACCTCTACGGATTCTTCAACAGGGGTGACTTTTCCTGTGCAATGGGAAGAATGTTCAAACCTCCATCCTTAGGTTCCTCAAAGAGGTTTTCACCTTCGGATGCGTCCTTTCTTTTTACTTTTTCATTTTCTAAAGGTGCCTTTCGGTTTTCACCTAGAGACTCATCCTTTTTATCTTGATTATTCTTTTTCTCATTTTTGCGACTGGAGGGTTGAATAGATTCCCAAAAATATGCTTTGTTGTCCAAGTCAATGGTAAAACCAGCCTTATGATCCCCGTTAGGTATGCCTTCTCGTAATCCCAAGAACTCAGCAATTGCTTCGTCGTTCTCAAAAGTGGCTAAGACATGTGTGTCTTGTTGATCCCAATCAATGAGTTGGGGATAAACTAAGGGCATGTCATCGTCGGAGTTATCAAAGTCTAATGGGGTCAAGGTAAAGATTGAATTATTCATGTGGTTACAAAAGTCTTGTACCAGGTCCTTTTTTCTCTTGGGTTTGGGTCTAGGTGGATGAATAGGTGGGCCTAATGCCAAGGTTTGACTATCAGAAATAGGTGGCTCAAGTTGCCAAGAGGTAGGATCAAATGATTCCCAATAGTAGTGTTTAAACCATTCCTCTTTTGTCATTTTCTTTGGTGGACAGGAATTCAAGGGATTTGGTGAGGAACTTAACATTAAGTCAAGTTCTCCAAATAATTTGTCAAGGTCCATGGAAGAAGTAGAGGATAGCGATTCCCACTCATAATCATTAGAATTGGGGGAGTCACAATGATGTTGGTCTACTAGTTCGTGAGATGTCTTAATATCTTCTGAAGCACGTACTTCCTCAAGTAAGGATAACGGAGTACTAGGAACGCCAATCTAAATCGGTTGAAACCCTAGCCCTACTCCTTTTGGCCACTGAGAAACAAATATCCTTTGCCTAAACCACTTTGTCCATCATATCCTTTCTGAAACCCTTTCCATATAGACTTGTAGGGATATGAGCAAGTAAAAGGGGTTGTTGATTATCTTCCTTATACAGCCAGGAAGTGACATCTTCTGCATCTACAGCCTCTTTGCTTAATTCACCCCATTTAGTGAAAGTTGTTGTGGGAGGAACATGTATAGTGACCATAGACTGTACCCTACCTGTAAGAGGTAAACCATTTGACTTAGGAGGAACCAAATGGCTAACACAATAAGAAGTCTTCATGTAATATTCTCCACAACCCTTGTCTTGGATCTCAACCCTAGGAGTGGCAAGGAGTGAGGGTGAAACAGATGTTCGAGTGAGTGTGGACGGGTCAACATAAGAAGATGGATTAGACGATGAAGCCTCTTGGTTCACTGGTACTTGATGTTGGGGGATCTCTTTTAGATTGGTGCAGTACTGAAAAGGATTAGGATCACCATCTATAGTTATTTCTGAGCCATTGTAAGGGAATTTAAGACACTGATGATACATAGAAGGGACTGCCTTCATGGCATGAATCCATGGTCTACCGAGTAGAAGGTTATAAGGGTGAGATCCAAGACCTGGAATTTTGTCTCCATCACCGCAGGACCAATTCTAATAGGAAGTGTTACCACCCCCTTTGATTTGCGTTCCTCATCATCATAAGCTTTTATGATAATATTTTTGGTCGTGTCTACGCATGCTTCTGAGATACCTAATGCCTTAATCAATTTTAAAGTGCATAGATTTAACCCTGCTCCTCCATCTACCAAAACTCGTCTAACCTTGGTGTCATCAACGAGGACTTCCAGGTGTAAAGGGTCATTATGGTTCGTCCTTTCAGTGGCATATTCTTGTTCAGAAAATGTGGCATGGTGATTATTGGTCAAGTAGCCCACCATTTCCTGGAAATGATTGACATCTAGATCATTAGGGACGTGGTATTATGTAAAGCTTTATCAAGGATAGATCGATGCTCAGGAGAAATATGCAACAGTTCCAAGATTGAAATTTGGGCTGGGGTCTTCCCCAATTGGTCAAGTAGGTTATATTGTAACTTGGAAGGTTGGGGTGTTTGCTGTGATGGAGGGCCTTGGATAGTGAACTTAGTACGACGAGTATTGACCGCACATTCAGGATTAGCATTGATAGTAATGGTATTGATGTTTTCATCAGCGACGCGAAGGCAATGAATGATTTTGCCACTATCATAATCATGTTTGATACTTGCATAATTGGTTGACATATTGGTCTTAGTACTCGAATTGGGGACAGTTCCTTTCCCATGGTCATGTAGTGGGTCTGAAAAGACTTGATGATCAGTGTTCGATGTCTTTTGTTTTTGTCCACTAACTTCAATAATTCTCCTTTTGACAAGATCCTGTATGATATTCTTTAGTTGTCGACAGTTTTGTAAGTTATGCCCCTTAGTCCTATGATAGTCACAAAAGGCATTGTCATCCCACCAAGCTAGTTTAAACTATCTGGATCGTATTGTCTTGGTTCCTGCAGCTGTATGAGGTTATGTTGTAGCAATTGTTTGAACACCGACTCAATGGGTTCCCCTAAGGGAGTGAACTCACGTTTTTGAAATCTTCTCGGTTGTGGACGTTGAGTATTTTGGACCACGCTAGGAGGTTGATTGACAGCATTAAGCATGTTGGAAAAAGTATGAGGTCCTTGTAACGTGAGGAGGGGTCCCGCCTGTAGCGTTTTAGCATCAACCACCCCATCATTGGTGACATTTTTGTTGCGAGACCAAAATATATTTCTGTCAGTGGGGGTGTTTTCTACGATTGGGTTTCTATTGGATGTTGATATCTTGAGTTCACCCTTTTCAATGAGGTCCTTCTCTATTATCACCCCTTTTTCCACTAGTTCTGAGAAAGATGTACAAGAATGTACCCTTAGGTTACTCCTGAGTTTTGCATGAAGGTTTTCTTGAAACATTGTAACTTTTTGTTTTTCGGGTATCTCGACAGGACACCGACTAGCTATAGTCCTCCATCTCTGGAAGAAAGCGATGAATGTTTCCCCTTCGTCTTGCATTGTGTGACACAAGGTTGCTATGTTTATCTCATGATCTATGTTGAAGGTGAATTGTTCCACAAATTTCTCAACCAGTTCACCCCAAGATCTAATGCTAGAATCTAGACTTGAAAACCATTCCAGTGCAATTCCTACAAGACTTCATGGAAACAGCCTCATAAGATACATGGGATCATAAGCGACATCTATGCATATGGTAGAAAATTCCCTGATGTGTTCTATTGTGTTTCGTTTGCCATTGTACTTCGGAAGATTGGGTATGACATATTCGTGAGGGAAAGGGGTCATGTACAATGATCTATCAAAAGGGAAGGGGCATATGTCCTTTGGTGAAAATCATTTCCTAGTTGACACCGACATGTTATCCATTTGGGTTTACAATGCCTGCATTTGTGTTTGTAAGATGTCAACTTGGGTCAAAGATGTACTAGGAGGATGATGCGGATCCGGGTATGTATTCTGAGTACCACTTTGGACAAAAGGATTCTGATTCGGAATTGATGTAAATTGGTTTTGACTTGGAATATATGTGTGGACGGATTCTTCCTACCAATCTGTGAAAAGGGATTCTGATTCAGAATCGATGTAAGTAGATTCTGCGTACCAGTTTGGGAGAGTAGGTTCTGACTCGAAAACTGTGTGAATGGATTTTGATTGCCATATTGGAAGGAGGGAATGCCCCCTATTTGTGTAATCCGTGGTATAGTACTAGTGAGTTGAGCACTAGGTATGGCCATCGACTGTGGTATGGCACTCGTGATACTAGCATTAGGTGTAGTCGTTGACTATGAACTTGTGGCACCAACATAAGGTGTAGAGGCTAAGGTTTTAGACCTTTTATTCCCAACAAGAGGACCGAAGGGAGTGGACGATGAAGCCCCTGTAGTGAAATTAAATCCCGATGTCATGCTAGATGTACCAAATGGGGATGTATGGACTGTCGTACTCTGTGTAGACGTGCTAGATGGCATAGTCATGCTGACTTGAGGTATAGTAGTACTAGCAGTCGTAGTATTTGTCCCTTGTGTAGGTTGAGTTTGTAAGGTACTGATATCAAATCCTGGAGGTAAAGTAGCACCTTCAACTAGAAATTTGCCTAAAAACTGTTGACGATCATTTGCTAGGTACTCATCTACAAAAGAGGCAAACTCAGGGTCCTATGCGGCAGCCTCTATGTCCTCTATTGCAATATGTCCTCGAGTGTTTCTAGTGGTGAATTTGTCTAATAGAGTCTTATGAGGTCTTGAATAAAATGGATTGATGAACTCGTTTGGGTTCGACATGTTTTCTCTCTCTCTTCTCTTAGACCTAGTTTCAACCATGTAAGACAAGCTCAATATGCGAGATATGCAAGACTATATCTATGAACAGTATGACTCTAGTCTATGTTTTGGGATTTTCGTATGCAAAATAAGGAATATCCTAGGATGACACTAGTCTAAGCAAGACCCTAAAGTGATCAATTCTATAAACCTTAAGATGAAGGGACCAACTACCTAAAGTCTAATCAAGGTGTCAATTTAGTGAAGTTAAAGAACCAATGTAGGACAAGGATCAAAAGACAATTTTGAGTTTCCTAACTAGACTGATGAGCTAGGATGACTCTCTGTAGGACAAAGTATAAGATATTAAGACTAGGTTCAATGATAAATTTTGTTGACACTATGACTTTTCTAGGGTATAGATGGTGGAGTACTCCTAAAGTTTATAAAAGTGACCTTTCTAGAAGTCTAATGCAAGGTGATATGTACCCTAAGATGAAGCCAAACTCTAACTAAAGACAACTATGGTAATGACTAAATGACCCTAAGGTATTCAAAATTGAGCAAATCGTTTCAGGTTTCTGTTTCAAAGACTGTTTGTGTGAAGACAACTGAAACTGGTATAACCGTGTTGATTGGACAGTGACTGTGAATTCTGGTTTTCTGATAATCAGACAGATGTGTCGCAGGATTTAACAGATGCGGTTCAAGTTTAACAGTTGCGGTCTAAACTGACAGATGCGACTCAAAATTTACCAGATGCGACTCTAACTGATAGATGCGACTCATAATATAATGCATGCAGTTTTTCCAAAGCAAATGTGAGCCAAACTGACAGATGCGACCCAATCCTAACAGATGCGACTAATAATGACAGATGTGACTCAAAAATTAATAGATGCGACTCAAAATTTAATAGATGCGACTCTAAAAATTAGATGCGAGTTTCTAGTGAACAGTTGCGACTCTCTGTGAGTTTTCAATGACATGAAATTTAAACTGACTCCATTTTCCGTGATCAAATTCTGACAATCAAAGAAAATCATCAGACAAAGTGTTTTCAGTTTCAATTTTTGACTCAAAGAACATTTAAAGTGATAACAGACAAGCACATCCTAATAGGCCAAAGGCCTAGGGTTTGTATACTTGGTATAGCCCACCTATTATACCCCGGATTGGTGATGAACACCTTTCCTTCTCGAGAGCGGATAGCTTAGGAATTTGGTGGCATTGGCTCCCCTCCATAACTCATTAATTTCTTTCGAGCACACCAATTACGAATTCTTTGGGCAATGACCTCCCAAGAACTGCTATCTCTACTTAAGGGGATCAGTAGTGAGTATCTTTGGGCATGATACTGTACCCTGCACTATACCAAGCAATGGCCACAAATAGGTTGGTCTCTAAAAACAAAAGGTATTTAGTTCGGGCATTCCGTTCGTGGGGTGTGATCCATACGACGCGAGTCCCCTTTCGGATCCATCTCGTCGGAACCACACTCATGATTCTTGGGGTTTCCCCAAGAACCCACTTTTATATACCGGTTGGAAGTCCTTCAGGTTTAGGGTGCTACTGGTTTGAGTCGTCCTGGGGTGAGTACTTTTTCCCACCAAAACAAGCCCAAGTTCTAGAGTTGGTAACTGTTTCTCTTACACCCAGGATCGCACAGATGCACAAGGGGAGAGGATACTTCGATGTACCAAGTTGTAAGGGTGACCAAACTTGTGCTTTCGCACCAAACACAGTAGACACTTGTTAATTTTAACCAAATGAAAGATTTTCTAAGCTACCAAACAATCTGTTTCAAAATTAACTAGGGTCTTCGACAAGCATCCTACAGAAAAACTCATTAGTAATTTTCAATATTGTCTTCGTCAATCATCCTGCAAAATCTTGTTAACTCCAAATGGCCACACGCTGAAAATCAGATATCGGTAACACGAAAATCAATTGAAAATTCCAAATTGCTGAAAACAGAAATAAAATTTTACCAGTCAATTGCGTCACGGTATTACCAGTCAGATGCATCATTTCTTATTCAGTTACGGCTTAGAAAATCAATTGCGATTCAAGAACATATAGATGTGATGTTTCCTTTGTCAGATGTGGTTCAAGAAGTCAATTGTGGTTCAGGAAGCCTCAGATGCGTCGTTTCCTTAGTCAGATGCGGTTCAAGAAGTCAATTGCGGTTCAGGAAGCCTCAGATGCATCGTTCCGTACAAAAAATCTTCAAAAACCAAAATTAAAAGATCTACGGATTCGCGAAGATGGTGTCTTCACGTCGGGTTCACCAAATGTAACACCATAGAAAAGTTGCACAATAGAAAACAATAGATTAGAAGCAAACATGCAACACTATTAAAATCTAAGATGCAAATCTAAATGTTAAGCAACAAAGAACATAGGAAAGTCAAAAACGTAAACAAAACTAGAACAATCTCACCAATTTTGAACATACTTCCATGATTCATCTCAATTTCCCTTCGCCATTTTGCTTGTGTAGTATAATTTCCCTCAGATTTGTAAGTTCGTGCAAGTATAGCTTAAGATAGTGATTAGCAAAATATCGAAGATTCAAGACAAAGGTGCTCTCAAAAGTCATAAGATTTCGTGAGAGATTCGAGAGAGATTTCGAGAGAGATTAGAATGATGAAGATTAGACCAATTTGTAGAAAATTGATTATTCCAACGACAGGCCAAGATTGAAAGATCAACGGACGGTTGAGATCGACTGATTAGACATGCGTTCTGATAACTGTTAGTAGTGGCATGAGTGATACAAACTAGAAATAAGATTAAAGATTAAATAAATGATTTAATCTTCAGTTCGGCATTCGAAAACATAAGAAATATCTTTGCATGACAAAGAAAAAGATTGATTAAATCAACTCTTGTTTGAATGCATGCACAACATTTAATTAATTAAATAAGAATATTTAATTAATTGCATGTACAAGCAAATAAGTTAGAACTGGACGATTGAATGATCTGACGAAGAGATTACTCGAGACAACGACTCAGACATCAAATGAAGAGTCAACTGAGCGATTAAAATAGATGTTGAGTCGAGTAAAAGTGAATACTTAGATAACTCACATAATTATCTAAAATATAGAGGAATGCGTTAAAATAGAATTAATGAATTAAATAATTCATTTAATTCAAGACTCGATATTCGAAGAATAATTAAATAAATAAGATTTATTTAATTAAATGATAAAGAAATTTAAATGAATAATTAAATAAAGAATTTATTTAATTATAGTTGAATATGATAAAGATAAATTAAATAAGAATTTATTTAATTTAACAAGAAGAAGGTTAATTAGTAAACTTAAATAAAAGCGTTTATTTAATTAATCAGATAGAATAAAGAAAAGTGTGAATTAATTAAATAATTAAGATTATTTAATTAATAGAAGAATTAATGTTAAGATGAATTAATTAAATAATTAAGATTATTTAATCAATAGAAGAATTAATATTAAGATGAATTAATTAAATAATTAAGATTATTTAATCAATAGAAGAATTAATGTTAAGGTGAATTAATTAAATAATTAAGATTATTTAATCAATAGAAGAATAGGAATTATGAAGAATATTGAAGTCGCAGGCTTAAACCAGATTTCGGTGTCTACAATTTCTATGGACTCTCTGTTGATACTAATTGGCAATCTTGACCCTTTTTCAAGAAATAGAAAGAATGAATGGATCTGAACAAAACATGCTTCAGGGAGGTTCTCAATTAAGTCATCCTATGAGACTATGGAGGTACATCCCCTAAACCCTAGAATCTTTAATTGGAACATGCTGTGGAGTAAGAACTTAATCCTCAAGATTAATTACTTCTAGTGGATTTTAATACATGGTAATATTCTCACAATTGACAATGTTAAGAAAAGAGGCTGGTATTTAGTTAATAAATGTTATCTTTGCAATGCAGAAGAAGAAACTGTAATGCATTTGTTCTTTTAATGCCCCTATGCTCAAGAAGTTTGGGATTTTTTCCTAAAAAATCTTATGGTGGAATGGGCTTTCCCTGCTTTGATCAAAATTTGTGTTGAAGGACATGGAGCTTATGTCCTTACTCTCACAAAATAATTCTTTACCTATGGAGACAAGTTCCCTCATTCCTCACCTAGGGTTTGTGGAAAGAGAGAGATAATAGAATATTTAGAGATGTTTCTAAGAATAGTAAGGAGTTATGTATGCTTATAAGGAAAAAAATTCAAGAAAACATTAAAAGCTGCAAGTACACCCAGTCAAGGAAAGGGCCTTCCTATCGAGAGCTAAGAATCAAGAAACACTAGGGGATTTCCCATGACCTTAATAATGTTAATTGGGCCAAACAGATTATCAGAAGCAACACTGTTTGGATCCCCCCAGATCCAGGATTGGTAAAATTCAATTTCAATGGATGTTCAAAAGGGAATCTGGGTCTAGTAGGATCAAGTGGAGTGGTTAGAAATGAATGTGGCATATATGTGGCAGGATACAACAAGGGCCTGGGTACAAAAACTAACAATTTTGTTGAAGGCTTTGTTGTTTGGGTGAGAATAAGCTACCTCAAAGATAATGGATATATGAAACTTATTTTTGAAGGTGATTCCAAGCTTATTATTGACTATTTGAAAAATATAGCAGAGGAACCTTGGGAAATAAAAGACCTATTGGATGATTGTAAAAAACATGCTTTATTCTTTTCAAACCTACAAGATTTACCATTCTTTTAGGGAAGGCAATAAGGCTACTAATGCTATTGAAAAATTTGGCCTTAGACGGGAGCTGTTAAAATTTTGGGCTTTCTCCAATCTATCTAATCAGATAAAAGAAATAATTGCTATGGATAGATTAGGAGCCAAGGGAAGAATGGAATATTGGATTAATCATGGAAAAAATAAAAATAATTAAAAGAGGAGGTGTGATTTGTCACCCATCTATCAAGTGGGTGTATCCTCGGTGGCATCTAGGCAAGTTGACAAGATGGACTGGGTGGTACGTGTGTGGAGATATGCCTAATCCCAAAGAAATTAAAAGTGTGAGATGGAAAGGAAAGATAATTTGGTGTATCTTGTGCTCCAAAAATAAAAAATTTATTGATAATTTAGGGAGCATCATTCGCATTGCTAAAAATCTTGAGTTTGATTTTGCAAAAGACACATTGACATGTGTTAGTGCTGATAGGAAGGAGAGTATTAAAATAAGAATAATCATGAATAATAAGGGTGGTGGAGCTATCAGATCTCATAATGAAGGGGTTCGAAAAGGTAAAAATTGGCTTTGTTTCAAAAACAATTATTTTAAACAACCTACTAGAAGTTTTGAATCATTATCCTCTCAAATGAAAAACCCCAAGGTCTCCCTCAATACTGAGAATTTTGAACTGTCGGTTGCAACTGTTGTGAACGAAGAGGGACAAAAAGATGAGTTTATTTTCCTTCCAAAGAATTAATTTTGCAAGGATAACACCATGGGAGGCCCCAAAAACATGATAGAGTCACGTCAGTATGATTCTCTGAGAAAGAATTTAGAGTTGGGGGGTTTGTTTGAGAAAGCTAGCTTTACCCCATACTTTGCTGCCATGGAAGGATATAATGAGCAGTTGAGATATAAGTTTGCAAATGCATGGAAGGATGGTGAAGTGGTGTTGGGTGGTCTACATTTTACGGTGGATGCTAAGCTCATTTCCATGGAAATAGGGCTGACATACGAAGGGAAGAAGGTGGCGAAGATAAGTAATGGCAAGTACCAATCTTATATTGAGAAATTTTTTGAGGATAAGGAAAAAGCACATAGATTCCAAAATGGTTATTCTAGGTTTTTTCTTCCCCCCCGTACCACAATGTGTGTTTTTTTGTGATGTACTTTACGCTTGAAGGTAGGTTTCAGTCTATTCATGGATACCACTTCCCAATCTTGAACCATATTCGACACCTTGAGAAGATTAACCTACCTTTCTTCCTCTTTTCATCCCTGAGCCAGAGTCTAACCAATGGAGCTAATTCACCTTTACAGCAAGGTCTTATTCACACCATTTGCAATTATGAAATACCTACCCCAAAAAGCTCTATGAAAATTGAGCTTATTGAAATCCATCCCTACACCCTAACAAAAAAATCTGGTAAGACTTCTCCCAACCCTGTTGACCCTACTTGGTTGGACCTACTTAAAGTCACTCCTAAAAAATGGAGTGTTGATCCTACTATCCCTGCTATGAAAAAAAAATGAAAGATGCTTATCTGGGAGTTGGGGGTTGATCCCAACACTATCATGATTCTAGAAAACAAGAACATTAGTCCTGATTGTTCTACACCGGTGGGTCATAGGTCTACCAGGATTGCTTTGGCAGTGTCAAAAAGGTTTGAGAGCAGAGAAAAGTTGAGAATATTGGATCAAAAGTGTGTTACTGGGTCCTAGGATAGTAAAGAGAAGAAGGTTAGAGAGGATATTTCTTCCTCTCCTAAGGAAATTCTGGATATCCTTGGGGATGAGTCTACTAAAGAGGAGGAATCAATGTCGAAAGATGAGGATGATGCTAGCAATGAGGGTGAGGAAGGTGAGTCACATCAAGAGGATATGTAGGAAGATGATAAGGAAATTGATAGGGATGTGGAAAATTTTGATGCCACCAATAACATGGAGGCATTGGAGACTAATAACCTTGGGGAAGAGAATTTTTTGGGTTCTGACACAGCTACAATTCAAAGGGTGGAGGAGAGGATGGAAATGTTAGAAAAACTTGTGCAAGAGGAAGCTAATGATAGTAGATTTAAGGCTCTTGAAAATTTTGTTAAGGAGAGGAAGGGTTGTGTTATATAGGGGCTTTCCTCAGTGAAACCTAGTGTTGGTATTTCTATATCCACAATGGAAAATTTAATGATAAAGAGAGTGTATCCTTTTGAGGGATAGAGAAACAAGTAGTGAATTAACAATTTACTACAACTTACCACTCAAATTTGATCTGCTTGATGGACTGAAGTCATTCTCATCACCTTCAAGGATCAATTGCAACTTGACTTGACTTGATCTGATGACCTACTTGTACTAGTACTCAAAAAAAAAAAAAAAACATGAACAAACTCACATAAAACTTGACATGATTCTTGAATGATGAAATATTGCAATAATTCTACAAATTTTTCTCTTGACTAATTTTAGGACACTTTATTTGCTCAATTGAATTCTCTAAAAAAAAATTTCTCATTCAAATGGTGAAATACTATTTATTTATATGCACTTCTAATTTCTCAAAAATTAAATCTTGATAGCTGGAAATTAAAATTTAATGTCAAATAATAATTTAACACTGACATATTTAAATTTAGGGCCAACTTAAGAGGTCTATGGTGTAATGTGCCCTAGATCAAATCCCTCCTTTTTTGGGATCCAAATTTTTCAGGCGAAATATTAAATGCATACTTTGGTTTTTCATATTTGATTTTCTAATAAATACTAAAATGGGCCATGGAATGCATAATTTAGGAAATTAGGTGCATAATTAGGTTCAATCACATAGGAGGGAGTAAAACCTAGTGCAAAATTTTTAAGGGAGATAGTTTATGATGCTACAAATAGTACAAAAGATAATAGAAATTTTTTGAGCAAGTATGGTTTCTATTTGAGCGATAATCAGTACACTCATCAGATTTTTTTTAATATTGTTTCAAAATATTTTATAAAAAATTAAAAGAAAGAGAAATTCATATGAGTGAACATCTCATATGGTCAGATAATTGTATGGGACAATTCAAGAATTCTAGAATATTTTATTTGTTATGTAGACCTCACAAAGAAAATAATATCCAACACATGTGGAGTTTTTTTAAGCTGGACATGGTAAAGAATTGTTAACAGGTGTAGGAAAACTGAGGGGGGGGTGAATCAGTTGTCACACAAATTCAAATTCAAATTTTCAACACTTATCAATTCCACAACCACACTATTTTGTTATTAAGGATGAACATGAGATACAAAAAATAGAAAGTTAACACATTGAACACCATATTTTATGTGGAAAACCCGAGGGAAAAACCATGGTGAGGATTAACTCACAATATAAAGTAGTTCCAGAATTGAATATATAAGGCTCACTGCTAAGGTCTCACTGCCCTAAATAGGACTCACTATCTAGATACAAAAGCTCACTACTTACAAGGGAGGCTCACTGCCTACAAAAGATTTACAAAAAAAATTGGGCTTTTCAACCAAATTGAACTGAGTAAAATGCACCTAACAAGTATTGATGTAGTTCTGGTGATGCTCAATAGACTGACTTGACACACTTCATCATTTTTTCTCTTCTTCACTTTCGCATTCACTACTGCTTCATTGATCACACATACACTATCACACATGACACACACTCCACACTCCAAAACCTATTCAACACATATATATGTACTCGATCTACCTACAAGCATCAATTAGGTCAGCCTAATTAGATGCATTTCTTTTCTTACCAAAAATACCAATCTTGTCGACTTCAAGTATTCACCAAAATCTTCCCAAATAGAAATTCAAATGCATAATATGCTACATCATATCGGCATAGACTTAAGATAGGTCACACATATATCCACATAACAAAATTAATTCACCATATCACAACTAATCCAAGAAGTCAACCAGAAATAGACTTCATTGCAAAAAAGCAATTAACAAATTAAATCCAACATGTCGTACAAGCACCAGAGCACAAGAAATTCTGAACATACATGCCTTTAGCAACCATAAGTAGTTTCCCAAAACCGCAAGCAACGACTACCAATTGTGGAGTATTGCAGACTGGAATACCAGAGTATGCAGCTTGAAATCAGGTTCAGATATTGAACCAAAATACTAGATCAAGCACTGACTTAGACTTGCAAACACAACATGGTGACATAAATGACAACACAAAGCTATAGACATGATCATTCTTCTTCATGTTTCCAACAATATCTCCCTTTTTCATTGATGGCAACATGTGCCAAAATTTTCAAAAACTTTCCTCCAATTTCTCCTAACTTTCCAAATATCTCCCCCTTTGACATCAATGGAAAAGGGCAGCCAAAAATATGTAAACGTGGTGACATCAAAATTGCAAAAAGATTATAATTCTTTTAAAAACTTCCATCCATCCAAAACATTCAACAACAATTCATGTTTTCTTCATTTTATTTATATTCCTTTTTCTCTTTCTTTTCTTCTTGCCAAAACAAACAAAACAACAGAAATTGAACATTCAATATTAAGTAAAAATTACACTTGTCACCTCAAACACCTTCTTGTATCTTTCTTTGATAATTGGATGTAACTTCAACCAGTTGAGTGTAGTTGAATCCATTCTTTTGCAAATGCTTTCCAATAGGGCCAATAGAGTAAAAGAAGATGACTAATACAAGTAATGTCTTTCACAATCTTCTGTGTTAGTAAGTATTCTGGAAAGATGGTCTAACCAGACCTCAGCAATCTCCTTAAGGAGCCAGAAATTCTTTACCACATTATCTCTTTGTCTATGCACAACAATCAGCTCAGCTTGCAATTCTCCAACTTTTAGCCTTTATTTCCCTTCTTTGTCTTTAAATATATCAAAGTTCTTTTTGATGTTGTTCACCTCAAATTCAATTGCTTCAATCCTACTTCTGAAATTCTCTACCGCAACAGGCCACTGGAGATAATATTTGTAAATATTCAATATTTCGTTGATGCATTTCTTTGTTTCCAAGTTTAGATAATCTCAACTTAGCTTCAGTACATCTCTTTTCAACCAAGGCTTCCAACTTGCATCCTTTCGAACCTACAAGCAACATTCTTTCTTCAACAATCTCAGCTAAATTTTCTTGAAAGGAATAAGAAAAAGTTGATACATCAATACCTTTTTGAAGTAGATACTCTACTAGAGCATCATCAATTTTTGATTCTATCAACTGGAGAAGCTGCATTCCATATCTCACCAATCTTCTTCATCTTTCCTTTAGCCAATATAGAATGGATATCATCTGGATCAGAGAATTCAAATCCAAGTAGAGATCCTTTTTCCTTTTCTTCTAAAAAAACAGTGATGTCTTCAGCTATAGCTTTTCCTTTCTTCAATTCTGGAGGGGAATCACTAATGACAACTTCCAATTTTCTCTTACCGAAGGAAAAACCCACTTCAAACTGACTTGGTGCTGACATACTAGAGCATAGATTTGTTCTTAAGGATGTGAAATATGATTTGCACATACTTGCATTATTTTCCAACACATCTAGGTATTTGTAGACTCATTTCCCAATAAGAATATCGGATTCCCACACAACATTTTATTTTCTCGGTAGGGAGCTCAAAAAGTAAAAGACCAAGCACACAAGCAAAGATCCAAACCAAAAGGGATAACCCTCAACCACCAACATTCGGGCATTTTCAGATAGATTTTCAAGTAATAGGCTACACAAATCAAATTGCATTCTTTCCTTAACCATCATATGTGTAATGTATATAGCGATAGCCGATGTTGAACCTTCACAATTTCAAAATTAGATTTTGTAAGAAACACTGTATGCAACATACCTTACAACCGAATCTACAAGAGTGTTTATCAATAGAGCTTGAGGGTCTTTGTTAATGCCAGTAAGTTCCTCCACATCTTTGTATTTCATGGTTTTCTTTCCAGGAAGATCCCCAATACTGCATAAGCCAATAATCGCTTTGATCGCTTCCTCCATAATTTGGTAGGGTTTGTCCAATACAATGCTACCATTCTTGAAATGATTCAACAAGAACAAAATAAACTCTTTATCAGCAAACCAAGGAAATTCTCCCCATAAGTCCATACCTAGGGTTTTTATGCTCTGTAATTCATTTTTGTTTAGCCCTAGTTCCATTCCTTTCATCTTCCTATGATCAAATTCTTCCAATTCAACTCCTTCAAGCTTCAGTGGAATGTCGCCACTCGATTCTCTATCCATTGTTGTGCTCAACTTTCTTCATTTCGTTAATGATTAATTGAAACTTCTCTTTCTGTCTTCCCTTTTTCAAACTGATAAATGATTCCAGATTACTCGTGGAAAATTCTTTGAATTCCCTTTAGAGACAATTCAACCTACTTCAATATCACTTCGAGATCACTCCAAGGCACCATTCAAGTTCTAAAAATGCTCAACTAATCAAAAAGACTTACACATTTCAGCTTATACATCATCGATTTTTCCTAGAACACATTAAATGCGACAAACATCAAAAAGCTGCTAAAAACATTCTTCCCTACACAGAAAACCCTAATTCGGTCCACAAATCATTATTCCAACATGTTTTCTTTTGGTTCCTTTTCCAAAAACTCTAATTCTTCATTCTTCACATTTCATCCTCGTGCTAGCATCTAGCACTATTAGGAATTGTATGCAAAAGATATCAATTAAATGCAAATAAATATTAAACACAGAAATAATAACAACAAGAGACAATATTTAACATGGTTCACCCAAACTTGGGCTACGTCCACCAACAAAGAGTCCAATATTATTATCTAGTAAATCAAACCAATTACAACCAGTAATCCTTGCAACTCAATACCACCGCAAATGCTACAATACAATGTCAACAAAAACTCAAACCCTTAGCCTTTTATCAAGACTTATGTCGGTTACAAAATTAGGGTTTTTATGTCATCCAATAGAAAAATAACACCTGACACCTTTATAAAAATAATAAAAAATGTGAGAGGTTTCGAGGGTGCTACCCCTGGACCCCGCAAGGGGCACAGCCCCTTGACCCCGGTAAATGATTGGGGGGAAACCACGCTAATAAAAGTGGGGAAAATTTAACCTCCGAGTCTGATTAGGCTCCATATACCAATAGACACACCATTCATCTAGGGGGTTTTTATAATTTTTCTGATAATTCTCCCCCTAAGACCATGCTAGGTCTAATTTCTAAATAAATAGATGAGGGCACAAAAACATCAGTTGTTTCAGGTTCTTCTTTCTTTTTCCATATCTTATTCATCTCTTGCTTCATCTCTTCTTTGTTGATCTTCTTTACCAAATCATTCTTCTCTACTAGAGCAAACTGCTTTCCCTTCTTACTTTTGCAAACCTTTGAGATATGTCCAGGTTTGTTACAATTATAGCAGAAAACACTTTTCTGATTATTCTAACTTCCACTAACTCTTGTTCTGCACTGAATAGATTTATGTCCATACTTGTTACAAGTATAATAGTAGCCATTAAAGGATTGATTCACTCTTCCTCCATTAAATTGATTCATCATCACCCGACTGATCATTCTCACCTAAGATTTGCATTCAATAGCTTTATGTCCAACCTTCTTGCATGAAAAATATTGTCCAAAGAAAGAACTCGGAAATTGATTCATCCTACTGCATTTTGTTGCTTTGTGACCATACTTATTATAGGAAAAACAAATACCATTGAAGGAGGGATACCTTTGTGCATTAGGTTGTCTCACAGGCGGTCTCCTTGTAAAATTTCTTGAATTTCCTTTCTACTTTCCTTTATTCTGAGTCTTTTGGTTGTCCTTAGAGTTTTCACCTCCTTCCATTCCCAAGCCACCTTTGTCTTTACTTAATTTATGTCATGAAATTAATTCATCAATCCTATCAGAGCTGGATTTGAAATTGTTTTCACATATTTTTTCCTTTTCCAGTTCTTCTCTCAAGTTTACTACCTCCTATTCCAGTTCAGAGTATTCATCAGACTTATTTTGTATCATTGTATTCAAACATTCTTCAATTCTCTTATTTTCTTACATAGTCACTTTTAGTCTAATTATCTCTTGTTTTAGCTACTCAATTACTTTTTTATGTCTTTCCTTGAATTTCTTCAATTGTTCTTTCAACTTCCAGACACACCCATTTGCCTCATCAATATTATCTTTCAAATCTCTTTTTTCTCTTTCCACTTTGTCAAAATCTTCAAGAGCAATTTGAAGCTCTCCTTTATCATCTATCTAATCAACCTTCAGGATCCTCCTCAAGTAGTTAAGCTTTGAACCAAGGAACCACAACTCTAATACCAATTGTTAACAGGTGCAAGACAACTAAGAGGGGGGGTGAATCAATTGTCACACAAATTCAAATTCAAACTTTCAACACTTGTCAACTCCACAACTACACTATTTTGTTATTAAGCATGAACATGAGATACAAAAAATAGAAAGTAAATTAACACACTGAACACCAGAGTTTATGTGGAAAACCCAAGGAGGGAAAATCCACGGTGAGGATTAACTCATAATATAAAGTAGTTCTAGAACTGAATATATAAGGCTCACTGCCAAGGGCTCACTACCCTGAATAGGACTCACTATCCAGATACAAAAGGTCACTACTTACAAGGAAGGCTCACTACCTACTGTTGATGTGTTTTTTATGCACTTCTCAACACAGATAATGCATAGGTGCATCACCTCTCTTGAAAGTCAATCTCCAACAACAAGTTGCTAAAAATCACCCCAAGGTCTCTCAGATGTCAGGTCATGACTTGCTTGGAATGTATCAGTTGTTTTGATGTGATCTTGTTGGTAATCACAGGGAAGACTTACATAAGTTAAGCTGGAGGATAATTGGTTCTTCCAATGGAGTTCTTAATATGGGAAAGTGATTGCACAATTGTTGTAGGTTCAAATAGCAGTCTAGAACTCCTATTTCAACTTCAGATTTGGCTTTACAATGTGCAATGAACCTTGTTCAAAGTCACTATTAAAAAAAAATGAAAAAGGGGTAGGGAAGAGAGGAAGTTCCTAGACCTGAAACTAGTAATGAATAGTGATAATCGAGGACCCTACAGTGGACATGGAACTTGTGCAATCTTCTAAGGTCTACAAATTTTCAACCTTTCATTCACCATAAAGCATGAACAAGAGATAGAACTTAAGTGTATAATTCATATAATGTTCAGACTAGCTTTACACTATTGTTTATCAGCAATAAACAACAAAAATCATGAACAAGGAAGGGCATCAATAGAGTAGAATTCTTCAAAACCAATGAACAACATTAACTAAACTACTAAAGAAAACTAGAACACATAGAACAACAAAGTTAATCTATTCAAATTCACTAACTATGAGAAGAAGAATCATGCAACATAAAGTTGGAACTCAAGAATCCACCAAATCAATGAATTTATATTAAAATTCCAATAGCATGTCTTTGCAACAACTCAACTCTCTCTTGAAAATGAGAGGAGACCCCTATTTATAGTGTCCAAAAAGAAAAATGAGTGGCCAAGATTCAATCTCATTGTGTGGCCAAGATTCACTACAAATTAGGTTTTCGCCTACCCCCAAATACTTTACAATTTAAAATTACATTCTTGTCTTTAGCCTATTTTTTCTTCTTGTGGGCAGCACTGTAGCTCTTTTGTCCTTTTGTGATTTCCCTACTGCAGCTACTTTGTGAGGAATTCATCATAAATAACTAGATTTCCCTCCTTTTTCTTCAAAGTATCATACTCAACGAATTTGTCGATCAACGTTTGGAGCTTGCTTCACTCCATAATATTGGATTGAAGCACCTGAAAGTTCAACTTTTTGGATTTACGGGTAAGCATATCCCAATCTCTATCACACTTGGGTGCATTATCCTTCACCTGTTCAGATTGGATGAAGGCCCAAGCAGCAAAACCCATAAAGTCCATTGTGAGCACATATGCGGTTCCATTTTCCATCTTCTTATGGAAGTAAAGATTTATCTTCTCCAGATCAAGCTCAACAGCGGGCACATCATAATCTGTCATTAATTTTAGATAATCCACACATGCTGCCCTGATCTCCTTGGCCCAGTCAATATCCTACTCCACCTCATGGAGCACCTGCTCCAAGATCTCTTTTTTGTGATCAAGGCCCCACCTCCAGGTTTCTACGAGCCAATGATCATCCCCCACCAATGCCAGCTCCTTTTCCCATGTTCTTTCAGGAATCTTGAAGATTGCTTCAATTTTAGGATATGTAATCCTATATAGCTCAGGGAAGTCAATGCATAAATTCTTCATTCCCTCAAGATATTTTTGCACCTCTAAGAATTTTTTTGTTATCCTAATAGCACAGCCAATGCCCATGTTTCCATTGTACAAAACTTGTTGGAACCAAACCTCTATGGCCTTCGTCTAATTCTTTCTTTTCTCTAATTTATCAATATGGTCCTTGGATAGTAGTTGTGGTGGCACTGATGATGTAGTGGGAAGCTCTTCAGCTGATGACAATTGATTAATGTAGGTAGTCAGATCTGCCCCCTGTGCTTTTAACTCCTCCTTAGAGGTCCTATCTTTGTGCATTTGGATGCACAATGGTGGCAACGGATCCCTAAAGATGGTCAATCTTCTGCTCTCTTGTGGTTGTCCCTAGATTGACAGTAGAGATGTTGTAGTTGATGTCTTCCTCTCCTACTACCGACGTGGCTATTTGCACAGTCTTGGATCCAGATGCATCCATTGTGAAATGAGATATGACCTTTGGTTTCTTCTCCTTCTTCGTGCTTATTTGTACTTGGGCTAGAATGGCTTCCAGCCTTGCCTTCGGATCTCTTGGGGTTGGGGTTTTCTTTTCCAATTGCTTTTTGAGTCACTCAGGCATTTGAGATCCCCCTTTTAGTGATTCATGATCACCTTATTCTTCTTAGGTGTGTTGGGTTTCAATTTCTTTGTTTCCCAGAGCCTCTTGCTCTTTCTTTTCCTCTTCTTCTTCATCAGAATCTTGGATGAACACCATTTCTTTTTTGGGGGATTCGGCGGCTATATGCTCCCTATGGTTGTCCTCTCCCTTAGAGGTTTTCTCTTCTTCTTCTTGCTCATGCTCATGTTCTTCATGATGCTCTACTTCTGGGCTTCTCCTTGTTTTAGCCTCTTCTTCAAGCTTGTCTTCTTCTTTTTCTTCTTTCTTTTCTTCTTGTTCTCCTAAAGAAAGAATCTCTTTATCATGCTCAGGGATTTCACTTTTCTCCCCTTTCAGAGGTTCAATGTCTACCTCCATTTCTTCAACTATTTCTTTTCTTTCTTCATAGGGTGGCCTCTCAACTTCTTCACCGACATCCCTAAGATGTTTAGCAAGTTCCTCCTCCAGCTCTTGATCAGAGGTTTCCATGATATACATTGTGCTTGGCTCTTCAACATCCTCTTCAGAAGATTGTGATTCCTCTTCCTCTTCCTCGCGCACCAATTTATCAGTTACTAAGTGTTGGTACTTGTTATGCCTTGCATAACCACCCCATTTTTTTGGAGCAAAATGGGTCCCCCTTGTTTTTTTTTTGTCCTTATTGTTTAGTTGGGGCTTAGGAGTTGTTCGTTTTTCTCCTAAGTCCTTGTTTCTTTTGGTCTGGTGGAACCAGAATCGGAATGGAAACTGAATTGAAACTTTTACAAAGTTCCAAGTCCAGTTTCGGTCCCAGTTTCGTTCCTACCCTTTGTTTCGTGTTCTATTCATTGTCTATTGGTTGGTCTTGTGCTCTTGGGTATGTTGCTCCCTTGATTTTTTTCTTGTTGCCTTGTGTTTTTCATGCTCTGGTGGAAGAAAAACCGGAATGGGAATTGAACTTAGAACTTTGCAAAGCTCTAAATTTAGGTTTTGTTTTGATCCCGCTCCCGCTCATCAGCTTTGTGTTTTGTTGTCATTTGTGTCTCGGTTGGACCCAGATTTTTTTCCAGTCACGCTTCCCGCCATTTCTTTTGTCCTTGTCTCGTTGTTTGTTTCTTTGTCGGGACCGAAACCAGAATCAGAACTGAACTTGGAACTTTTTAAAGGTCTCATGTCCAGTTTTGGTTTCGACTCTACCCTCGTTACCCTTTGTTGTTTGTCCTTTTTGCGGACCGGAATCGGAACCGGAGTTACATAAGAGACTTGTTAAAGGTTTCTTGTTATGTTCCAGATCTAGGCCCTCATCTGACCTACTTTGGATTTTCACACTAGTTGATTACTCTTCTACATTGTTTGCTCCTCCCCTGACCGACTACATTTATGGAATTAATTGCAGCCTCCTCACATGCGTGAAATGATTTTTAAACCTTAACCAAGGTTAACTGGCTCATTATCATTATTGTTTAAGTCATTTTAGCGAACCAGAGCAGGGGTAACTACGAGAGGAGCACGATTTCATTTTGGAGGCACATGGTGGGTGGATTCTTATCCAATTTCAACCTCTTTTGTTGGTGTTTTGAGAAAGGGTCTTTTCCCATTCTTTTCCCATTGGAATTGTTGTTTTTTTTTTGTGTTCTTGCTCATCATTGTTTCTTGCATGTTCATGAGATTCTTTTTTTGTCAATCTTTTCTCGTTTCTTTGTGTCCTTTTTTTATTTCGTTTTATCTTCTTTTTTCGTTTGTTTGTTTTTCATTCTATTGTCACATTCGTGGCAGGTCCATTTTTTCATGCCCTAGTTTCTAAATAGGGTTTTGTTTGATGGGGTTCTTTGTGCTTTCAATGTTTGAAAATTTGTTTAGAATCCCCTCTGATCTTATTTTTGTGTTGGTTCAGTGATTTCCATGTTGGGTTTTTGATGCCCTAATTATCTGAGTCGACATGTCATGCAAACTAGGGTTTGTTTGACAACCTTTATAAACATCTAGCCCTTGAGTTAAATTTGGTTTTTATTTGGTTAAGGAGTGAGGTTAAGCCCCTTTATTTTGAGATTCCCATATTATCCCATGTGACTCTGGTCATTAAGCTCATGTGACCACCTCTTCAAGAAATTGCTTTGTTTTGAGTAGTAAACCAATGGAAGCAAACACAGGAATGAACTTGTCCCATAGGTATTTTCATTTTAGAGTTCACTCCCAAAATGGTCTTGCTTCTAATTACTATTGACTTTGGTCTTCACACTCGTCTTTTGGTGGAAGCGGAAGCGGAAGTGGAGTGGAGATGAAAATTGGAACTAGCAATTGGTTTCAAGTTCGGTTTTTGTTATGATCCTGCCTCTAGTCTCATTCCAGTCCCAATCCCACCTTGTGCTAAGATTTTTTCTCATTTCTGATTCTTCTTTGGCTCCACCTCCAGTTAATATGAAATTTGGATAAGTATGGAAAGTTTCTCTTAAGGAAGTAGAGGATAATATTGGATGATGTATGGATTCTTATGCTTTTTGTTCATCTAATATAGGGTTTTATTGCAAAAATAAGAAATTTTAGGAGCATTGGAGGAGGCTTCTCAGAGGAGCCAACCTATAGAAAGTTCAAGGCAAGGAGCCAAACCTAAAAGAATAAAGGTGGAGCAACTTCCTTACACCCTAAGATACAAACATAGGGAAGCTACTCTCACAGCTATCAAGGTTGACTCTGATTGGGCGGACATCACAAACACAAATTTGGGCCCATTCAGTTAGGAGGAGTTACTTCTGGAAACATTCGATGAGGAGGTAACAGGGAGGACAAAGAGAATTGTCCAATCTAGATTGGCACATGTTGACCTCTTCCCTCTATCGGTCTAGTGTCCTGAATTGATACTTATTGCAGCCGGAGCATACAATCCTACTACCAGGCAATGTGTGGACTTGCAAAGCAATATCATTATTGACCTTACACCACAAATGATTAGGTTCATGTTCAATGCACCTACCCCATGGAGCCCCAGGAAACTGAATGAGGCAGAATTCCTAAAACTATATAGTGACAAGAAAGAGACTAGCATAACCCATATGAACAAGAATTGGATGAGAGTTGAGAAAAAGTCCCTACCTAAACTTCTTAACTAGCCTAAAAGGGAATATTTCTACAAGGAGATTAGGGATATAATAATGATGCTCTCTAGAGTATTTGGGAGGAGAGATCCCTCCCAGTTCAGGGAATGGATGTTTCCATTCATTCAGACTATCCTAGATGGTAGGAAACAATTTGATTGGCCTATGATTGTGTCAAAGTGCATACATAACTAGATGCTTAGAGTGAGAGAAACCAAGAGTTTCTTCATGACCTTTTATGTGATTTATGTAGTAGCCAGAAGGGGCATCTTTCCTGGGTTGAATACGGTTGGAGTATTGGGAGAATCCCAAGGACAGAAAAGTGTGTGGGATCACTATGATCAGCTCACCTTGCATACTTCTGAGTCACATTACAGAAGCGTTAATGATGCATTTCTGTATGTTATCACTAACCAGCTAACAGAAGATGCTAGTTACAGATTGAGCAGATAGGCCATGGCATTCATTTCAAAGTGGGGACATTGGTTCATCCAATACCCCAAGCTTACCTATTTTAGGCTAGCTAGTTTTGATGGCCAGCCTCATCTATGGCCTAGGTTCTGTAGCAACAAAATTGTCTTAATGGAATTCATCTATCAAGCTTTGAGGGTCAACCTCAAATTTGGCACCAAACACAAGACCAATTGTCATAAATTCACCATGACATTGGGTGAATATTATTGTGCACATAATGTGGGAGCTAAAGCAATCTGTGAGGAGTTGATCTATTTGAAGTTGGGTTTGTACACCTCTAAGAAGTACTTTGATCCCAAGCACAAGATGCAGGGTTTGCTTCCTACTATTTTTAATAAACACTTCAATCTACTAGAATATTTTTGGATGGATCTACAAGATTATTATGATTTGAGAAGGAAAAACTATGAAATATTTCTTGTCCCACTCATGATTCAGTATGGAGTAAAAGAGGGTATTCCTGACACATTTTTCAAATGATGGGTAACCTTTGATCCCCAATATGATGCTAAAAATATAGGCTCCAAGGACTTAGATCCAGTGGATTGGAATGCAGAGGAATCAATTGACATAAAACAGATTGCAAGGTTGGTATTGGATAGAAGCATACAATGGGTAGTCATGAGAATTCAGGAACCAGAGGCTCAGACCTCTAAAAAGAGAAAGGTTACAGGAACCACCCAAGGATACAAGAGGACTAAAAGAAGAGTGGCTCCTAAGGAGCCCTTAGATTTTTCCCCTCCCAATTCTAGAGAGGAGACTGAACCTGTAATTCCTGCTCAAAATTTTCTTGAAGCACATGGAGAGGAGGCCACAACAGAACCTAGTGCCTCAACAACTACTCAAGGTGAAACATCAACTCAACTTCTTATCATAGAGCATCCAAGTGGGGAGATGCCTATGGGAACCCTGTACAAGGAGGTTGAATCCTTAAAGGAGAAGGAGCCTGAGTTTGAGATTCATGACATTGAGATAGATTTTGATGCTACCCCATCTGATAGGGAGATTCATGTGGTTACATCCCTTGATGTAACTAAGGATGTGGGAACTAAGCATGTCTTGATAGAGGAAGATCAATGGAAGTTGTTTGAGGATGCTAAGAGAGAAGCAGATGCCAAGACACAAGTTGAGGAACTTTCCAAACTAAAGGATATTGATGCTAAGGCACAAGCTGATGCATTAATTAAATAAAAAAAATTGGAGGCTAAAGCCAAGGCTAATGAACTAGCTAAGCAATGACATCAAATAGAGCAGGAACTTAAAACTAAGGAGGAGAGGGACAAATTTGCAATGCTGCAAAACATTCATGATCTTGAGGAAGATAAAGCTAGAAAAGGGAGAGAAAGATAAGCCCTTTAGGCTAAGTTCAAGGTTGTGGAAGTAGCATAGAAAAGGAAGGAAGAGGCAGAATGACTGGAGAGAGAGAAAAGGAGGCTAAAGAACTTGCTTAATATGAGCAGAAATCTAAAGAATCTTGGGTTAGAGTTAAGGAGCTTGAGAAATAGAGAGACCAAATTTATGAGGAGAAGAGGTTGGAAGAAGAGCATTTGAAAAATGAGTTAGAAGCCAAAAGGTTGCAAGAGCAAAAGGATAAAGAGGAATCTAAGAGACTTGCACAAGAATATGCACACAGGGAGCAACAAAATGCGCAAGAGGTTGATTCTCAACCTAGGACTACCATATGGAAACCATTATGTTCTGCCTCTACTACCTCTTCTTCAACACAAGTGATCACTACTCCTATTTCTCCTACATGGTTAAAACTTGATTTTGAGAAAAAGAAGATAGTCCAACCTTAGCCTCTCAATTGGGATGAAATGATGAAGTAAATAGAGAAGGAAAGACCCAAGAAGAAGGCCAGAGTTCTTCATTCCACCAAGCTCAAGGATGCAAGAGAAATTAGCGTTGAATGTGTAATTATAGTGGTGGATAAGGACAAAGAAGACATGCAAATAACTGATTACCAATTGGGCACTTTCAATTTGGGGAGCCCTACAAGAAACCAACAGATGAATCTCACTCATATTGTAGCTTCCTCCACCAAATACAAAATGATAAAAGATAAAAAAAAAAAAGGATGAACTTAAAGCCCAATTGGATCAGTTGCATAAATTCTTGAAGGATGTCTCCACCCCAGTGTCTCAACAAGTTGTTGCTCTAGAGACCCCAATCCTACTCAGCAAGAAAGAGGCTGATGATTTAGTGCAAATGAGGAGTAAGGTGGGGATTCTTGATAGGTGGATTGATAGGATCAATCAAGAGGTTGGTGAAATGTTGGAAAATTCGTGAAGGAGCACTTGAGTTAGTAGGGGAGATGAATCAGCATGCTGAAGTCCTGGAAAAACAAGATGAAGAGTATAGGGAACATGTTAAGAAATTGAAAGACATCAGCAAGGTGTCCAAGTCAACTCTCCTAGAGAAATCAATTCTTGATGAAGGTAATGCATATTTTATTGAAAAGACCTTGAGCATAATCTAGTTTAGATCCAAATTCATCTATGAGCATAAGAATGAAGTTCAAGAAGCTAGTAAGGACTTGAATGAATGAATTGAAAAATTGGATGCAATGGTTGCTATTTTTCTTAATGTGGACATCCTGGTCAAAGAAGGTCTTCCTCTAGATAAGATGAAGAAGAAGTGGAACATTAGATTTGAGGAAGTGATGCAAAAAGTAGATAATGGAGAACACTTGTTATTAGAAAGACTCATGGACATCAAAGATGAGGTAAAATATGCTAGGAGGGAATTAATCAAATTAAAGGATATGCAAGAATTTTCCAAAACATAATTGAAGAGAATTAAATTTGAGGATAGTTGGGTTAATGGACCTGATCTAGACATGCTTCAACAAGTATTCTACAATTATGATGAGTATCTCCTTGACCAAGCAATGCAAGAATGAGCTGGCAACATAATGTTCTCTTCTTAATAGACAACTTCCTCTCCTCTCCTATTTTGCAGGGTTTTGACATGAGTTAAGCAGAAGCTCCCATCCATCAATTGTCCCTTCTTATTTGGGCACCATATTTTGCACAACAAAGCAATCAACCTTTGAACTAAAGATCAAACAATCTACTTTCTTCATGTATTTTTGGTTCCTTGATTTGTGGATTTGAGTTTTTGATTGAGAAAAACTTATGCATGGCTTGCCTATATGTACTTTTGGGCTCCATTTTGTAAAGGTTGGCTGATTGAAGAAGGATTAGCCACATTATATGATAGTAGAGAGATTTAAAAGTCTTAGGATTTCATAAGTTTTAGAAGATACTTTGAAAGTTTTGTTGAACTTGGATACTTTTACAGCTTTATACAGTTTACATGTTATTGTTAATTTTGAACATCAATGATAATGATTAATGGATTATAATCATCCTTATTCCAGTGAATTGTTGTGCCTAAATGTTTTCTATTTGATGAAAATCAATAGGGGAAACTAGATTTAAGATTATTTCATTAAATTATCTATGAATGGAATTACTTTTATGTTTGTTGATCTGATTTTAGCAATGAGTGAGTGATCTGTTTCAAATCTTGAAGTTTTAGTGAATGGTTGTGATTGTTGAATTAAGCATTTTGAATGTATGCAATGGTGTAGGTTATACTATGGATTGCATCATGTTGTGGTTTTGATTAGTTGAAGAAACACTCTTTATTAAAATACATGTCTAGATGTGAAGAAGTTTTATTCATATTTTACTATTCTAAAGCCCTGATCTATCTTTTTCTATTTCTTTATACCCCCCAAACATAGGTTAATTGATTTGATGCAGTTTTTATTCCTTATTACTAGCAAAGGCCCCTTGAATATTTTAGTTACATTGGCCATTGAGTAACATCAGCATAGTTGAGAACCAACTACCAATACCTTGGAAGATAAATTACTTTATGTTATCTCTCTTTTTTAAGAGAAACAAAATAGAGATATTTTGTTTAATGTTGTGTTATTTTGACCATCAACAAGATTGGCGCTAGGAGGGCTTGAGGAACAAACTGGCTCGAATTGGGTCATTCTCACCAGATAGGTATGAAAGAGTTCTTAGATCTTCTCATAATCCTGAACCATTGGTTGAAATCCAAACCCCTATTAGGTATAGGCCCCAGGCTCGTAGAGTCATGATTCCACCATTGTCACCACCACTTACTCTTCCTGGGTTTCCACCAAATCCACCCACAACATCTCACTAGCTAAACTCACCCATTCCACAACTGGTTCAACCAGTCCCACCACCACCCATGGCTTTCTTAGTGAATAACCCCTCTCCACTAGGGACCATCCCTGGGGGTATACATGATATGCCCAAGAATCTAGAGATATTTTGTCCCAAATATATGAAAGGAGAATCAAGAAGTGTTGAAGAGCACATATAGGCATTTAAGGATGCCTGTACTTGGGCTCAAGTATCTCATCATGATGTTGTGTGTAGGTTATTCCCCTACTCTTTGGGTGACATGGCATACAACTGGTATTTGAATTTACCACAAGGGTCTATTCTGAGTTGGACAAACTTAGAAAATTCCTTTGTTAATTCGTTTTGGGTCTATGTAGACCCTACCATTTTGTATCACCAATTTTCTACCATAAGAAAGGAACCTCATGAACCATTACCATTGTTTAACACAAGGTTCTAGAGGATGTACTGAAGGCTATAGGATCCTTACCTGGTTGCTGAGAATATTGCCATTTTGGCATATTTAAGGGTTGTGGATCCTTTGATTGGCCTGTTCTTGCAGAGGACATATGGTGTCACTAAAATTGATTCTTTGTCTAAAGTCTATCAACTATCGATAAAATTGCAACAACATATAAGCTTACAATTGGGGAGTTTGGGATGAGTTCTTCCTCCCATAGGGTACCAAATGCCTAATCCAACTCCTTTGTTCAATACGGTCCCAGGAATGTCGTATTCCCAATATGGACCCACTTCTGAGTTACAAACCTCACCTCCCCTACCATTATTCACTAATGGTGCTCAGGACTCCTCCCAACAGTCACAAAACTACCATAATCAAGTTGGAGGGTCAAATCTTGTTAATCAACCATCTATTGTGAAGACTGTAGAGAGTGAACGAACAGTTCAATTGACTAATGAAATGGAAACTTTCAAGAATACTTTATCTCAGATTTCCAATGATATGGCCCAACTTAGACAGAACCCCCCTCAAAACCAAAACCAAAGTTATCAAAATCAGGGAGGGTATTCTAATCAGGGTGGTTACTCCAACCAGAACTTCAATCAGAATTAGAACACCAATAGGAACTTCTAGAACCAAAATTCCTCTAACCAAAATTATCAAAATTAGAATAGGGGATACAATCAGAGGTCCAACAATAATAGAAAATGGAATATTGTACCTAATAATGGGGGGGTTTCCCATAATTATCAAGTGGGTGACAAAAATCCACACACTGCAAATGTGGCAGATCTCAACTTTATGATGAATTGGTGTAGGTTGCACGACACTGCAGCTCATTCTGAGGTAAACTGCCCAGAAATGGAGAAGATGGTCAAGATAGCACAGGCGGATGCTCCATTACAAGGTGCTCCCAACAAGTATGTCAGGTCCATAGATACCACTGTGGCTTATGACATATTTGATGAAGAACTTCCATTTCCTACCCAAGAAGAAAATGAAATAGTGAAAGATGTATATGATGCCCAAGCCTTCCAAACCAAGGGAGGTCATTTCTTAAGAAATCATAATAAGGGCCCATTTACTACATCTACCCCTCCTAACAACATGGACCCACCAAATCAAAATGCAAATAACAACCCACCACCACCAAAGGTACCATCTAAATCTCAGAATAAAGGTAACCCACATTTTCCTAAGTATTAGTTAAGAAATGATTCAAAGTTTGATTTCATTGCAAAGATGCAAAGGAAAAAGACTTCATTTCCTTTCTTTGACATTATGAAGTGGTGCCTTGCCCAACGAGAAATTGTGTTGAAGGCTCTGGAGGAGGTAGATCAATCAAAAGGAAAAGATAAGGTGACTCCAACAAATGAGATGAATGCAACCCTCTATAAAGGTAAGATGGGCACCCCACCTTTCTTTTTAAGTTTAAGAATTTTTGGAAAGAATCTACGCAATTGTTTACTAGATTCTAGAGCATCAGGAAACATCATGCCATTCTCAATTTGTAGGAAGTTAGGTTTGAATCCAATCCAGACTAACAAAAAGGTGATTCAATTGGATAAAACGGAAGTCAATGTGGTAGGAGAACTGAAGAATATTCATGTACATGTTGGATCTGACCCAAGGATCCAAACTTACATGGATATCCAAGTGGCTGATATCCCAGAAACATATGGCATGCTTCTGAGCCAAGATTTAATGAAGAGTATTGGGGGATATTTGTCCTTGGACTTCCCACATATGTGGCTGCCCTGGAAAGGGATAGCATCAAAAATCAAGATTGAGAGTGAGCCTAGGATCAAACATATGATTACTAAATATGATTCTCCCAATGAAGTAGCTTACTTCGAAACTGAGATAGGAGTTTACAAGAGAGAGGAGATCATGACCTTCTCAATGCTCAATCTTGATAATACACTACCTCTATAACAGAGTGACCCAATGACCATAGTATTGGGAGAAGAGGCTGATTTGTGGATTTTTTTGCTTCCTAATTGGTGTAAGATTCATTATCAGAATCATTATGAGTTGACATGTCAACCTTGTGTAGATATCTTAAACCATGTCTACCAAGCTGAGCAAAATTGTGAATCCCAACCCCAAGCACTCACCAATAGATTTTCATTTGATGCTAAGGATGCTACCATCCTTACGAGAACCAGTCTTGCTCAAGAGGAAGATTCTTCCCAACTTGAGCAGACTCAGGTTCTATGCTCTAAATTCCAAGGACAGACTAAGGAACCTTAGTCTTTTTCTGTTACACCTACCCCGGATACCCTTCCAATGCCAAAGGAATTGATGAAAAATGTACTAAATTGTGATTTGATCGAAGAAAAGGTTCAGGAAGTAATTCCTGAACAGGTTTTGAATATAGGAGAATATTCTGACCGACCTTTCCTGCAGCTATCTTTAAATCTTGATGGCCAGCACCAGTCTGAGCCGCCACACACTTCTAGCAAGCCATAACCTATAATCCCAAACAAGAAATAAATCTCAGCTCCATACCAACTATGGAGTCTTAAATTTGATGGTTCTAAGTCCAAATCAGGGAGTGGAGCGGGAATTGAATTAACCAACTTGAAAGGGAAGACATACTTTGCATCTTGCAGGTTGCAATTTGGTTGCACAAACAACGTGGAAGAATATGAAGCACTTGCTCGAGGACTGATGTTTTCTCATCAGAAGGTCACAACTCTCATGGTTATGGGAGATTCTGAAGTCATTGTTAAGCAAGTTCTTAGCCAATATACTTGTCACAACAAAAGATTGGCTTCATACAAAAATAGAGTTTGGAATCTGATTGAGGATTTTGATGCTTTTAGAATCACTTTGATTCCTAGGGAAGACAATTAGATTGTAGATTCCCTTGCCATTATATCTAGCACTTTGGAGCCTATTCAGGACTCCAAGTTGAAATATTTTCAGTTGAACTAGTCTCCATCCTAGTCATCCCTAACATGTCCAAAAATTTTAGGTATTCGATGATGATCAACATATACTTTCCTTCCTGGAAAGTTCTAATGTTTTCAAGGGACAAATAATTGATGAGTCAGAAAGAGATCAGGGAGATTGGGATCCGAAGAATTGTGATATAGAAGGAATACTCAACTTAAAAAGTAACAACATTCCAAAGGGGATGGTAGCTTTGGAAAGAATATTTGACTCTGATTCTCAAGCTCGTGAAAGGGTTCCAACAAAAAGTGATGGAGGGAAGTATGAATCTATCAATTTGGTTGATTCAGGTCTAGAAAGGAATGTCTATATAGGCAAAAACTGCCATGAGGAAATCAAAGATAAAATAATTAAGATGTTGAAAGAAGACATTGCAACAATTGCTTGGGGTTATGAAGATTTAAAGACCTTTGACACTTCAGTGATCACGCATACCATACCTCTAAAGCTAGACGCAAAGCCCTTTCATCAAAAGCAATGCCCAGGGAATGCTTTGATCGATCCATTAATTCAGAAGGAAGTGCAAAAGTTGTTTTCTGCAAGAATAATCTTCCCAGTATGACATTCCACCTGGGTTGCAAACTTGGTCCCAGTGTGCAAGAAAAGTGGGGAGATCAGATTGTGTGTTGATTTCAGGAACCTAAATAAAGCCTCAGAGAAGGATAATTATCCACTTCCTTCTCTTGATGAGGTATTACAAACTGTTAATAGATCCTAGATGATTTCATTCTTGGATGGCTATTCTGGGTATAATCAAGTGCTTGTCAGTC
This sequence comes from Sequoia sempervirens, assembly GCA_007258455.2. Lineage (NCBI taxonomy): Eukaryota > Viridiplantae > Streptophyta > Pinopsida > Cupressales > Cupressaceae > Sequoia > Sequoia sempervirens. Next base: position 660,807,237 of record VDFB02271358.1, read on the forward strand.
ATGAGGATAGAATGAAAATAGCCTTCACTACCAAGTGGGGGACATTTTCCTATCGAAGAATGTTGTTCGGCCTTATCAACGCTGGAGCTACCTTTCAGTGTGCAATGGACATGGCATTCAAAGATTTAATAGGTAAGTGTATCATTATTTATGTTGATGACTTAACTATCTTCTCTAAGAATAGAAAGGACCATGCTACTGATTTAGAAAAAGGCCTTAAAATATGTATAAGCTATGGTGTGTCTTTGAATCCAAAAAAATGCATGTTTGGAGTTTATGAAGGGAAACTTTTAGGCCATGTAATATCAGAAAAAGGGATATCCATAGACCCTGATAGAGTTGAAGCCGCCTTAAAACTGACAATGCCAGGAAGCAAAAATGAAATGAGATCCTTCTTTGGAAGGATCAGTTTCATGAGAAAATTTATAACAGGGTTTGCAGAAATTGTCAAACCTCTTAATGAAATGATGAGAAAAGATGAAAAAATAGAATGGAGTAATGAGGCTAAATATGCTTTTGAGCAGATTAAACAGTCAATATCTGAGGCACCAGTCTTGACCAACCCAGATTATCTAAAGCCCTTCTATATCTATTCTTTTGTATCTAATCATTCATGTGTAGCTCTTTTAACACAACGAAGAGGCGGGGGAGATGAAAGGCCTATTGCTTGCATGAGCTCCCGGTTCAAAAATGTAGAAGTCAAGTATTTTCCCCTTGAAAAGTAGGCCTTCACACTGGTGCGAGTAGTAAAAAAATTCAAGCACTACATCCTTCGGAGTCAGGTCATCGCCATAGTTCATGATCCAACTGTGAAGTCTCTCCTTATGCAGAGTGAATTGGGGGAGAGAAGAGAAAAATGGATGGCCATTTTACAGGAATTTTATTTAGAAATCCATCCAATGAAGCTCGTCTAAGGATGGGACTTATCTAAGGCTATGGTGGATGTTGACAAGAATATCACTTGCCAGTAGTACATAGTACAGCCATTCACAAAGGATCCTTGGTACATAGATATGATCTTCTTCCTCCTTAGTAATAGGTGCCCAAAGGGGATGAATGCTACTCAAAGGAGAGCATTGAGGATGAAGAGTTCTCATTATATGCTTAAAGGAGGATCCTTATATAGAAGAAATTTTGAAGGAGTTTACTTGTGTTGTTTGGATCAGCAAGAAGCCAAACATGCTATTGTTGAGTTTCATGGTAGACATGACATAGGGGATGGATCTGTCGATTCCTTATCTCATCAAATTCTTAGATTAGAATACTATTGGCCCCACATATTTTGAGATGCACACCAACATGTTAGAACATGTCACACATGCCATACCTCTACATCTAGGGAATGTAATCCAACGATGCCTTTGCAGCTGGTGTACAAGGTAAGACCATTCTCCCAATGGGTGCTATATTTTGTAGGGGTCTTTAATCCAAACTCATATGCAGGTCATAAATTCATCTTGATAGCCACTAACTACTGTACACACTAGACTGAGGCATAGCCCTACAAAAACAACACCATAGATGCGGTCATCAGGTTTCTCAATGAAAGCATCATAACCTGGTTTGGAGTATCATTCACCCTGGTAAGTGACAATGGCCCCACTTTCTCTTTTGTTGAGTTCATTCAATGGGCCTATGAAAACAAAATTATTTTGAAGTATTTCTCTAATTACTACCCTCAGGGAAATGGAGTAGCCAACTCTACCAGCAAGAACCTATTGGAAGTGATTAAAAAATTGCTAGAAAAAAACCCTAGGGACTGGCATACCTAGCTGATATTTTCCTTATGGGAAGATCAAACTCATATTAAAGCCGCCCTAGGAAATTCACCTTTTAAGTTAGTCTACAACCAAGAGCCAGTTTTCCCAATACATCTACAGATACATGTCCTCAGATTTATGCAGGAATTTTATTCAAAGGATGATCAAATAGAGGTTAGACTAACTAGTCTACTAAACATGGAAGAACAGGGAGATGTTGCTTTACAACAGTTCTCTAAACATCAAGCTGTCGTCAAACGTTGGTTTGACAAGAAGGCCAAAATTAAGGCATTTAGGATATCAGATCTTGTGTTGCTATGGTATAAATGTAAAGAGAAAAAGGGGGACCTCCAGAAGTTTGACATACTTTGGTTGGGTCTGTATCAGATAGTTGAGATCCTAGGTGAGAATGCTTTTCACTTGAGCACCTTAATAGGAGAACATGTTCCATTGCCTATCAATGGTCATTTTCTCAAGCACTAATTTGGCCCATGAAGGTCTGGTTTTCTACTAATTGTATATATGTAATTAGTTGTCCTCTATTTGGTGTGTTGTTGGTTTGTTTTGTTCTCCCTTTGTTTTCTTCATGTTGTTTTTGTTTTGGTTTTTGGGGTCCTTCATTTTCTCCATTTCGGAATGAAGGGGTTGTTATTCAAAGAATACTATGGTTACTAGGAGATAAATTTGTTTAGGTATTTTCAGACATTTTTGTCAAAAGATTTCATTTTAAACTTGTGTCTTATGATCATTTTTAAACAACGGTTTGAAAATTTATTATGAATAAGGTATATTGTAAACAATCTCATCAATCATGATTGAAATCTATCACAAAATAGATAAAACATCTACCTATATAGAATTCCTATTTATCTTCACGTTGTATCTCTAGTCAAGTGAAAATTTTGATTCCCAATACTGTCATAAAGTCCATTGTAGTTCTCAACCCACATGTCAGATTAACCATATCTGAGTATTGAGAAAAGTTGATAAATAATTCTTACAAGTGAAGCCTATGAAAAGAGAGAAAAGGAAAACCATTGAAAGAAGGAAAACTCAATATCAAATGGCATCAAGTATCTCTTTCAGGGCTATGGACACCTTTCTGGAAGTAGAGCAATACTTTGAGATAATTAGAGGTATCTCTATTAGGGCTATGAATTCCTGACTAGCAACAGAGCAATGCCCAGTATTTTATTGCACGATAGTTAAAGGACTTAACCTATGTAGCTTGAATCTTAGATATAGTGGTTCTGAGATGAAAGTTTTTATGAAGAAATATGCACTATATATGCACACACTCAAATTTGAAATAATTCATATTGATATACATTAGAGATTAACCTTGCTCAATATATTTGATCTTACTTGAGTTAGAATGTTTATAAACCAAAGGTTTTGGGTAACTAAATTCTTCAATGTCTTGAAAATGGGTAGACCATAACCGAGTCACCATTTGTTATGCCTCACCCCATTTTGGAGCAAAATGGGTCCCCCTTGTTTTTGTTTTGTCCTTGTTGTTTTGTTGGGTCTTAGTATTTGTTCGTTTTTCTCCTAATTCCTTGTTTCTTTTGGTCTGGTGAAATTGGAGTCAAAATTGAAACTGAATTTAGAACTTTTACAAAGTTCCAAGTCCAGTTTCAGTCCCGGTTCCATTCCTAACCTTGTTTCGTGTTCTTTTCGTTGTTTTTTGGTTGGTCTTGTACTCTTGGGTCTATTTCTCCCTTGAGTTGTTTCTTGTTGCATTGTGTTTTGTTTTTACTCTAGCGAAAGTAGAACCAGAATGGGAATTGAACTTAGAACTTTGCAATGTTCTAAATTCAGGTTTTGTTTAGATCCTGCTCCCACTCATTGGCTTTGTGTTTTGTTGTCGTTTGTGTCTAGATCGGGCCCGATTTTTGTTCTGGTCCCGCTTCCCACCATTTCTTTTGTCCTTGTCTCATTGTTTGTTTCTTTGTCGAGACTAGAACCAGAATCGGAACCGAACTTGGAACTTTTTAAAAGTTCCATGTCCAGTTTTGGTTCTAACCCCACCCCTGTTTCCCTTTATTGTCTATCATTTTTGCAGACCAAAACTGGAACCAAAGTTAGATAAGATACTTGTTAAAGGTAACTTGTTATGTTCTGGATCTGGACCCGCATCTGACATGCCTTGGATTTTCACACTGGTTGATTATTCTTCTACATTGTTTTCTCTTCCCTTGACCGACCGCATTTATGGAATTAATTATAGCCTCCTCACACATGCAAAATGATTTTTAAACATTAATCAAGGTTAACTAGCTCATTATCATTATTGTCTAAGTCATTTTAGCGAACCAGAGCCAGGGTAACTGTGAGAGGATCATAATTTGATTGCGGAGGCACGTGGTGGGTGAATTCTTATCCAATTCCAACCTCTTTTGTTAGTGTTTCAAGGTAGGGTCTTTTCCCATTGAATTTTTTGTTTTGTTTTCGTGTTCTTGCTCATTGTTTTTTCTTGTGCATTCATGGGATTCTTTTTCTGTGAATCTTTGCCGCCCATTTCTTTGTCTTTTTTTGGGTTTCGTTTTATCTTTTTCTATTTTCCATTTTTCTTTTTTTGTCTTTCCATTTGTTTGTTTTCCGTCATGTTGTCACTTTCGTGGCAAGTTCATTCTATCATGCCCTAGTTTCTAACTAGGGTTTCATTTGATGGGGTTCTCTGTGCTTTCAATATTTGAAAATCTTTTTAGAAGCCCCTCTAATCTTATTTTCATGTTGCTTCAATAATTTCCATGTTGGTTTTTTGATTCCCTAATTATCTGAGTTGACGCATCATGCAAACTAGGGTTTGTTCGATGACCTTTACAAACATCGAGCCCTAGAGTTAAATTTGGTTTTTATTCGGTTAAGGGGTGAGGTTAAGCCCTTTTATTTTGAGATTCCCATATTATCCCATGTGACTCTGGTCCTTAAGCTCATGTGACCACCTCTTCAAGAAATTGCTTCGTTTTGAGTAGTAAACCAATGAAAGCGAACTCGAGAATGAACTTGTCCTGTAGGTATTTGCATTTTGGGGTTCACTCCCAAAATGGTCATGCTTCCAATTAATGTTGACTTTGGTCTTCACACTCGCCTATTGGCGGAAGCAGAACAGGAGTGGAGGTCAAACTTGGAACTAGCGATTGGTTTCAAGTTCAGTTTTTGTTTTGATTCTGCCTCCAGTCTCATTCTGGTCCTGATCCCACCTTTTACTAAGATTGTTTCCCATTTCTGATTCTTCTTTGGCTCCACCTTCGGTTAATATGAAATTTGGCTAAGTATGGAAAGTTTGTCCTGAGGAAGTAGAGGATGGTATTGGACGATGTATGGATTCTTATGCTTTTTGTTCATCTAATGCAGGGTTTTATTGTAGAAATAAGAAATTTCAGGAGCATCGAAGGAGGCTTCTCAAAGGAGCCAACCTGCAGAAAGTTCAAGGGAAGGAGCCAAACCTAAAAGGATAAAGGTGGAGCAGCTCCCTTACACCCTGAGATACAAACACAAGGAAGCTACTCTCACAGCTAGCAAGGTGGACTCTCATTGGGCGGACATCACAAACATAAATTTGGGTCCATTCAGTTATGAGGAGTTACTTCTAGAAACATTCGGTGAGGAGATAACAGGAAAGACAGAGAGAATTTTCCAATCTAGATTGGCACATGTTTCCCTCTTCCCTCTATCGGTCCAATGTCGTAAATTCATACTTACTACAGCTGGAGCATACAATCTTGCTACCAAGAAATGTGTGGACTTGTAGGGGAATTTCATTATTGACCTTACACCACAAATGATCAGGTTCATTTTCAATGCGCCTACCCCACGGAGCCCCAGGAAACTCAATGAGGTAGAAGCCCTAAAACTATATAGTGACAAGAAGGAGACTAGCAGAGCTCGTATGAACAAGAATTGGATGAGAGTTGAGAAAAATTCCCTAGCTAAGCTTCCTAAACATCCTAAAAGGGCATATTTCTACAAGAAGATTGAGGATATAATAATGATTCTCTCTAGAGTGTTTGGGAAGAGAGATTCCTCCCATTTCAAGGAATGGATGTTTCCATTCATTCAGACTATCCTAGATGGCAGGAAACAATTTGATTGGCCTATGATTGTGTCAGAGTGCATACATAACCAGATTCTTAGAGTGAGAGAAACCAAGAGCTTCTTCATGACCTCTTATGTGATTTATGTAGTAGCCAGAAGGGGCATCTTTCCTCGATTGAATGCAATTAGAGTACGAGGAGAAGCCCAAGGACAAAAAAGTGTGTGGGATCACTATGATCAACTCACCTTGCAGAATTCTAAGTCACATTACAGAAGGGTTAATGATACATTTTTGTATGTTATCATTAACCGGCTAACATGAGATGAAGTATATAAATTGAGTAGAGAGGCCATGGTATTCATTGCAGAGTGGGGACATTGATTCATCCAATACCCAGAGTTTACCTATTTTAGGCAGGTTATTTTTGATGGCCACCCTCATCTACTACCCAGGTGTTGCAGCAACAAAATTGTCTTGATGGAATTCATCTATCAAGCTTTGAGGGTCAACCTCAAATTTGGCACCAAACACAAGACTAGTCATAAATTCACCATGAAATTGGGTGAATATTATTGTGCACATACTGTGGCAGCCAAAGCAATCTATGAGGATTTGATCTATTTGAAGTTGGGTTTGTACACCTCTAGGAAGTACTTTGATCCCAAGCACAAGATGTGGGGTTTCCTTCCCATAGTTTTTGATAAACACTTCAATTTGCTAGAAGATTTTTGGATGGATCTACAAGATGATTATGATTTGAGAAGAAGAAACTATGAAAGATTTCTTGTCCCACTCATGATTGAGTATGGGGTAGAGGAAATTCCTGACACATTTTTAGATGATAGGGTAACCTTGGATCTGCAATATGATGCTTAAAATATAGGCACCGAGGACTTAGATCCAATGGATTGGAATGTAGAGGAATCAATTTACATAAAAAAGATTGCAAGGCCAGCATTGGATAGAAGCATCCAATGGGTAGTCATGAGAATTTAGTATCTAGAGGTTTAGACCTCTAAAAGGAGAAAGGTTGTAGGAACCACCCAAGGATACAAGAGGACTAAAAGAAGAGTGGCTCTTAAGGATCCCTTAGAGTTTTTCCCTCCCAATTCTCGAGAGGAGATTGAACCTGTAATTCCTGCTCAAGATCTTCCTAAAGGACATGGAGAGGAGGCCACAACAGAACTTGGTGCCACCACAATTGCTCAAGGTGAAACATCAACTCAACCTCTTATCAAAAAGTAGCTAAGTGGGGAGATTCCTATGCGAACCCTGCACAAGGAGGATGAATCCTTGAAGGAGAAGGAGCCTGAAGTTGAGATTCATGACAATGAGATAGATTTTGATGCTACCACTTTTGATAGGGAGACTCATGTGGTTTCATCCCTTGAAGTAACTAAGGATGTGGGAACTGAGCATGTTTTGACAGAGGAAGATCAATGGAAGTTGTTTGAAAAATCGAAGAGAGAAGCAGATGCCAAGGCCCAAGTTGAGGCACTTGCCAAGTTGAAGGAGATTGATGCTAAGGCACAAGTTGATGCATTAATTAAACAACAAGAATCTGAGGCTAAATTTAAGGCTAATGAACTAGCTAAGCAACAACAACAAAGAGAGCAGGAACTCAAAACTAAGGAGGAGAGGGATAAACTAGCAATGCTACAAAACATCCATGATCTTGAGGAAGATAAAGCTAGACAAAGGAGAGAAAGAGAATCTCTTCAGGCTAAGTTCAAGGTTGTGGGAGCATCACAAAAAAGGAAGGAAGAAGTAGAACGACTGGAGAGAGAGAAAATGAGACTGAAGAACTTGCTCAATATGAACAGAAATCTAAAGAAGCATGGGATAGAGTTAAGGAGCTTGAGAAATAGAGAGACCAAATGTATGAGGAGAAGAGGTTGGAAGAAGAGCTTTTGAAAAAGGTGTTAGAAGCCAAAATTTTGCAAGAGCATAAGGATAAATAGGAAGTTAAGAGACTTGCACAAGAAGATGCACAAAGGGAACAACATAATATGCAAGAGGTTGATTCTCAACCTAGTACTACCATATTGTAACCATTATCTTCTGCCACTACTGCCTCTTCTTCAACACAAGTGATCACTACTCTTGTTGCTCCTACATGGTTAAAACTTTATTTTGAGTAAAAGTAGATAGTCCATCCTTAGCCTCTTAACCGGGATGAAATGATGAAGGAAATAGAGAAGGAAAGACCCAACTAGAAGGTTGAAGTTCTTCATTCCACCAAGCTCACGGATGCAGGAGAATTTTTTGTTGAATGTGCAATTCTAGTGGTGGATAAGGATAGAGAAGACATGCAAATAATTGATTACCAATTGGGCACTATCAATTTGGGGAGACCTACAAGGAACCAACAGATGAATCTCATTGATATTATAGCTTCCTCCACCAAATCCAGAATGATCAAAGATAAACAAAAGAAGGATGAACTTAAAGCCCAATTGGATCAGTTGCATAAATTCTTGAAGGATGCCTCCACTCTGGTGTCTCAACAAGTTGTTGATCCAGAGAAACTAATCCTACTCAGCAAGAAAGAGGCTGATGATTTAGTGCAAATGAGGAGTAAGGTGGGGATTCTTGATAGGTGGATTGATAGGCTCAATTAAGAGGTTGGTGAAATGTTGGCTGACAGTTTCAAAATTCATGGAGTACTTGAGTTGGTAGTGGAGATTAATCAGCATTCTAGAGTCCTAGAAAAACAAGGATGAAGAGTATAGGGAGCATGTTAAGAAATTGAAGGACATCAGCAAGGTGTCCAAATCAACTCTCCTAAAGCAATAAATTCTTGATGAAGGTAATGCAGATTTTATTGGAAAGACCTTGAGCATAATCCAGTTCAGATCCAAATTCATCTATGAGCATAAGAATGAAGTTTAAGAAGCTAGTAAGGACTTGAATGAACGAATTGATGAATTGGAGGCATTGGTTGTTGTTTTGCTTAATGTGGACATCCTAGTCAAAGAATGTCTTCCTCTAGATAAGATGAAGGATAAGTGGAGCATTAGATTTGAGGAAGTGATGTGAAAAGAAGATGATGGAGAAGAATTGTTATTAGATAGACTCATGGACATTAGAGATGAGGTAAAAGTTTCTAGGAGGGAATTAATCAAATTAAAGGATATGAAATAATTCGCCTCAACAGAATTGAAGAGAATTAACTTTGAGGATTGTTGGGTTGATGGAATTGACCTAGACATGCTTCAACAAGTATTCTCCAATGATGATGAGTATCTCCTTGATCAAGCAACGTAGGAATGAGGTTGCAACATAATGTCCTCTTTTTAATAGACAACTTCCTCTCCTCTCCTATTTTGCAGGGTTTTGACATGAGTTAAGCAGAAGCTCCCATCCATCAATTGTCCCTTCTTATTTGGACACCATATTTTGCACAACAAAGCAATCAACCTTTGAACTGAAGATCAACCAATCTACTTTCTTCATGTATTTTTGGTTCCTTGATTTGTGGATTTGAGTTTTTGATTGAGAAAAACTTATGCATGGCTTTCCTATATGTACTTTTGGGCTCCATTTTGTAAAGGTTGGCTAATTGAAGAAGGATTAGCCACATTATATGATAGCAGAGAGATTTAAAAGTCTTAGGATTTCATAAGTTTTAGAAGATACTTTGAAATTTCTGTTGAACTTGGATACTTTTACAGCTTTATACAGTTTGCATGTTATTATTAAGTTTGAACCTCAATGATAATGATTAATGGATTATAATCATCTATATGCCAGTGAGTTGTTGTGCCTAAATGTTTTCTATTTGATGCAAATCAATAGGGGAAACCATATTTAAGATTATTTCATTAAATTATCTATGAATGGAATTACTTTTATGTTTGTTGATCTGATTTTAGCAATGAGTGAGTGATCTGTTTCAAATATTGAAGTAAAGTTTTAGTGAATGGTTGTGATTGTTGAATTAGCACTGTGAATGTATGCAATGGTGTATGTTATACTATGGATTGCATCATGTTGTGGTTTTTATTAGTTGAAGAAACACTCTTTATTAAAATACATGTCTAGATGTGAAGAAGTTTTATTCATATTTTACTATTCTAAAGCCCTAATCTATCTTTTTATATTTCTTTATACCCCCCAAACATAGGTTAATTGATCTGATGCAGTTTTTTTTCCCTATTACTAACAAAGGCCCCTTGAATATTTTAGTTACATTGGCCATTTAGTAACGTCAGCACAGTTGAGAACCAACTACCAGGACCTTGGAAGACAGATTACTTTATGTTATCTCTCTTTTTCAAGAGAAACGAAATAGAGATATTTTGTTTAATGTTGTGATATTTTGACCATCAATTGTACTCAAGATTCTCATGATAATCATCTACTTCCTCTTCCACCCCTTTAGTAGCTTCCCTCTCTTGCCTTTCCAGCTCTTCAGATATCTACATTGTTGCTTTCATTTTTGGTGGCTCAATTGGAGGAGTAGGGACAGGTAGGCTAGCAACAACTTGTGCTAGGGTGGCTTGCACAACAGGGTTCATGAATACCCCAGAGAGCTTCATTGGTATGTTTTTCATGTGCCTAGAAAAGGCTTCTAGGAGTGAAAGGGTGGGCATTATTATTGTTGCGGTAGCCAGTGAAAAGGTTGTTATCGAAGACATTGAGGAAGAGGAGAGCTGGGAAGTAGTGGAAAAAGAAGAATCTATGACCACAACCTGCGATGTAGGTGGATTAGAGGCAAGGTGAACAGAGGTGTCCACCATGGGTGGAGAAGAAGCAACCACTGCCTAAGAAACAGGCAAAGGAGTGATGGTGGTAGTAGCAGTTGTGGTTGTGGCAACAAGAGTAGAGGTAGCAAGTGGAGACTTTGGTTGCTCAGCCTCTATTTTTTCTCCCTCATGGAGCGAGTCTTCTTGGATAGTAGGCATTTCTATGAAACTTCCCAATTTCTTTGGTTTCTTGGACGACTCACCCTCTGATGCTTTTCTTGAATATACTTTAGGCTTGGGCTAACATTCAACTGTTTCTTTTCTCTTTCTTTTCCTAGTAGCTGGAGGAGATTTTGAAGTTTCCCCAGATGGGGCAGTAGTTTTCCTACTGTCAGTCTCAATTTCTAGCTCATCCTCAAGCTCACTATAGGTCAAGGTAGCTCCTTGAAGCTTTAGTTGTGCAATATGTCCATCGATCCACTATTTTTTTCTCACCTCCATGGGCTTCATCAGGAGATTGAGGTCATTGACCTCTCCCTCATTCCAGTCGATTAGGGGCAATGGTAGATTAGCAACGGCACCATATCAAGGATCAATCACTGTGTTTTCATCCTCCACTACTTGATCCAGCATAGGAAATAATTTGACCATTTTGACAAAGTATGTCATCATGAGCATGTAGTGCCTCATCAGCACCTATTTTTCATCCCTGCAATTGGCCCAAAATTCTTCAACATTATGTATAGGGGCGTATTCAATCTCGACCAAGCTCTTGATCTTGTCGTACGGGTCCATCTGTGGCTGGGTAGTGTGGTTCTCTAGGTGATATTCCACAAGTTCCTTGTTAGAAAACTCTACACACTGAGATGTGGGGAGTGCATACATTCCTTGGCCAAAAGAGAGGGGATAAGGAATTTTCACCCTATGCTTGTCGCTTAGAAGGGCATGAGCACGCTACAATTGTTTGGATACCTCTAGTAGCACCATCTGATCATTTGGGTACCAGGGCAATTTATAGGGTTTCTCTGAGAAACCCTCGATCCGGATGTAGGTAAACTTTAGAAATTGTATAAATAGAAAGCCAAACCAATGGATGAAAGCATTAGCACTATGTGAGACCCTTCTTTCAAAGTCACCTCCAAGCAATCTGATAATATGGCCTATGAAGGCGTTGTTGACTCTATAGTAGTCTTTCTTGAAGTGTCTGTATTGGAGCTGAGGATACTTATCATATACCTTTAGTTCCCTTCCTAGAGTCTAGCTTGGAGCCACATATAGGCCTTTGTATTACATCTAGTCATCCAATAGATAGACCAAGTATGATGTCATGTAGAACTGCAAAGTCTTCTTTACCGCTACAAACTATTCATGCAAGCAATTACTAATCATCCCTGCCCAGTAGAATTTGGTTTCCCCTCGGAGGATTTATTCCATGAAGTACAACATCCACTCTTGGAAGAAAGTTGTAGTTAGAAGGCCCATAACTCTGCTTAATAAGGTTACCAAGTCATGGTAATCCTTGTAGAAGTCACTTCGGAAGAGTTCTTGGGGCACTTTGTTTGCACTACCCCTCCTATCCTTTAGCCAGTATTGGTTGATAAGCTTCTTTCACTTGAGGGGGTATGCATCCCATGTGGTTTTTACATCTTCCTTTGTAATTCTTCCATATCATTGAAGGTAGGGATGTGAAAGGTTTTCACTATTGATTTGGTAGATAGATTAGCTAGTACATTGCCATCCCTATCTACAATTCTTCTAGTATCCACTTGATATGCCTCTCTATAGGCCATTACGAGCCAGGAGCGATGAGAGTAGGTGGGAAACTAGCAGCCTTGGCTAACCCACTCTTTTTGATATTCCTAGCATTTTCTATTGTGGGGTTGATTTGTACCCTTTGCTTGAACTCATCAATATCAATATGTCCCAGATTGGTATCTGAGATTTCCTTCCAATCTGTGGTGACCTTTGTCTTAATTTCCTCTCTCTAGAACTTGTACTTCATTTGGTCTTTATCTTCATTTCCCCTGGGTTCCTTAGCTAACTTCTTTCCCTTTTCCTTTTCCATGGCCGCCCCTGAAGGTCCTGCAGCAGGTTCCATATATCCTACAATCAAAGGGGGCAGCAAACACCTTCAAGCATAAAAAAAAAAGAATGTTAGCCAAAAATTTGCAAAACAATGTCAGGTCAGATATTTTATCATTCAAAGGTCCTAACATCTCTTATAGATCATCATTAACCTTTTACTGGAGGGAGCTATGACAATGTGGACCCAGGGGTGCGGACTTCCTTGGGCTAGTGGTCGTTTGGAGGCAGCAGTGAATAGACAGAAATCAGGGCACAACAGCCCACATGGTCTCACCCATGCCAAGATTTGGTCATGAAGCAGGGTGCACCAAGAAGGTCAGGAAATTTTTGCACATGGGTCAAAATCATTTTGAAGCTTGGAGGCATTAAGATTGTCTTTTGGTCATGCAGGCTCAACACAAGCGGAAGAAGGAGGTGATCTAACCATTTGAGGTTTTTTCATTGAAAACAACACTCGCAAGGCGGCGTCCAGCAAGCGGCATTCCGCCAAGTGAGACCTACGGCTTTGGTAGACAGGATCACTTTGTTATTGAAGTTCAGGCTACTATGGGTCAGAAGGTGTGGGGAGACGTTGGGTGTCGGTCATTTGAAATGGCGCAGGTAGGATGAAAGTCGGGCAAGGGAGGTCCACACCATTGGGTCCATGGGGGGGCTTTAGCATTTCTTGTTCGCTACTAGACAGCTGGAAGGAAACAACAAGGTCAGGTCCTACATAGTGAACTGATAGGGATCAATGTCTATTTGGGAACGATGAGAGCGAGATGGAATCCCTCAAACAACAACCCGCAAGGGATGGTCCGCAAGGGATAGGTTGCTTTACTTTAAACTTGGGCGGTGATCGTGAAGGTGGGGCCTGATAAGTAGATGGACGAGCCACAAAGTCCATTGAAAATGGTAGAGCTAGGACAAAATCCCACAGACGGCAGTCCACGGGGAGAAACCTAGAAAGGATCTGGACTAAAGCATTTGGCGCAGTCGAATTGGGCAATGACTGAGGCAGGACCCACCCACCAAGAGGACGTGATTGAATAGAAATTTGAAATGTTGAGGTTTGAAAGGAATTTTGCATGTGGAGGCCTGTGCCGACGAACCCAAGAGGGTCGAAGGACCTCCGTTTTGAGCTCATAAATTTTAGTAAGTCTAGGACGGCCAAGTTGAGGGGGCTTCCTGTGGCGGTGGGCCCAATGAAGATATTCACCGTTTTAAATCTTGGCAGTTTGAGGAGAGGAAACGGTGGTGATGTTCATGTTGCAGGCCTGTAGGGTAGGAATGCCCTGGTTCTAGAATAGCCACAGGGAGTTCAAGTTCTGCAAGCTTCCTGCAGAAGATTTTATATTTATCAAAGTTTCGCCATATGGGTTTTGGTTGCCGAGGTCTTAAGTAACTGATTACTAAGTTTTCTTTTAAGATTTAATAATTTTATACAAAAATCAAAGAAAACTCCACGCATAGCTCGTGGTAGAAAACCGACCTGTGAAACCTGATGAAGATGGACAAGCAAATAGCTGGAAAAGGCCTCGAATAGGTGAAAGAACTTGGCAAGCGCGACGATGGCATTGGCGGGAGGCTCTGACTCATTTCTAGACTTCTGACAGGTGAAAATGACAACTCAAATTGAGCTATTTATAGAATTTGGTGCATTTAACACCCCTCATTAATGCTCATATGGTGGTGTTCAGGGTTGGTGAATGGGCATTTTGAAAATAGTAGTGAGAACAGTGGAGTCCGCTAAGTGGATGGTAGCCAGGGGTTAGTCATTTGTAATGGCCGATCAGTGAAAATAGAAAACTAGGCTACGGGTCCCGCGACATGGGAGGATATCAAGATAGTCATTTGAAATGGTCGGGAAGCAAGGGAAACCCATGTAGGGTGGCCCACAGGGGAAAACCCACATTGCCCAGAGGATGCCAATTTTGAAGTTTTGAGGAAAACTTCCAATAGAATCCCGCCAAAGCCAAAGACTTTAAAAATTTGAGGGTAGAAAAACATGGTCAACTCAAGATGATTCTTCTAAGAGTCATTTACCACTTAGGACTCAAAAATAGGGGGAGAGGGAACATAAAATGAGGCAATGGAAAAAGTGACCTGGCAAAGCGAAAAGAGAGAGTCCCCATTCCAAACAGGATGTGTGTGCTATAGGCACAACACTTACAAAATATTTACAAAATAAAATTGGGATTTTCAGCCAAAGTGAACTAAGTAAAATGCACCTAACAAGTGTTGATGCAGTTTTGGTGATTCTCAATAGACTGACTTGACACACTTCATCATTTTTTCTCTTCTTCACTTTCGCATTCACTACCGCTTTATTGATCACACATACACTGTCGCACACCACACAAACTCCACACTCCAAAACCTGTTCAACACATATATATGTACTTGATCTACTCACAAGCATCAATTAGGTCAGCCTAATTAGACACATTTCTTTACTTAGCAAAAATACCAATCCTGTCGGCTTCAAGTATTCACCAAAATCTTCCCAACTAGCAATTCAAACACATAATACACTAAATTATGTCAGAATAGACCTAAGATATGTCGCACCTATATCCGCATAACAAAATTAATTCACCATATCACAACTAATCCAAGACGTCGGTCAAAAATAGACTTCATTGCAAAAAAATAATTAACAAAATAAAGCCAACATGTCGTATGAGCACCGGAGCACAAAAAAATTTGTACATACCTTCAGCAACCATAAATAGTTTCCCAAAACCGCAAGCAATGACTACCAACTATAGAGGATTGTAGACTGGAATATCGGAGGATGCAGCTTGAAAACCAGTTTAGATACCAGACCAAAATACCAGATCAAGCACTGACTTAGACTTGCAAACACAACATGGTGACATCAATGATAACACAAAACTATAGAGATGATCATTCTTCTTCATTCTTCTAACAAATAATAACATGATGGAGTTGGAGCATGTGTAAAAGAGCTTTTTCTATAGAGCAACTAAAAGTTGAGGATGTAGAAAAATTTAGAGATGTGCATGCAATTGTAGATTGGTACAATATAAAATTATCTACAGGATTGAAAGTGAGAACTCAATAATTTGATGATTCTTTTGGTTAATTGAAGAAGAGAATATTCTTACTACATGATTTGAGACAATTAGTGGATCAACAAAATTACATTTGTTTAAGAGTTCAAATGCAAGTACATGGACTATATGGACAAGGGATCTTGCATATTTTTGTCAATTTTGTATTGAAAGTGATTGGGAAGCATGTGAAAATACATAATGGATTGAAGAATGGAAACAAAGCACCTTAACACCTACACCAACATATGATCAACATGAAACAACAATTGAAGAAGATAATCAAGTTTTTGCATCAGATGATTATGATCACATTTTAGACCTTCTACAAGAAGGTATGTTAATTCAATTTATTTTTTATTACATTATTTTGTAATATATAATTTTATATATGCATGCATGTTTGTAGTAACAAAAAAATTATCCATTTTTCCGTATGGGAATGAATAATTAATATTAAAATAAACTTAATGTTGCCTTAATTTAGTGTTGTAATGTGTTTTACACATTGACATTAAGTTTAGGTCTCTTTTAGAATAAAATGGACTTAATGGTGCCTTATTTAGGGTGTTGTAAAGTGTATCTATACACTTTCACATTAATATAGGTCTTAATTAATTAATTAATCTTATTTTTCCTTAATTGGCCCCTTTAATTCAAATCCAAGCCTATTTAACTGCAAATTTTGAGGGATAAAACCCACCATTCATAAATTCCATTACACAACATTTAATTTTAGAACGTGTGTGTCCTACGTTTGTGACCTAGGACCTATTCACCACCTAGTAAATGGGTCCTCACTAGGTCCTAGGACCCTATTTTCACATAACATTTCATATTTCCCGAAGTGTGTCCTAGTTAAGTGAGCTAGGACCCATTCGCCACATGGAAAATGGGTCCTCACTTGGACCTAGGGCCCCTCTTTGAATTATGTTTTTGGCAGTATTTTAATAATTTTAAATCCTAGATTTGATGTTGGCTTGTGATATTTAAATTTTGGGATTTAATGCTAAGATATGTATAAATATAAGGATATTTCACTTAGTTTCACCTAGATAATTCTTATGCAAGCATCCTAATAGCAATTTTATGAGATCAATAGCACTCAAGAGAATTTATAAGGAATTCAAGGGAAGATTATTGAAGGATTATTGTAGCAATCAAGATCCATTTCATCGTGTCAAAGGCATAATGCATTATGCATGTTTTTTGAGCTAATGTGTTGATGTAGCATTCAAGATCAATTCAAGTATATTCAAATGCATTGCTTCTAATCAAAGTTCATGATCATGATCTACATTCATTAAGGCCACTTCATGCTAGTTTGTAGATCTATAGTCCAAGGTTTCAACTTTAAGGTGTGGTGAGTTGTGACATTGTTTGTTCATTCATCATTCCTTTATGCATTGTTTCATTTCAAGCTTTAATTACCAAAATAGGTTTTGACCAAGGAAAACCCTTATTTCCTAACAAAACAACATTTTTCTCTCCTTTGATGTGTGATTGCAGGTTTTAGGTTGAAGATCTATTGGACATAAAATTTGTAAAAGTTTTCAAAGTTGTCAAAGTTGCTAAGAAAGTTGCAAAATCACATAAACTAGGCTACAAGATTTAGTTTTGGCTTTCTGATAGTGCCCAACTAGAATCTTGGAGTGCAGACATTAAAGAATATAACCTAGAAACCATTTTTCTAGAGCCCTAGCCAGGACCCATTTTTCATAGGGAGAATGAGTCCTAAATGAGCTTTGAAAAAACACCTTTTGTAGCATGTACATAACATTTGACCCTCTTAAAACCTTCCTTTTGACTGCTATATCAGTTAGGTTTAATTTATGTAACTCATTTACGCATCATAACCCTCATATTGAATGAAATAGATTGGAAATTGGTTCATCATTTTGTTTCATTATGATTCACCCCTCTTTTCCTTTATTTCATTTTGGTGAACCCAACCTTTTGAGCATTGTAGTTTTCTAAATGTGGAGTCCTTTCCATCCTAGATTTAGATCTTGCATTCATTTGCATTGAATTAGGTCTCATTTAGGGTGTCTAGTTTGCATTCAAATTTGCATCTCATTAAAGATTTTAGGATTGCATACTTTTCATTCTTTAAATCTGAAAAATACAAAAAAAATTAGCCATCTTGCATATCATTTGCATCATATAAACTTGTATTTTAAAATTGAAACAAAATTACATATCAAACTAGGTCTTTTATTTTATCATTTTGTCACATTTTGGACTTGCACTTCACATTGAATTCTACAAAAAATAAAACTAAAACTTGTTGTAGCAAACCTCAATTTGGAAACCACTGGAAAACACCTAAAAATTTGTAAAAATCAGTTTCAAAAACCTCATATAGGACCCATTCTCCATAGGGTTAATGAGTCCCTGATTAGGCCATAATCTACATTTTTGGAAATTAAAATCTTCATTTTTGTGCTTTTGTTTACTGCTATTAAATTTTGTTACAGTTTGTTGAGTTTATGTTTCATCAATTTTATTATTTCTAGCTTAATTTGGTACATTTAGTGCATTGTATAATTTCTAAATTGTATTTATGAGATTTTATTTTTAGATTGTTGCATAGTGTAATCAGAAAATTACCTTGTTTAGAATCTGAAAAATTGTTTTTACACATTACATTTTAGGTCATTGCATTGCATTTTAAGCCTCTTTCCATTTTGGGTCTGTACACTAAGTTTGTGAACCTTTTATGAGATTTAAAACTTGGTGTCCTATTAGCAATACTATTGTTAGATGTAGTTCGAGACTCATGTCATCCTACAATACACCATTCATCGTGGATATTGGGTTTTCTAACTCTCTTTCTAATAGTGTTGATAATCAACCCCCTATGGATTATAGTATGCATACCTCATTTCCAGTGACTTCCCTTCCTACAACCAATATGCATGATTTTGTTGATGTCCCATAGGAGAACATAAGATTGTTGTATGAAGAACTAAAATCTTTACAAGACTTTATGAGAGATGAATATATTTCTATCCATGGTGTTCCCCTTCTAGGAAACTTACAAAAGCTACTTAAATATGAACAGGGAATTGAATTCATGTGTAGCTTAGCTTATCTCATCAACAAAAATTTTCCTCCTCCTCAACCCAATTCCAATGCATTTCCTATGAATAAATGAAAAGAAGCCACACCTTATGAACACTTTACTACCCCTAACACATCCTTTTCTAAAAAAGGAAAGGGCTTGCAATTAGAAGATGAAGTTGATGAAAACATAGTTATCGTACCAAAGAAAAAGAAACCACGAATGTATGATCATAAAAATATATAGTTACAATAGTTGTATGAACCTCCTGAATCTCTTTATAACTTATTACAACTATCTAAAATCGAGACAATCTTCTATACTTTTACGTTGGTAATTGATCAAATTACCACCTAAATGTGTAAACTTGACCAAAAGAAAAACTAATAAAAATGAACCATATTGTGCTTATCATAGATTCTTTGGCCATCACACCAATAATTGTCAACCTTTAAAGAAAGTATTGAATAATTTTTTACCCTCTAAGAACCAAACTTGACTAAAAAAGCATGCATCTTTCTCCTTCTCATGTAATAGTTGTAGGGTCTTAGCATCATCACTATTACATGATTTACATTCATTGCAAATCATTCTCTTTATCACAAGGAGCTCATTTCCATCACCTATCTCAGCTCATCCTTGTCCTGCACTTAATGGGGTCAAGGGGTTAGATAGTCTTGTCCTATTTTTGGCACTTAATGTTGTCCCTTTGGCTAGTTGTCCACCTTTCGTATATACCGACCGAGATTGGGATGCAGATGACCTGCTATAGGTTGAATTGTGTGTGCCTTAAGTTTGTCTTTTTCTTTGTTTTCTTTTTCATTTTTATGTATGTGATTGCATGTGCATATAGTGATCCCTCGTGCTATTTCATTTGATGAATCTCTCTCTCTTTTGTGCATTCATCTATTTTTATCTACTTTCTTCTCTGTCATAAACGTTTTATCCCTTTTCATTTATCTTGTGTTTTCCTTTTGGGGATGATGCAAGGAATCGAGGCATTTATGTCTCTTCCATGTTGACCTGAAGGATTTCTCTTTGTTTTCACTCTCTTTGTGTCATTCTTCCATTTTTATGAGTATTTGAGGAATGATGACATTTTTGAGCTATATAACAACATTGTAGCAAAGACATATTGACCATGAATCCATAGATCCCTTATGTATTCATAGGGGAAAACCCTCCCTCCTTTCTCATGACATAGCTTTATTTTAGAAACATATGACTTGGAATAGGGTTTTCTGAGGAAGCTCTCATGTCTTAGGAGTAAACATTAGCTACTTTAAAGCAATTTCTCAAAATAATGGTGTAGAAATCACTTTAAAGTGGGGGCATAAATTGATAATATCTTTCGACATTTTTGCATGTTTCATGGTGCAATTTTCTTTTTCTTGTGATGTGTCATTTTCTTGGTGGTTTCATTGGGTTTTATGTCCTCCAAGAGTGTGATATTTCTTAGTGTATGACTTTCCTCTTAGTGGTGATGTGATGTATTGCATTCCCTAAGTCATGAATCTTCTACTCTTGACGTGTCCTCTCTTGGAGACATTAGGAACAATGACCCCTAAGAAGAAGACCTTACGCGAATGAAGCAAGATCCCCTTGAACAAAAACTTATATAAACATAATGTTCTTAAGTGTTTGGAATAATACAACTTGTTGACCTTGTGAAGCTCAAAACCCTAATTCAAGGCCACCTAGCATAACACACATTCCTTTCCTTTGGATCCTTTCCATGTGCATAGGTGCTCAGCATAGCGTAGCTTATTATGCATGAAACAAGAATGTGAGTGGTGCCCTATTGGAGTTATCATAGGGATAGATTTGGTGTGGTAAGTATAGTGAGAGCTGACACAGAGGCATGACTTTCTAACTAATCCACCTTCATGGGGGAAGACTCACCTAGTGGATGGCCTGAGGTTCCACTACCGCAGAGTGAGTGCAAAACCAATAGCTTAGATTTGCTCCACATCGTGTTGGACCATCTAGGCTTGATCTTCTTGGTATTTGATAGTGTATGATTGTGTATCTTTTTCATTGTTGCATACATAAGTGTATTGAATGTCTACTTTAGTGTGAGTTTGATGTGGGGTCATACTCTCACTAAAGTGGGTGCAAAATGTAGTAACAAAAAAAGTATCCCTTTTTCCTTAATTTGGGAATGAATAATTAATATTAAAATGAACTTAATGTTGCCTTAATTTATTTTTGTATTGTGTTTTACACATTCACATTAAGTTTAGGGCTCTTTTAGACTAATTGGACTTAATGGTGCCTTATTTAGGGTATTGTAAAGTGTATCTCTACACTTTCACATTAATCTAGGGATTTATTAATTAATTGAGCTTAATTTTCCTTAATTGGCCCCTTTAATTTAAATCCAAGCCTAATTAATTACAAATTCTAAGGGATAAAACCCGACATTCATAAATTCCATTACACAACACTTAATTTTAGAATGTGTGTGTCCAAGGTTAGTGACCTAGGGCCCATTCGCCACCTATTGAATGGGTCCTCACTAGGTCCTAGGACCCTATTTTCACATAACATTTCATATTTCCCGAAGTGTGTCCTAGTTAAGTGAGCTAGGGCCCATTCACCACATGGTGTATGGGTCCTCACTTAGACATAGGATCCCTCTTTGAAATATGTTTTTGGTGGTATCTTAATGATTTCAAATCTTAGATTTGATGTCGTCTTGTGATATTTGAATTTTGGGATTTAATGTTAAGATATGTATGAATAAAAGGATATTTCGCTTAATTTCACCTAGAGAATTCTTATGCAAGCATCCTAATAGAAATTTTATGAGATCAAGAGTATTCAAGAGCATTTCTAAGGCATTCAATGGAATATTATTAAAGGATTATTTCAATAATCAAGATCCATTTCATCATGTCAAAGGCATAATGCATCATGCATGTTGTTGAGCTAACGTGTTGATGTAGCATTTAAGATCAATTCAAGCATATTCAAAGGCATTGTTTCTAAACCAAATGAAATAGGGGTTCCACCTTTTGGGAGATGGAAAAACTAGGGTTAGGACCTATTTCGCACTTTAGTTCATTAGGAAACAAAGATCCCTCAACCAAGTGATTCAATTGAGGGAAGGAAAACTACAAGGGGGTGGTTTCTTTTGGTGTGATTAAAGGAGGGTTCACCATTAAATGAAGATTCAAAGGAGAAATGCAAACTCTAATGCCCTAAACCCTAGAAAATTGAAAGCATTAAATCAAATTGAAAAAAATTATGAAACAAAAAAGTAATTGGAAGAATGGAGAGGTCAAAACAAGGTCTAAAACAACTAAAAATTGTTGTTTTAAAGTGTATTGGGACTCATACGCCAAGTTGGGAAATTTAGTCCCAGTCTAGGGTTTTTGGTTAAAATCTAGAACCTCCTGATGACTATTCAAGATCTACAAAGATTTGGAAAAAATGGTAACGGGGACTCATATTCCCAGAGGGGCGATTTAGTCCCAGTATTAAGGTTTGACTAAAACTTCTATAGCCTCAAGTGATCTTTTGTAGCTAAATCGTCTTGTCTGATCTCCAAGTTTGAAAGTTTGAATTCTAATCTATAGGTGAGCTTCCAAGAAGATGACAACTTCTTAAAAAAATTTACAACTTTCTTCAATCTTCCAACTTTGTCTTCAAAGTATCTTCAAGCTCCAATTCACCTAAATCTGCAATCACACATGAAAGGGAATATTGTTGTTTTATTAAGGAATGGGGGTTTTCCTTGGTCTAACTCCATTTTGGTAATCAAACCTTAATGAGAAGTTAACCATGAATGAAATGAAACATGAAACATAAGATGAAACAATAGAACCTTGTTTGAAACCTTGCAGATCTAGAAACAAGCATGAAGTAGCCTCAATGGATGTAAATCTTGATCATGATTCTTGATGAAATATAATGCCTTTGAATACTTGAATTGATCTTGAACAATACATCACAACATTATCTCAAAACCAGATGCATGTTGCATCAAGCCTTTCGCATGATAATGGATCTTGATTGCTATAATAATCTTCTACAAATCTTCCCTTGAATTCCTTCTTGAGTGCTCTTGAATACTCTATAATGCTCTTGTTAAATATTAGGATTCTTGACTCAAAATTGCTAGGAGAAATTATGTGAAATAAACTTGTATTTATACTTGTCTATGCCAAATTTCCTAAAATTATAACACTACAAGCTAACATCGAATCTAGGATAATAAAATCCCACCAAGAATTTGAATTAAAATATGTCCAAGTTAAAGTGACACTCATACACCAATTGGGCGTATGAGTCCCAGTGGCTAAAACCTAAGACATAGATTTCTAGGAGTGTCGTTTTCAATGTGTAATTTGAAATCAGGTCCTAAGACCTAGGTGGGACCCATACACCCAAGGTGGCATATGAGTCCCAGATCCTTAAATCTAAAACACATAACCTCAAACATTGAATTATTATTTTTCATTTGTTAAATGTCAAGATTATCCTCAAAAAAATGCATTTAATAAGGCTTGTGGATGCATTGAAATAGGAGCAAATAAGGCATAAATGAGACAAATTTTAATTAAAAGGGCCCAAAACTTGATGTGAATATGTAGAAACATATTACAACACCAAATAAAGGCATCACTTAGCTCATCTTGTCAATTATTCCCAAATTAAGTGAGGAAAAGGGATAGTTTTTTCATCACTGCATTTATCCCCCACTTTAGTGAGAGGAGGAACTTGCTTCAAACTCACACTAAAGTAGACATTCAAGAGGGTTCCAATTGTACCAATGTGGATGGTATAGAATGACAAAGATCCAAGCAGTGGTCAAGCCCCCAAGATCCAAGATCCTACATCAAACCAACATAGGCACAAAGGGACACACATGTGAATGATGAATGAAGCAACGGCAAGGTACAAGCATACAATTTCAAAGACATAAAGAAGAAAGAAAAAGAAAAAAGAGGGTGGATCAAGCATCAACTATTTCTCCAACATGATGTGGATCAGATCTAAGTTTTTTTTCCAAAACACATTTACAAGTGGAACACTATGTCCACTATGTGAACAAAATGCACGCTCACACGAGCTAGTGGAACCTCAGGTCATCCACTAGATGAGCCCCCAGAGAGGTGAGACACATACACATGAGGCTGATATGTGCTCTCACACACAAGGAAGTGGCTATTGGAAAGTTATTCCTAACTTTGGCTCCAATACTTACTAACCAAACAAAACTTATACCTCCTGATAATTTTGATAAGTCACCACAAAATAAAACTTTGAGCTTATGAACAACATGCAAGTAAAGATTTATTCAAAGAGAATTTACTTAGTTCATGTAAGGTCTCTTCTTAGGTAAAAACATGCCTAATGTCTCCAAGAGAGTATAAATCAAACAAATATCATACTCTTGGATGAAATCAAACCCAATGACACCACCAAGAAAAGGACGCATTGCAAGAAAAAAGAAAATCGCACAATGAAACATGAGAAATGTCGAAAGATAATGTCAATGTATGCCCCCACTTTAAAGTGATTCCTGACACCATTACTGTGAACAATATACTTTAAAGTAGCTAATAGGGACAAAATGAGATCTTATTAGGAAAGCTTTGTGCCAAGTCATTTGTTCCTGAATGAAACTACATCATAAATAAAGGGTTTCCCCCAAAATGTAATGCTAAACATAGAAATAAAATTATGTAACTTGCGAGACAACTTAATGCATGTCATCCACATCCAAAGCTTGCTCTTATTTATACATGGAAGGTGGTCAACTAGCCAAAATATACAATCAACAAGTTCCATACGAGGAAAAGACTACCTAACTCCCTTTCCCCCACTTAGTGCAAGACAAGGGTGACCTGAGGTGATCAATGAAAATCAATATCAATTAGAGGAACTAGATGCTTCAACACAAAGAAGAGTACCACCATCCTTAAGATGTTGAATTTTATTACTCAAAGCCTTAAATTCATTAGTAGAATGACCATGAACTCTATGATATGCACAAAATGAATTCTTGTAGTAAAATTTCTTTCGTATTCTTGGAGGGAGATGTAAGGAAAATGGCAGCCATTGTATGACAATTTCCACATAACCCAAAAGAGATAGTTATGAAAATAAGTACTCAAAATCCACATGCAATAGAATAGACAACATACCCATCAAATATGACACAAGATATACCCTAGGAAAACCCTCAAGAGGGAAGAACCCAGCCTCCAAAAGCATCCATACTCCATCATATTAATCAGCCATAAAGAAAATACAAGAGTTGCAATGAACACCTTTGAAGTATCAAGTCCTCCAATGCATCTCCATGTATCCAAGCATGAATCCACACATCCCATACCATGCTTCACAAATGCACTCCTCAAAAATACTCAATAATGACAACCAAAACCATCAACCAACCTAGACCACTACAAGCATTGTTTGTTTTTATAGACACAAGCTCACACAAAATACAACTACTGGTAAGGTAAAACCATGTACCACAAAACCATGTGAGTATAAAACCACTAATCCCTTATTTAATGTTGGGTACTAAGACTTCACTTTATTTAATGTTTTCTCCAAATTAAATTATTATTGCATGTCTTCCACACATTAAGTAATAATACAATGTTACAATACAACATCAAGTGGTCCCCAAATAATTACCTAGTGTGATTAACCACACCACAAAGGTGCATCACAACTCAATAATTATTTAATTACAACATTATAATAAATCAATTTATGCAATGGTTTACAACACCATATCCCAACATTCTCCCACTTGTTGTATACATTGCATAATGGGTCAATACATGAAATTCATCATCATAGTCATACATGAAATCACATGAATCTCCAACATGCTCTCGTGCTCCATCAAGATACCTAAAATAAAAACAAAGTGACCACCATCTCAAGCAAGAACTCCTCTCATCCTCCAATGCGCCACCTATGGAAGAAAAGGAACATTCCAAGGTGAAGATACACCAATCCACGAGCACAAGCATCAAATCCAAGTGATAACAAAGGCTCTAACCATGTTCTTGTCAATTGAAAAACCCACATGATCAAAAATAGCATCCACAACACATGCTAAGAAATCCAACCATCCATACCTCCAAGGTATCAATACATCATCAAACTCATGCCAAGAACATATGCAACCCATAAACTACAACCAATCTCCATATATCAAATCTATCAATGAAGAACATACATATCCAAAAACTCCTACTACATAGGTAATTTCAAAGCATATAAAGTCTACCAATCAACACTATATCAAGGTTTGATAAGTAAATCAAAGCATGAAGTACCAAGAACAATAACAATGATCCACACATAAAACCTAAGGAGCTGCATAATCTCTCACAACATGTTGTCACCATCCTCCCCAAATCATATGAACATGAACATCCATGGAAGGAACCATGAAGAGAGAAACCTGTAAACCATAATTTCCTCCTACCAACACCTCAAAGTGTATTGTTGTGTCAAGTATGATCTCCTAACAACCCCAAATGAAAATTTTCAACAACAAACATAACACTCAAATGCACAAGGAGATAACCATGCCATAATATCCCTTAAAAATGAATCTTGGATAGAACTATCAATAGCTCAAGATCCATATCTAAGAAAGATAAAGCATATAAACTCCTTCTACAACATCCTCAAATGTGTATCCATAATCAATCACCATGAAACAACTCAATCCCATGAGAAATCAAAGCACGAAACATAACACATCTGAAATATATAATGGGAAAATACTTCTTTAATAGTAAACTGCTGAGTAGACCAAGAGTGGGGAATGAGAATGTTCCTCCTCTAGGATAAACAAGCCATCATTACTCACTCCAAAAACAATCTCCTCTATCATTCCATCATGAACTCATGTCCATACTAGGTGAAAGCTCATTAGTCTTCCTACTAAAACCTCCAAAGAGTAACTATCTCAAGAAAATGTATCTAATCACAAGAGACCACCAACCATCACCTAAGTCTCCAAGTATCCATGAGCACCTGTAACCAATCAATCCATGCCAAAATTCAAATGAAACATAGCACCATCATGAAGTAATCAATAAAATGATCAATGTACTCAATACAAATAAAACTACACACAATCAATATCAAAGCTCCAATCATGAATCAGAAACATAAACATGACAACATGATCTAACCATCTCCTCCTAGGATATTACATGCACCAAAACACATATATACATCCTGGTCTCAAGAGAACAAGTACCATTCCAAACTCTAAATGTGTATCAAGAGTAAACCATGACATAATAACAAACACTCTAAACCAAGGAAACATATCCCCAATCACATGAAGATAACCATAACTAATGATGCATCCTTGCCACTGCCAACAACTCCCACTAAATCGTGGTACGAGCTACACATGACATAATGACAACCATCCTTTCCATGAAGATCATCAAGGTTTTCACACACTCAAATGCAATATTAGTAACATACAATTGAAACCAAGATCTCCAAGCCAAGAAGATACATATAACCGCCTAACCATCATAAACATATCCATCACCACCAATTCATCACTGTCAAAAGCTCCGACTGAAAGTGTATAACCAATGAATGTAACAAGATATCATGACATAATGATAACAATATCTTAATGAATATAAACCAAATGCCCTCACACAATCAAAGAGCTCAAATGTAACATGAGCTCCCCAAAAAGAAGGAAAATTAAAACCATGATCCTCATACCAAGAAGATACACTACCACAACCTGAATCAGGAACCAATCCAACACCACCAACAATGCACCTACATAAACCATCATGAAATTCCAAAGTCTCTAAATCACAAGAAACATCCATGACACTATCATCACCACCAAATGAACCAACAACACAATCCAACTGTGTCTCACATATCTGCATAACATAGTCAACTACATAGATCTCATATCATGATTGTACCTGGTAATACCATCTCACCTCCTCAGCATGACAACAAAACCAGCAAACCAATTGACCAAACCAAGCCACCAAACTGAAAATGTATCAACACTTAAATATCTAATGGCATAGACAACCCATGTCCAAGTCATAGGTGTAACAAGTAAGTATAGACCACCTACAATGCTACACAACTTGTAGATAAAACAATGAAGCATAAAAATCCAACCAAATACTGATAACCATGTCAAATGAGAATAATCTAAGATGTACAATTGAGTATACAATGAATCCAACATCAAATATCCTAGATTCGACAATCCATAAGGTAATAGTATCACCATATTCAACATAACCCATAAATAGCTCATGATAGAATATTAGAAAATAAATCATGTATAAACAACTCCAAACCTGATCCACTATGTAGTTCTCTTAACAAGCTTTTCATCAACTATTCAATGTCCAAAATATGACTTTCTATGCACTTGATATGACCTCTCGAAGCTCAAATAGAATACCTGACTTTCAACTAGAAAAACACTACCAAAACTATAAAATTAGAAAAAATCATTGGTACCACAGCATAGAGCACTAAGTCAGCTTTCCAACGAGTCCAAGAAGAGCAAAAACAAACAATTTGGGCTAAAGATATGCCCCCCAGAAGAAAAAAAACTATTTTAGTATGAGAGGCAAAAAATACCACCTCCCCTAGTGGCTCTCTAGTGGTTGGGTAGCGGCCCCACCTGGGCGGCATTGCCCACTTGGTGGCGGACCTGAAATAAATATTAAATTCACTTTAATTTTGCATATTTCAATAAATATGGGACACCCTTTTAATTTTATGAGGCGGCATTTATATTTATAGACGGATAAATTTTATTTAATAAAAAAGGTTTATAAAAAATATATATATATGTTTATCCCCATAACGAGGAGGCGATGGGGCCCGCCCAACAGTAGTATCCTGTTGTCTTGTAGGTCAATGGTATGCTGACCTATGATCGGTAGGTTTGCAACCTGCAAAACTGCAAGGGGTACGAGGGGTGGGCCAACCCCCCCAAACCCTTTTATCTTTTTTTTTTTAAATTCAATATAAATTTTTTTGAATCGGATTTTTTTTCATATATTTTTTATTTATTTTATTTTTTTCGGCTTTATTTTGCAGTGGTGAATTTTTTCAAAAGCGATGGGATTTTTTTTAATATTTTTTATTTTCTAAGGATAATAATGATGCCTGTACAACCAGCAAAGGGGGTTTAACTAAAAAAAATTGCATTTTTTTATTGTCACCAAAATATGTCAAATTTTATATCAATTTTCATCTCTCGACCAACCTGAATCCAATCATGAGGTCCATTTTGTCCCAAGAGGTCATTTACAAATTTTCCCCCATAAAACCCCCATTTAAATGCACAACCAAGAAACCCTTTTAGCCAAAAAATTTCACACCCCAAATCTGCAAACTACCCATCATAACAACAAACCCAAAACCCTTAGATCTGTAATAAACAACCTGCAAAACTCTCATATCTTTCCATGTATTTCATTCTCTAATGAATTGTATAGATTTAAACTTAAAGGAATATTTTCTCAACCTAGGGTTATAATAAAAATTCTTCAACCATGAAATCTCTGATACCACTTGTAAGGAAACTTACAACCATTGTATGACAATTTCCACATAACCTAAAAGAGATATTTATGCAAATAAGTACTTAGAATCCACATGAAAGAGAATAGACAACATACCCATCAAAGATGACACAAGATATACCTTGGGAAAACCCTCAAGAGGGAAAAACCCAATCTCCAAAAGCATCCATACTCCATCATATTAATCAACCATAAAGCAAATACAAGAGTTCCAATGAACACCTCTGAAGCATCAAGTCCTCCAATGCATCTCCATGTATCCAAGCATGAATCCACACATCCCATTCCATGCTTCACAAATGCACTCCTCAGAAAGACTCAATAATGACAAACAAAACCACTTGTCAACCTAAACCACTACGCATGTGTTTTCTTTTATAGACACAAGCTCACACAAAATATAACTAGTGGTAAGGTAAAACCATGTACCACAAAACCATGTGAATAAAAAACCACTAACCCCTTATTTAATATTGGGTACTAAGACTTCACTTTATTTGATATTCCCCAATATTAAATTATTATCACATGTCCCCCACACATTAAATAATAATACAATGTTACAATACAACATCAAGTGGTCCCAAAATAATTACCTAGTGTGATTAACCACACCACCAAGGTGCATCACAACTAAATAATTATTTAATTACAACATTATAATAAATCAATTTATAAAATGGTCTACAACACCATATCCCAATAGAAGAGATATCAAATGATCTTGGAGGAGTCTGAAAAGATACCCTCTTGATCAATAGTAGAGGATGTTCCATTATTTTGTGACAAAGATATCTCTTGCTTAGTACAAGATGTCATACTTACGCAAGACTCTTTAGATTGCAAGATTTTGTACTCTTCTTTTAAAGGAAGGTGTAAAATCTAATGAACTCCAATCATTACTAAGACATGTCCTAGGATTTCTTTATGTGATGACATTAATGTTAAGCGAAGAATTATTTCTTTCTTTTATTTCTTTCAAATGACAATAACCAATACCACTAGTTTCTATCAATTCGGGATGCACTAATGTTAAAGTTGGCTTAGGGGAGTCTTTTGTAATAGTGTTTCTATTGATTGAAGGCTTGTTTTTTTCTTTCAATGGAGAATAACCAAGACCATTATTCATTTCTTTTGTTTTAGGCTCTATAGGGACATGAATACCTTGTTCTTTAGCATCACATCCTTTTTCCATTATAACCAAGTTGTTTCATATGTTCATAACCTCTTCCATAAAGATTCTTCATTTTTTTTGGAGGATTTGGTGGTTGTTTATAGTCTTTTTTCATGTAATTTTCTTCTTCTTCTAAAGTGGTTGAAGTGGATGCTTTCAAATTTTGTTTTGACATTATTGCTTTTTCTTTTTCATGTTTTTTTGTTATGATCTTCGATTTCCCATCAAATCTAGGTGTGAAATCCAAGGAACCCCAACCATCTTCCAATAAATTTGTGACTTCTTCAATATGCTTCTCTTTTTCTTTCTCTTGCACAGGTTCCACTTGTGTAGTTGGTGTCAATGTTTTCAAAGGATTTCCCTTATCTTTCTCAATGTTCAAACAATTTTTTGGTTCAGGGTCGGCTTTGATTATATACACTTTGTTGTTGTAGACATAATTCATTTTATGATGAAGGGTAGACGACACCCCATTAATTGCATGAATCCATGGCCTTCCTAAAAGAATATCATATGAAATATCATGAGACATAACATGAATAGGAGTTTGTAACGTGGCCTTTCCATTTGTAATAGGAAAAGTGATCACACCAAGTGGTTGTTTTCCTACATTGTCAAATCCTCGAATCAATAAGGAATTAGATTCAATTCTTGATTTATCTGCACCAACCTTATCCAAAAGGGTTACAATACACACATTAAGGGTTGATCCATTGTCAACAAGGGTTTTCTTTATCCCTGTCCTATTATGTTGAGCTATTATCATGAAAGCTTCATTTTCTTTTTGCACTTCCAAAGGAGGGGGCTCACTTTGGTGGAAAACAATGTCAACATTCATTCCTTGAATCATGGTGGTGATGTCCTCTTGTTGCACATTAGGAGGGATAGGGACTTGTTGTAAAGAACTTTGAAGCCTGTTATGATAACTAGATGAGGCATGAATAAGGTCCCATAAGGATATCTTAGCAGGATTATTCTTAATTTGTTCAACAAGATCATACTCCTTTCCACTTTGTAAAGGAAATTGAGGAGCACTAGGAAAGATAGGTTGAGGCAATGGTAATGAAACGTGGGTGGCTTGTTGTTTCCTATTATTCCTTGTATTGTATGTGTGAGAATTGGTATTGTAACTTGGTTGCTATGAAACATTTGTCATGCCTGAAAAATTTCATCGAAAAAACTAACATTTTTTTTTTTTACAAAACTATCAGTTAAGGTAATTATTACATTGGCTAAGTGGCATGCCCACATTTAACATTGAATCTAAATACAAATTCCACAACCTTTATGAGGATCATTCTTACTTGATAATTTAAGCATCTGTCATGCCTAGGATTTTCACTAGAAAAACCCAACCAATTTTTTTATTTTTTTATTTTTGAAACATTAATTAAGTTACTACAATAGTTTCACTCGACATAATATAGTTGTTCTAGATATAAAATTTTATATTGAGCATGTATTTGCATATATTGAAGACATCAAGCGATCGCCATGGCCTTGAGAGACTTTAATATAAATGACATTAATTTAATTTAAATACTTATAAGGTAGAGATAATTTAATCTAAATTTGATGATGTAGCTACCAACCCAATAGGGACTAAAAAAAAATATTATATTATGATACAAATTCAAGGGATTCATCCAATTGTTTATAACATGATGGTTATTCCTCATAGTAAGTTAAATATCATTATAAACATTATTTATTTCACATCCACATCCCCTACTATCTATCAACCTTGCTCTCCTCTATTTTATTGATACAAACATTAATATGTTGGCAATGCTATCACTTGTCTTAAAATTAATATTACCATTTATTGTCATGTTCACAATCCTCTTTTATTGTAATTATTAAAAGATATTCCAAACCAACACCATCTAGGAGTATTATTATAGAAATTAAAGTATTATCCTTGAAATTCTTTAAGTTACATAATATAATAAATATTGACTATCAACATTACTAGTATGATAGTTAATAATTTTTTTATATAGATTTGGAAATATCATTTATCAACTTCATTATTTTCTTTTATCATACAAGAATGAGACTATGATTAATTAATCAACTTAGACAATAATATTGTTATTCCTTAGTCATCTCTTAAACATAATGAGTATTATCATCCAAATATTATTAAATAACTAATACTAGCATTTTTCCTTTCCAGTCACCACTTAATTGTTAATGTAACATTTTTGTAAATGGATAGACTAAATAATACTTTTATTTAAATTACTTAACAAAAAACTTAAATAACAATATTACTATCATTTTCAAATTATAAATTGTAAAAAGTACAGCTATGAAATTGCATATGTATTATATCCTATCAATAATTAATGCCTCTCTTTTTTTTCACCGATGGAGTTCTTATTCCCAAACTAGTACTACAATGACATGTATTTATAGACTTTCCACAATGTCCTTATGATTTTTTTTTAATAATATTAATGGTAGTAATAACATCCGATCTATTAATAGTTTACATTATACTCATAGTTTATATTTTCAAAAATTGCTTTAAATCTCTAATATTAATAATAGTTATTATTATACTTTTTTTTATGGCCATTGTTGTCTTAACGATCACTAATATTAATATTGATATTTCACTAATATTAATATTTCTTACAAAAGATACTAAATACAGTTAGAATTATTGAGGTTAATATCAAACTTATCTCTTTTCACCATTAAATATCTTATTTGATTAATAAGCTTCACATTTTGTGTAGAGATCAATATAATTTGTATTTATATAAAAATAATAAAACCTCTAGCCAACTCTGCACAGCAATAAATTGCATCACAGACATACGAATACTTTTTTTTATTTTCCCTATAGAACTCCTTTAATAATGAGTACGAAAGGTTGAAAATGGTGTTGCCATAAAATTGAACCATATCATAAAAGTAATCTGCTATTTAATATGTTGCACACCTACACTATTTGGTATTTAATATGCCTATACACCTACACCATTCAAGAATAAGAGAACTAAATTTTTCCAGACTTTTTCTGCAGATCCATTATGACAAACTTTATGGCAGCAGTAAATTGATTATTCCACAAATTGAAAAGTGGAAATTAAGTGTTTAACAAGAATGCATGCCTCATCCCTAGCCACTAGACGTTGATCGAGATCAATGATTGGTAAGTAACCATAATTTAGGGTTGGGCATGCTATTACCCAATTTTATTGTGATAGGCATTTACCTAGCTGTGCATACTTGTGATAAACGAAAAAGTAGAAAATGTTCAATCTCATTTGCTTGAATGAGAAAGCAGTTGCATGGCAGTAAAGAGTCTTAAGTTGTGTTGTAGGTATGAGCCGGGCTGCCTATGTAGAGAAAGGATTCATTAGATCTAATTTTTATTTGTTCTTTCATTTTATATTATGATAGCATTGCCTTTTCTTCATGTGTAGATTGAGGCTAAAACATACTATCGTTGAAGCAGAATGGTGTTTTATTTATAATTATATTTTATGTATTCTATTGGTATATACATATACTTATAGATTAATTGTATTATCAATATATTTTTGTTTATGATTGCTGCGCATATCACAGGTTGCAGGTTTGAAAGCATTTCACTTTGTCTATTTTCAGCACACTGCTGCTCTATCCATTTTATTTCTCTTTTAAGTCTATTTTGTTACTTCATATATATTTATTTGTTGGGGAGAGGTCTCTGTGAAAATCTGAATCTTGTGCAATATTTTATTTATTTCTTGTTTTTTTTTCTTTTGCTTCTTCATTAATTTGCCAATAATAATCACTTTTGTTCATCCTAATTGCTCAAGGATTTTCATTTTATTTAATTTTGTTTGTTATTGCAAACAGTTAAAGGTGTTGGGTCTCCAAAGCTATTCAAAACCTAGGTTACCTATGCTCCACAAAAGTCCAGTATTTGATGGGGGAACCCCTTTTTTTTTTTGGCGCGAGACATCAGAGAACGATACCAGAAATCCACGTTATAGAGATTGAAGAAATTTCTTATCATTTCTCTTTAAAATACTCTCACAAAATAATTTCTTCTTCTTGAGGTTTCTTTTATTATTTATTTTATTCCTTTAAAATAAATGAATGATTTCAGCATTTACACAGGGTTAGTATAAACTATTTTGCAGACTGCTCGAGTGGAAAAGGTAAAATTACAAACATAATACAGACCTTTCTCAAACTATCATCTACCTATTTCCTTTACATCCAAGCAATTTATTGAACATGAACTTTGAGAGGAGGTTCAAATTATTTCTTCCCAAAACTTACCAAAATATATCAAAAAAGTTTGTTTCTACCATATTACTTAGTCACAACCTATTTACCGAGGAACTTTACAATTTTCCTCCTACAAATCAGACCAACTAATTCTGAATAGATAAGTGCACTTTATAAATAAGATGTGAGTATTAGAAATGCATATAATTTCAATGGTGAGTATTAAATTGAAATACATATTCATTTTATGGAAAACTCTTATACAATCAAGTAGCTTTATTTTTAGCTTTATTACAAAGAATATGCTCTTTCTATTGTCTTTTAAGCAAGCATCGTTTTATCCCTAAACTGATTTGATTGCAGTTCTTCATAATGATAAAAGAAATCAACCATTTTCATTCAAATATAAGTTGTTTATTTATTTTGCTTCTGATTTTTTTTTTATATATAAGGTAATACAATCATGCAGTTAAAACTTCCCTAATGTATCTATAAGAAGCATATTTTGCTAAAACTAAACAAAGTATCCATATTTTCTTCATTGCATCAAAATATAAAACTTTCAATACTCCACTACATATTTAGGAATACAATGGTCAGCACACAAAGGATAAACTTTGTCCATTTCTACATTGAACAATAGGTAACTTATCTTTTTTTTTTAAACTTACAATACAGTCGGTATATTTGAGAAAAAAAATGACTTGCACACCCATGAACAAGGTCTTGCTCTCCACCCTACCGTAATGGTGTCATGGAGCCTCGTGGGCTCTAGCCATACCCCCGAGCAAGAAATTATCTTAGCTCCACGATGATAAATGGAGTCCTTTCTCATTTTTACAAAGGAATAAACTACATAGCACAAATTTAATGCATCTAGGTTCTCTACTTTCTATTTTTCAGCCATGATCTATACACTATGACACCATCTTACAATAAACAAGTAAATGGAAACAAGAAGAACTTATCTCTTTTCTTTTGTGTGAAGTGATGAGCTCTTTTCTCCATCCTTCCTCTTCTAGCCAAACCTTAACTACTTTCCCAAGAGGTGGACTCCTCTCCTTTTCTCATTCTTGCTACCATCTCCACTAAAGTTCTCCAAGAGGAGAAGTGGGTAACACCCTCCTCTCTCTTCCTCTCCAAGATATATAGGATTTTCAACTTGCAACCTGTTTTGGATGGGGAAGTGTGGAGTGTACCTACCTCCATCAATTAGAGTCTTTTCCATATTAAAGAGGAAACATGCACTTGGACAACCCCTCCATCTTTCCATCCCATCTTTTCTTCAAAACCCGTTACTTTCCATTATGAGGACTTTCCAAGGGTCAAATCATGTCCTTGGGGCACTATTATATGCCCACTTGAACCCTACCACTATGGTATAGACCCTAGGGGGTTTCTTTTTGCATCCCAACAAAGGAAATTGACCAACAACCCTCTTTAAAGGCCCATTTAAGGACCCATCCGAAATTTAAACTTGGATAAGGGTTCCTAACCCCTACCCCACTTACACCCACATGAAACATGATCAAATACCCTCTCAACTCCAAAATAAATTATCCCTTTAATATCAACCCTCACCACTTCAACATGTTAACTTTATTTATTTCTAAGCTCTAAAAGGGGGTCAAATTTACACCCTCAAGAAGAGTCTTTTAATTTTCTCTTGATGGTTCACCCTTCCCATGCTAACACCATTACCTTCCTGCACACAATCATAAGTAACAATTTGATCAAATAAATTTGTTAACTAAATATTTTATACTTTAGCTATATAATAATCCATTTACAATTTCAATTAGCTTTTCACAATATATGAGTGCATTCCACCTTCATGGTAGTGACAATAAACAAAATGTCAAAATTAAATGCAAGAATATCACCAAAATATCACCTTATTTATCATCCATAATATATCTAATCATCAATTCAAGAAAGGCATATAACAAATTAGGATTGTATTAAGTACCTACGAGGCGAGGTCTTGCAACATTATCATTATCAAGTTTTCTTGTATGTGGTTCTAAGATAAGCACGAGTTTATTTTGAACTTGTGGTTGTTGTGAGGGTTGATAAAGGATAATTTTAGGCTCAAGAGAGTGCTTCAAGGGATATCTAATGTGCATAACCTCAGAAGACTTATCCTTATTTTCATGATTTCTTAGTGAAGTGGAGTCTAATGTCACTTCATCATATTCATTTAAGGAAGCCACATCACTATTGTTTGAAAGACATGCATCAGTTTCATCATTCTCTTGCACCATGATATCTACCCTAGTAGGAGAGATTTTAGGAGAGGAGCAAACAAGATTTTCATCACATTCCATGTTTATATTTTTTAAATTAACCTCATCACCAATAGGGGAGGTATTAAGAGAGGAACAAATATTATTGTCTTGCTTACCAATGATTAGATTCTTTCATTCAAATAGATCTCTCCAAATTGTAGGAGCATTAGGAAAGGGAGAAACAAGATTTTAATGACTCTCAATAAGTATATCTTCTAACACCAAACTATATTTTTCACAACTAGGAAAGATATTAGGAAAAGAAGAAATGTGATTATCACAGTTATCTATAATTACGTCCTCATGTCCTATAATTCCTTCCCAAGTAGGAGAGTAGGATTGTCATACCTCTCAACCATTGGATCTCTTAACACCAACATATCTTCTTCACAAATGTGTTTTTCATGATCGTTCATAATTGTATCCTCTTTCACTAAAGCATTCTCACAAGTAGGGGAGGTGTTGGGAGATGAATGGAGATTAGGTAGAGTAATGTTAAGAAATGTTTCAATGATCTCATCTTCTTATATCATAATATCTTCCCAAGAGGGAGGAGGAGAGAGGAAATCAAGACTTTCATTATTCTCAATGATTGTATCTTCTTTCACCAAGACACCTTCGTCACTAGTAGGAGAGGTATCGGGAGAAGAAAAATTATGGTTTTCATGATTATCTATGCTTGTATATTCTTGTATCATATCATCCTCACAAATGGGAGAGATAGTATGGTTTGAGTGAGTGATAGGAAAGGTGATATTAAGGATTGTGTCAATGGTTTGTTTCTCTTACTAGATAAGATGTTCTCATATCTAGGAAAGATAGCAAAATGATGGCTAACATGTTTCTTAATGACCTCATTGATGTACTCTATATTGAACTCATATGAGGGGATGTTGTACTTATGCAATCCATTCTTAACCATATCAAAACTACATCTCTTAAAAGGAAACATGCTAACATGAAAAAGTAAGCTATCTAATTTATGCAATGCTTCAAAAATGTAAACAAATGTCCTACATATTTGAATATTTTCACTAATGAAATGAGTTTTGGAATGGTTTTTTTTTTAAATGACTACACTAAATGGATGATTTGACCTAGATGCTTGAAACAAAAATTCTTGAAACTTTCCAGACAAGCCTAGGAAGTACAAAAAATCACCAAGAAGCTCAAAAAAGTTGGTTTTTGTAGGTCTCCAAGGACTCATTCGCCCAGATGGGTGTATGAGTCCCACTTAGGATTTTTTATAGGTTCAGATAGC
The DNA here is from genome assembly GCA_007258455.2 of Sequoia sempervirens. NCBI lineage: Eukaryota > Viridiplantae > Streptophyta > Pinopsida > Cupressales > Cupressaceae > Sequoia > Sequoia sempervirens. The sequence continues at coordinate 660,845,480 of VDFB02271358.1, forward strand.
GAAAGAAAACAACACAAAATTTCCAAAAATCAGGGGAAAAGACATGTATGAGGACTAAATCACCCAGATGGGTGAATGAGTCCCAATTAGGGCTTCTAAACTTGAATCATCAAATTATGAGTTGATTTTAAGGTTTCTAAGTTGTATGTTGACTATTTGCAATTACAAATTTTCAATGAAATTAAATGATTTAAGATGCAAAAATATACCGTATATGCACTTTTCACTAATGCAATGTTTAAAAGTCCTAAATGTAATTTAAATAATGAAAATCTAATGAAAAGTTAATGTAATCTAGATTTAGGACTACAATGTTCTCCAAATCAGAAATAAAGGGTCCAAAGGTTGAGTTCACCAAAATGAGCCAAAGGAAATAGGGTTTGTCCACCTTTTGGGAGATGGACAACTTAAGGGGGCCTATTTCGCACTTTATTTCATTACGAAACCAAGATCCATCAACCAAGTGACTCAATTGAGGGAAGGAAAACTAAAAGAGGGCGGTTTCCTTAGGTGTGATTAAATGGGGGTTCACCATTAAATGAATCTTCAAAGGAGAAATGCAAACTCTAATGCACTCAACCCTAGAAACTTGAAAGCATTAAATCAAATTGAAAAATAGCATGAAATAGAAAAGTACATGGAAGAATGGAGAGGTCAAAACAAGGTTTGAAAACCCTAAAAACTAATGTTTTAAACTGCATTAGGACTCATACGCCAAGCTGGGAAATTTAGTTCCAATCTAGGGTTTCTGGGCAGAATCTTGAACCTCCTAATGACTATTCAGGATCTACAGAGATCTTGAAAAAAGACTATAATGAGACTCATACACCCAGAGGGGTGATTTAGTTCCAGTATTAGGGTTTGACTAAAACTTCTATAGCCTTGAATGATATTCTATAGCTTTTCTATTGACTAATCTCCAATTTTAAAATTTTGAATTCCAATCTATAGGTGAGTTTTCATGAATATGATAACTCCTTGACAACTTTGACAACTTTCTTCAATATTGCAACTTTGTCTTCAAAGGATCTTCAAGATCTAATTCACCTAAATTTGCAATCACACATGAAAAGGGAAAAATGTTTTTTTGTTATGGAATTGGGGTTTTCCTTAGTCAAACCATGTTTTGTTAATCAAACCTTAATGAGAAATGAATCATGAATGAAATGAAACATGAAACATAAGATGAAACAATACAACCTTGTTTGAAACCTTGTAGATCTACAAACAAGCATGAAGTGGCCTCAATGGATGTAAATCTTGATCATGATTATTGATAAAAGATAATGCCTTTGAATACTTTAATTGATCTTGAACAATGCATTACAACATTACCTCAAAACCACATGCATGATGCATCAAGCCTTTGACATGATAATGGATCTTGATTGCTGTAATAATCTTCTACAAATCTACCCTTGAATGCCTTCTTGAATACTCTATAATGCTCTTCTGAAATCTTAGGATTCTTGACTCAAATTTGCTAGGAGAAATTATGTGAAACAACCTTGTGTTTATACTTGTTTATGCCAAATTCTCGAAATTACAACACTACAAGCCAACATTGATCTAGGATAATAAAATCCCACCTAGAATTTGAATTAAAATAGGTCCAAGTTAAATCGGGACTCATATGCCAGTTGGGGCGAATGAGTCCTAGTGGCTAAAACCTGGGACACAAATTTTTACGAGTGTCTTGTTTAATGTGCAATTTGAAATCAAGTCCCAAGACCTAAGTGGGACCCATACACCCAAGGTGGTGTATGAGTCATAGATCCCTAAATCTGGAACACATAACCTCAAACATTGAATTATGATTTGTCAAATTTATTAAATGTCGAGATTATCCTCAGTAAAATATATTTAATAAGGCTTATGGATGCAAAATAGGACCAAATAAGGCATAAATGAGCCAAATTTTAATGAAAAGGGCCCAAAACTTAATGTGAATATGTAAAACATATTACAACACCAAATTAAGGCATTACTTACCTCATCTTATCAATTATTCCCAAATTAAGTGAGGAAAAGGGATACTTTTTTTGTCACTATAGTTTCTAATCAAAGTTCATGATCAAGATCTACATTCATTAAGGCCACTTCATGCTAGTTTGCATATCTACAATCCAAGGTTACAACTAAGGTGTGGTGAGTTGTGGCATTATTTTTCATTCACCATTCCTTTATGCATTGTTTCATTTCAAGGTTTAATTACCAAAATAGGGTTTGACGAAGGAAAACCCCTATTCCCTGAAAAACAACATTTATCTCTTCTTTGATGTGTGATTGCAGGTTTTAGGTTGAAGATATATTGGAGAGAAAAATTGCAAAAGTTGTCAAAGTTGTCAAAGTTTCTAAGTTGCAAAATCATGAAAATTGAGCTACAAAATTTACTTTTGGCTTGTCGAAAATGGCTGACTAGAATCTGGGAGTGCAGACATTGAAGAAAAAAACCAAAAAACCATTTTTCCAGAGCCCTAGTTAGGACCCATTCACCATATGGCGAATGAGTCCTCAATGACGTCCGAAAAAGCACTTTTTGCAGCAGGTGCATAACATTTGACCCTCTTAAAACCTGCCTTTTGACTACTATATGGGTTAGGTTTAATTTATGTAACTCATTTACACATCATAACCCTCATATTGAATGAAATAGAGTGGAAATTGGTTCACCATTTTGTTTCATTATGATTCACCCCTCTTTTTCCTTTATTTCACTGTTTGTATGTGAATTATATGTTACACTTTATTGAGCTAATTTTTTTTTTACAAAACGTGTATCTTGTTGTTGCGCCTGAGGGGAATGAAGAGGAAAAAGAGTATTGGTTGCCTCAATCTGTTGATAGAATAGATAATTTGATACATCCTAGAGTGGATGATGATAACTATGAGTATCCAACTAGTTTTTATGGTTGTTGTTGGCACCTGGCTATGAAAATATCTAATAAGAAAAAATGGTTTGCCTACATTTTAATACTATGAAAGACATAAGAATATTATACACTACTCACATTTGGCTGTACCAACAAATATAAAACTAGTTAGATATCAAGGAAGACCTGCTAATAAAGAGTTAAGGACACTTTATATGGAAGAGAATGAGACAATCATAGATACATTATAGAAAAGAGAGGATGCAAATGGTACAATAGAATAAATAAATGTTGGTAAGTATATAGTTGTATATATTTAATTGATAGTCTATAAATAGTTAAAAATTTCTCACATGACAAAGTCAAGGCTCATGTGTATCTCCCCTCAATCCATCTTCTTATGTTAGTCTTGAGTTGTTCCCTAATTATAGTTAATCATTTTTATTTTAGGTCTCCCATAACTAGATAGCATTGGTGATCACTACTTGTGCATTCAACAACTCATGAAAAAATATAGTAGATAATTTTCCCTATAGTAGGCATCACTTGAATTTGTAAGGAAATTCTAAGATCCAATTTTCTAAATTTTATTAAATTGTAATTTTCTCACATGACTTGGAGTTATGACTTGTAAAATGTATAGTTAATTTATACTTACATTCATTAATTATTCTTCTAGTTCCCCTATTAGTAGATCCACCATGAATGTCACTACAAATTTTCATCATAGATGAATTACAAAAAAGAGAGGATGTATATGTTACAATATAATTTTAATAAATGCAGGTAAGTATATAGTTAAATATATTTAATTGATAGTCAAAATATAAAGCTAATTAATTCATTATCATTTTATAAAAAATTAGAAGTGATTGCATATCATTTAAGTCATATCCTCTTAGGTCCCCTTAATTCATCGTAGATTATGTACCCTTTAAATTCATCTCCTATTTATTTAACTAATTTTCACACATGGAACATAACTTGAGTCAAGGCTCTTGTATCTCCCCTTAATAAATCCTCTTAGGACCCCTTAATTCATCCTCTTAGCTACCCTAAATCCATCCTCTTGCATCCCCTTAATTCATTCTCTTAATTCCCCTTAATCCATCCTCTTAGGACTCCTTAATTCATCCTCTTAAAGCAATCCTAAATCCATCCTCTTGCATCCCCTTAATTCATTCTCTTAAATCCCCTTAATCCATCCTCTTAGGACCCCTTAAGTCATCCTCTTAGCTACCCTAAATATATCCTCTTGTGTCCCCTTAAGTCATTATATTAGCTCCCCTTAATCCATCCTCTTAATACCCCTTAGTAAATCTTCTTAGCTACCCTAAATCCATCCTCTTGCATCCCCTTTTAAGTCATTCTCTTAACTCCCCTTAAGCCATCCTCTTAGGACCCCTTTGTTTGGTTGGGAAAATGGATCTAGGTCCTAAATTACACTTATCCCAATTTGGTTTGAAGGATTAGAAATGATCTTAAATCCACTTGACTACAAAACCTAATAGGAAGAGTCAAAATGGTGGATCAAGGTTCTAATCCTTATGAATGTGTGTGATGAGTGATTTGAATGATTGTTGATTGATTGATTTTGAATGATGCAATTAACTAACTATGTAAACTATGAAAATACAGCGGTCTATGAATTCTAAGAAATAAAATGCAATAGGAAAAAAACATAATCCAAAAATGTAGAAGGTAGACATATAGGAACCTAGGGTACAAATTTGAGCTTGAATTAATTGTTCTAGGGAATAGTGTTCCCTAGACTATCCTCCTTTTTTGCAAGATCTGAAAGTGTAGGCTTGAGGTCACTATTATGTAGCTTTAATTGTCCTTTTGGGATCAATATTGGAACTTTGTCTATTGTTGAGAAAATCTAGTTTTTGTGGCTTGATGACTTGTAGGGTTTGAATTCATGAATGAACAAATAGCCTTAAATGTTCAGGTCCAATTCACTTCAAATCTATAACCTGTACACATGAAAAGAGGGGAAAGGTTGTGTCATATAGGGGCTTTCCTAATTTAAGCCATGTGTTGGTATTTCTACCTCCACAATGGAAAATTATGATATAAAAGAGAGCTTATCCTTGGTTGGATAGAGGCTAGTGATAAACAAGAAATGAATTGACAATATGTTGCAACTCACCATTCATATCCGATCTCCTTGATGGACTAAAGGCATACTCATCATCTTCAAGGATCAATCGTTTCTTTACTTGAATTGATTTGAATACCTACAAGTGTTAGTACTCATAAACAAAATACATGTAAAACATTAACAAATCTTACACAACACATGACATGATGCTTGAATGATGAAATGTTGCAACAATCTTGATATTTTTGCTCTTGACTACTCTTGAATACTTTTAGGATGCTCAATTTTCTCAATAGATTTTTTATTTGTGCTTCTTAGGATTTTAAATGAAAAAATGACTAATATTTATATGCAATTCTTCTAATTGCCCAAAAATCAAATATCAATAACCGATAATTGAAATTCGAAATTTAAATAATAAATTATCAACACTGACATATTCAGATTTGGAGTCAAAATAAGTGGTCTAGGGAACCCTATGTCAAATTTGGATCCAAAATAAGTGGTCTAGGGAACCCTATGTCAAATTTGGATCCAAAATAAGTGGTCTAGGGTGCAGGATGTCCTAGACCAAACTCATTCTTATCAAGGCCTAAAATTGTCAGGGACAAATATTGAATGCATAATCCTATTTCTCATGTTTGATTTTTTGAAGATGTTTCTAAAATGGTTAATTAAAGTAAGGAAGCTAAGGTAGTGGAAAAGCTTCCTACACTAATCTTGAGGGGATGATAATATAAAAAATTATAGATCTTTTCAACAATTACATAAAATTAAATTGAAATAAACATAAATATCATGCATCCCACAACATAGCGATTTACATGGGAAAACCCCTTTTGAGAGAGAAAACCCACACTCTAAAAGCCACCCAATATATTATTCAAAAATTATGAATATTATAATATACTTGTAGAGAAACCTTCTCATAGGAGTATCACCAACCAGAGATCCAAAAGAAAACATGATCGCTATCAAACTCTTAGAATACATCACAACACACAGTCATAATACAATGCCTCATAAAATAATGTTGCCTTCTAGGGAAAGTTAAGAAAAAAAAATATCTACTGTCAAATCTAAGACCTAATTATGAACATTCTAGATTTACAATAATAAAATATACTAAAATATACATAAAAAATTTCTTTCAAGGGTGCTACCCCTGAACTCCTATCAGGGCACATGGCCCTCAGACCCCCTATCGGGGCGATGATCCCTCTAGACCCCTTGCAAGGGGGGTACCCCCCTAAACCACCCCCCCCCATGCTTACCTATCAATTTTAAATCTTATGTAATTACAAGCTTGAGACATATTTTCCCAACAATTAAATACATAATTAGGTCCAAGAACATAGGGGGGAGCTAAACCTAGTGTGAAATTATCAAGGGTGACAATTTTTGATGCTACATTTAGAGCCCACTTTAATGAGAGTATGAAATTATGCTTAGAATCACACTAAATTATGGATATTTCAAGAGGGGTTCTTGATGAAGAGGAAAATGGATACCTTTTTGGGATATCACACTTTTCTCAATCAACCATTCACTAATGTCCTAAGATTCCTAATTGGATTGACTAACAACCTCACAAGGTGAGCCAATTCTCAATTAGGAGGGTCCTAGGAAGGGTTTCTTTAAATTATAAGGGCTTCACCACCAAGCAAATGCTTCGAAAAGAAAATGTTTGAAAACATGCTATGATATGAAAAATGACCTATAACTAAAAATGCAAGCTAAATGAGAGATGAAAATGATGAAATTATGTAACAGGGGGATAGTATGTGTGCAACTAGGAAATCTGGAGATCCTGTGAGGATTCTGGAAATGCAAAGAAGCTACCAAAATATTTTGTGGAGGACTAAGATTCCCAAGATGGCTTCTTATCCACACTTCTCTTGTTTGGGGAAAATATGGAGTCTTTGGATCTTGGAACCAGATCTCTAAAAATTTGTGAAAAATGAGCCAGGGGGGACTAAGATGCCCAAGATGGTGTATTAGTCTCATTCTGAATTTCTGAAAACTTTGAACAAGATCCTAAGCTTCAAGGTTTGCACTAGCTTCCCTTCCGATCTCAGGTTTTGAAACTTTTGAATATGGTATGTAGGTGAGTTTTCGTGAAGATGACAACTTTGTAATGCAACTTTTCACTCCAAGTGATGTTCAAGTCTTCAACCTAGATCTACAATCACAAATATGCAAAATGGGAAAAACTTGTTGTTTGTTAGTGAATGGGGGTTTTCCTTGGTCAAACCCCTTGTTGGTAATTAAACTTTGAAATAAAATAGAAATAATGAAGGAAATGATGAGTGAACAACATGCAATGCTACAACTCACCAAACCCTTGTAAAGTCTGCAAACTTATATGTAATGGTTGCAATGGATATGGATCTTGAATTCTTGAAAGATAGGACTTGAATTTCTTGCTTGAATCAAAACCCTACATCACAAATGTTAGCACAACAACACACATGATGCAAGAAAACTCTTTGATATGACATGCTTGAATCTAAAAATGGCTCCAAATGCTTGATGAATCTACTCTTGAATGCTCTTGTGAACTCAATTATGCTATGATAAAATATCTCACAAAAGACTTAAGTTGAAATGAATGAAGGAACCTTGTATTTATACTTAGCTATGCTTAATATCCCAAAATTATGTCACATCAATCTGACATATTAATTCATTAAATAAAGGAGGCTAAATTCTGCCAAAATTTGAAATTAAATCTCAAAAATGACTCAAAGAGGAATAAGACACCCTAGGTGGTGTCTTAGTCCCAAGTCCTAAAAACTTGGGGCACATACACCAAAAAGGGGCCCAATCCAGAGATGCCAAAATTAGGGTCCTGAGAGCCTTGGGGGACTAAGACACCCTAGGTGGTGTTTTAGTATCAACCCAAAAATCAGGGACACACTAATGGAGTCATTAAATTATCATTTATGCATTGGAGAATGTCAGGATTAACCAAAAAATATGTCATTCATAGGGCTTGTGGACACAAAATAGGACCAACTAAGCCATAAAGAAGCATAAATAAAGAAAGGCAGGCCCAAACAAGTGTGAAAATGCAAGGGAATGCATTTTACTACACTACATTTAGCCCCCACTTTAGTGAGAGGGTGAACTTGCACTTCAAACTCACACTAAAGTAGCCAACCATGCAATCAAGAGGGGTTTAAATGTACAAATGTTAGCAAGATAGGATGACAATAATCAAGAGGGTGGTCAAGCCCCCAAGATCAAGATCTTATGGAAAAACCAACATAATCACAAAGGAACACGTTTGTTGATGATATATGAAGCCATAACCAAATCGCAAACATACACCATCAAAGACAAGAAAAAGGAAAACGAAAAAGGAAAATTGCAATGGATCAAGCTTCGACTAGCCGTCTAACACAGTGGACCAGGTTTAGGTTGTTTGTCCAAAAAGAAGTTTTAAATTGGAATACGTTGTCCACCATGCAAAAAAAATGCACTCACAAGGGCTAGTGGGATCTAGTTGTCCACTAGGTGAGCCCCAAGGGACCATATTAAAGCCATACCTCCATGACTTTAATAAGGCACAAAAATGCATGCTCACATGAGCTAGTGAAGTTAGGTGTTCACTAGGTGAGCCCAAGGGGAGCATATTAAATCCACACCTCCATGAATTTAATAAGGCACAAAAATGCATGCTCACACGGGCTAGTGAAGCTAGGTGTTCACTAGGTGAGCCCCAAGGTACCATATTAAAGCCACACATCCATAACTTTAATAAGGTACAAAAATGCAACAAGAAAGAGGAATGTTCAAAGGGAATTTTCTTAGTTCATGTGAGGTCTTACTCTTAGGGGACATCATGCTTAACATCTCCAAGAGAGGATAAATACAAGGTCTCATCCTAGGGAACATCATACCAAATGCTTCCAAGAGAGAACAAGTGCAAAAGGGTCCCATCTTGTTTCCAAGAGAGGACAGGTGTAAGGTCTCATCCTGGGGAACATTGTATCTAATGTTTCCAAGAGAGGACAAGTAAATATCATGCTCTTGGAGGAAGTCAAACCCAAAGAAACTACCAAGAGGAAAAACACGTCGCATAAAGAAAGAAAATCACATCAAGGAACATGAAAAGGGAAAAAAATGCTAATGAAATCGATCCAAAATAATGCCAATGTATTCCCCCACTTTAAATAAATTGCTAACACCATGTGAGAAATTACTTTAAAGTAGCAAAATGAAAATGCAATCAAGAAGGAAGACATGAGAGCCAACTTGGAAAGCCCTATGCCAAGTCATATGTTTCCAAGTAAAGCTATGTCATGCAAGAGAAAAGGTAAAGAAAGGGGTTGCCCCCAAAATCAAAACACAAAACACATAAGGGATCTATGGATTTGGGGTCAATATGTTCTTTGCTACAATGATATTAAAGAGCTTGGAACTGCCATCATTCCCCAAATACACAGAACTAGAAGAATGACACAAAGAGAGCAAAAACAAAGAAAAGAAAGAGCCTTTTGGGTCAACATGGAAGAGACATAGCGTGTCCCAATGCCTTGTGTCATCCCCAAAAGGAAAACACAAGATAAATGAAAAGGAAAATGAAAGGTAAAGAAAAGATAATTAAAAATATTTTGGGTCAACATGAAGGAGACATGAATGTCTCGATTCCGTGCGTCATCCCTAGGAAAACACAAGAAAATAAAATTAAAGGAAAAGATAAAAAGATTAATCAAAAGTAAAAAGTATATGCATATAGAAGAATGAAGGTACAAATAGAGGAATGCACATAGAGAGAGAAACTTCAAACAGAACATCTTGGGGGATCACATTATGCACATGCAAGTAAACAAAAATAAAATGAAAAGGAAAGCAAAGGAAAAAGAAAAAGATAAGATAAAAGACTAGTAAAGCACATGTGAGTCAACCATCCAATAGGTCATCCACATCCCAGTCTTGTTCAGTATATGCAGAATGCAGATCACTAGTGAGAGGGGCAACATCAAGTGTTGTACTAGGAGAATCACCAGGTTAAACACATGGTGAATCACTCGATTTAGGAGGATCACCATGGTTTTTGTCAATTAAGCTCATAGAAGAGGAAAATAACATATTTAACTCATTATTCACTTCCTCATCAATTTTAATTATTTCCTCATCATCATCCAAGTTAACGACAACTGGAGGGAAAATGATAATATCCATAGAAGTTGTTGGTCCTTGTTGTGGTGAAGATATAGCTTTTGTTTGTTCTGGTAAGAGAGGAGGGTCATTGTTTATTGCTTATGTCAAGTTTGTATTTTGATTTTCAATGTTTCTATCATTATTCATCTTTTGAGAAATAGCACGACGTCTATGCCTATGCTCTCTAGCATTGTGGTTTCTTTTATTATGATTTTTGAGGTACATGTATGTAGGAGTGGGTTTGTCAACCATAGGTTCATTTTCTTCTTGTGAAGGAAGAACGGAAGAAACCATGGAGGGTTGTTCAACAACTTTCTCTTTGGCTTTGTAAATTTGCTTAGGAGGTGGATTAGGACTTGTTTGGTTTTCTCTAGGTCTCTTGTAGGAAATAGGCAAGGTATTTTTCATGAATGGGACATGGTTTTTTGGAAGGGTTTTAGGCTCAGCATTGTTTTCTCTAGGTAGCATAGGTTCAAGCATGGGTGGAGGCTCAATCATGGGTGGAGGAAAGTTTTCAAGGGATAGTTTGGCTATGTACTTTGCTTTGAATTTTTGGTAGGATAGGGAAAGGAATTATTTGTGAGATCTTATAGGTTCCATAGGTTCAAGCCAAAAATAATCTAAGGAGAAATTTCCATGGGAAGACAGGGGTCTAAAGCCACTATGGTTCACTGTGAATATTTCATTGCCGACTAGAAACTTTAAGCACTTATGAACAATGGATCGGACTACATTCATGGATCGAATCCATTTATAGCCTAACTTCACACAAAATAATTCTGAAAAAGGAATGATAGAGAATGATACATTTTATTTATTTGGTCCTACTTGTAAATGGAGTGTGATCGAGCCCATCGTAGCACAAGAAAAACCATCATGTTTTTTAATCCATGTTTTTGGTTTATCATATCTATATCTTGAGTAAGTTCATGCACATATAAAATTTCTTCTGTGATCACATTCTCTCCATAGACAGGATCAATTAAAATCCTAGGAGTGGACTTGTTATTGATTCTACCAACTATGTAAAGAGGACCATCAAGTTCATGTTTGATTGTTTCTTCTGAAGAGAAAGTAATGTCAATAGTTTTTTGTTTACGAGGCTCAATGTCAACCACTCCTATCATTGTATCAATAGGACTTTGTTTATTAATATCCATAGGATTTTGTTCATCATCATCCATAGGACTTTGTTCATGATTTCTCATATTTTCATCATCCATGTCAACATTCATTACATCAGGCTTAGTTTCACTAGCCTTAACAAATGAAATATTATGGTCGGGCATGGCATTGGTAAATATTTGCAAGTTTTGGTTGGGAGGGGCCACAGACTTATTACTTTTTTCATTTACACCTCTAATTTGGATATGATTGGAATCAATGAGGTCTTCCACAAGATGTTTAAGATGCTTGCAATGTTCTATATCATGTCCTTTTTGTTGGTGATAAGCACAATAGGCATTGTGTCTAAATTTTGGAGGTAATGTCTTGCTAGGGTCAAGGGGTCGAACAGGCGGTAAGGTAAGCATGTTTTTTTTTAAGATTTGGGTCATAATGTTGTGAAGTGTGTCGAGTAAGGGAGTAAACTGTCTTTGCAAATCCCCAAAGATATAAGGATTACTCTTTCTTATAGCAGCTACTTGGGTATCAACTAGTTGGGTAGGTTGATAGGTGGAATTTAGTTGAAGGAAACGTTTATTTTGTCTTTTGAAAGGTTGGTAAGTGTTTTGGTTTGAGGCTTTGGTCTTTTTAGGATGGGTAGGGGTGCTTTTTGGTTCACTACTGGTTAGGGAATTTTGATAGTCTTGACCTAGCAGTGCATAAATGCATGAAGGAAGGAAACTTCATCATGGTAAGCTTATCCCTTATCTTGCTTTTTAAGTTTTCTATGAACATCTTTTGAAGGTGGGAATCAAGAATTTTCACACTTATTTGGGAATAAAGTGATTGGTAACATGAAATAAAGTTAGTGACTTTTTCACCCTCATTTTGCTTGCATCTCATCAAATCAGCCAATGTCATTTCAAGGACCATGTGCACTTGGAAATGGTTAATAAAGGCCTCAACAAGTTCATTGAATGAACGAATTGGGTTATTCAGTAATGCAGAAAACCAATCCAAAGCAATATCTTTCAAGGATCCAGGAAAAGGTTTATCCAAAAGTTTTTCTTCAAAGATAAAGTCACTACACAAAGCAGTAAAGGCATTAACATGATTAGCAAGATCTCCTTTTCCTCCATATTTCTCAAATATAGGGATCTATATACCTTGTGGCATCAGAGTTCTCAATATCTCGAAGGAAAATGGATTTCTCTTGACATAGTATGAAGGTGGACCATTTTGATTTTGATTTATGGTGGAAACTTGATGTTGGATGGATGAAAGGCTTTGTAAGAGGTGGTTAATGATAGGGTCATTGCTTGTAGTATGTGATGGAGATGAATATGGTGGTGGTATGTATGTGTTGGAAGGACTAATGAATGAGTTGCTTATGGGAGGAGATATAAGATTAGGTGCCACATAGGTATAAGGAACACTAGTGGAAATGATCGAGGTAGGAAGGATACTACTAGTTGGTTGCATTGTTGTGGTCACTTGAGGAATGGTATAAGTGGGAATTGAGGTTATGGTTGAAGAGGGAGGAGTTTGATTTCCTCCTTTTCTTTGCATATTGTTTGAGGCTTGAGCACCATTAGTGGTGGGAGAAATATGTTTTCCAAATATTTGAGCTATGTTACGCACAACTTCTACTCCCTCATCACTTTCCATCATGCGGTGAAGGTTCTCTATGGAAAGTATATTAGTGTTTGAAATGTTTTCAGTACTTACAATATCTTGTAAATGAGTTAAGTCTTCATGCTTTTTCATTATTTTTTCTTGAGTAATATGATCAATCATTGTTTGGACACTTGGCATAGCACTTGTATGTAAGGTAGGTATATAAAAAGAGGTGTCAAAGGTATGTTCCATACCTAGTGAACTAGTGCCAACACCAGAAGTAAGAGCTTGATAACCCAAGATCCACAACGAGTGTCTTATTACGGGATGCCATGAGTCTCGCACTTTGTCTAACCACAGTATTAGCAGTAGGATACCAAGTACTACATCTCATACAAGGGATAAACCATAGAAAGTGCAATGAACACAATATCTTATGCTTGAAATTACACTTGAAATGAAATAAATTGGAATAACAACAAATCTAGAAACTGAAACTGAAAACTGAAGGAAGCCAATAGAAACACAAAAAAGCAATTTCAAATCCTAAAAACTAGAGAATCAAATTCAACAAGGACTAAGACATCAAGAAGGGTGTCTTGGTCCTCCTAGTGAGATTCTGAAGTTCCAGAAGTTGAAACAGATAGCAAAGAGAGACTTTTGAAGCAAAAATCTTGAGAGGGACTAAGATGCCAGGAAGGGAGTTTTAGTCCTAGCAAAGGTTTTTTTGCAGAAAAATAGTGAATTTTGGAATTTCAACAATGTTTATAGATTTCCTATGCAATATATTGATGCTCAAAAATAGAAAAATGTGCAAATAGGTGCAAGAAAAAGTAGCTAGAAACAAGCAATTGAATGCAATTTTTCAATTTTGAATGCAATAAGAATGCAATGAAGATGAAGAACAATGCACTTTTCAATTTTTCAATGAAATGAAATGATGTAATAAATTAAAAATGCAACCTATATGCACTTTCACTAATGCAAATATAGGAAACCCTAAATACAATTTTACTAATGCAAGATGCAAGATACCTTAGATGTACTTTCACTAATGCAAGATGCAATGCAAGAATGAATTCTAGCTAGATCAAAGGACTTAAAAGACTCCAAATTAGAAAAAAAAAACCATCGGGTTCACCAAAATGATGAAGAGGAAAATGGATACCTTTCTGGGATATCACACTTTTCTCACTCAACCATTCACTAATTTCCTAAGAGTCCTAATTGGATTGACTAACAACCTCACAAGGTGAGCCAATTCTCAATTAGGAGGGTCCTATGAAGGGGTTCTTTAAATTCTAATGGGTTCACCACCAAGCAAATGCTTGGAAAAGAAAATGTTTGAAAACATGTTGTGATATGTAAAATGGCCTATAACTAAAAATGCAAGCTAAATGACAAATGCAAATGATGAAATTATGCAACAGAGGGATATTATGCATGCACCTGGTAAATCTAGAGATGTTGTGAGGATTATGGAAATGAAAAGAAGCTGCCAAAATATGTTGTGGATGACTAAGACACCCAAGATGGTGTATTATTCTCATTGCTCTTTTCCGGGGCAAATACGGAGTCTTCAAATCTTGGAACTAGATCTCTAAAAATTTGTGAAAAATGAGCCTAGGGGGACTAAGATTCCCAAGATGGCGTATTAGTCCCATTCTGAATTTCTGAAAACTTTGAACAAGATCCTAAGCTCCAAGGTCTGTGTTATCTTCCCTTTCAATCTCAGGTTCTGAAACTTCCAAATATGGTCTATAGGTGAGTTTCTATGAAGATGACAACTTTTTAATGCAACTTTTCACTCCAAGTGATCTTCAAGTCTTCAACCTAGATTTGCAATCACAAATATGTAAAATGGGAAAAACTTGTTGTTTGTTAGTGAATGGGGGTTTTCCTTGGTCAAAGCCCTTGTAATTAAACCTTGAAATGAAATAGAAATAATGAAGGAAATGATGAGTGAACAACATGCAATGATACAATTCACAAAACCCTTGTAAAGTCTGTAAACTTGTATGTAATGGTTGCAATGGATATGGATCTTGAATGCTTGAAAGTTAGGACTTGAATTGTTTGATTGAATCAAAACCCTACATCACAAATGTTAGCACAACAACACACATGATGCAAAAAAAATCTTTGATATGATGCTTGAATCTGAAAATGGCTCCAAATGCTTGATGAATTTTCTCTTGAATGCTCTTGTGAACTCAATTATGCTATGATAAAAGATCTCACAAAAGACTTAGGCTGAAATGAATGAAGGAACCTTGTATTTATACTTATCTATCCTTAATATCCCAAAATTATATCACATCAAGTCGACATATGAATTCATTAAATAAAGGAGGCTAAGTCCCACCAGAATTTGAAATTAAATCTCAAAAATGACTCAAGGAGGACTAAGACACCCTAGGTGGCGTCTTAGTCCCAAGTCCTAAAAACTTGGGGCACAGACACCAAAAAGGGGCCCAATCTAGAGATGCCAAAATTAGGGTCCCGAGAGCCTTGGGGGACTAAGACGCCCTAGGTGGAATTTTAGTCCTGACCCAAAAATTAGGGACACACTGATGGATTCATTAAATTATCATTATGCATTGGAGAATGTCAAGATTAACTAGAAAAATATGTCATTCATAGGGCTTGTGGACACAAAATAGGACCAACTAAGCCATAAAGAAGCATAAATAAAGCAAGGAGGGCCCAAACAAGTGTGAAAGTGCAAGGGTATGTATTTTACTACACTACAGTTATATTATCCAAATATTGAAAAGATAGGATGGCATTGAATCTAGGGGTTACATTAGCCCTCAGGATTCAAGATCCTATGGCAAGACAACATAAGGATAAAGGAACACACATGTATGAGATGCAATGCAACATGAAATACATGAAACATACATGATGAAAGAATAAGACACAACATAACATAAAATACAAAGGTAAGATGCAAACAAGCATAATTCAAACACAATTAAACATGCTAAGGCGATATGATAATCGCGGACTAGCAAGCTTCACAAAAATCTTGCTAGGATCCACACCCAAGGAATTCATGATTCATAGAATAACAAAGTTTTATTTTTGTTAAGTGAAGCATGAACCAAAGTACCACAAACTAGTGAATTTTGATATTCACTAGGTGAGCTTTCGAAAAGTAGAAAATGAGAAACACACACGGGCTAGTGAGGACTAATTTTTACTAGGTGTGATCCCATGTCAACCATGCCAAGGGTTATAGTCCCCATAACTCTGATAAGGAGTTATAAAAACTATCAAAATGCTAAGACAATGCATCAATAAGTCTAGTGTGTGTGAACAAAGTGAAGCACATAATGGAATGCATGTACCCACCTTAAAATAATTGCTAACACTGGCTATGAGAAATTATCGTTAAGGTAGAGTAAGGAAATAAATGCAACATGAAAAAATGGGTCATTAGAGCTTATTGGAAAACCTTGTGCCAATGGTATGTTCCTAATAGAGCTAACTCATGACAATGGGTTGCCCCCAAGATAAAGCCACAAAACAAGACAAATGATGATACAAAAGGGATCCATAGATTTGGGGTCAATATAGACCTTTGATAATATATAATATGATTATTCTTAGAATTTACATCATTCCCCCAAATACTCATGGAACTATGAACATGATGGAAGAAAGACACATAGAGATGACAAAACAAACCTTTTGGGTCAACATGGAAGAGGCCTAAATATTGTAATTCCTTGAATCATCCCCAAATGGAAGACACGAGACAACAACAAATTTTTATGACATAAAGAAGAATAAAGATACAAATAGATGGGTTTCATGAAAAATTCATTTTCTTTGTATTCTTGTGCCAATGAGAAAAACTAGGGCCATTCAAGGAAAACTAACAAACACAAAGACATACCAAGTAGCACAACATGATAGATCACATCGCATGCAAGAAAACACAAAAGTACAATACACAAAGGTACAACATATGCAAGTTGGTCTAAAGAAAATCATGTGCATCCCAATATTACTCATCATAAATAGAAGTCAGAAAATATACTAAAGGGACCACAACAAGTTTCATACAAGGAGTATCACCAGGTTCAACACATGGTTGATCACTCTCATCAGGAGGATCATCACAATTGCTCCATCTAAATCCATATATTTTGAAAATAAAAGAGATAATGCATATGAATTTGCTCTTCTGTCTTAGCTTCTTCATCTTCATTATCCAAGTTTATTACAATAGAGTTGGCCTTCGAATAATATCATTCATATGTTCACTTTTCATTCTTTATTTAGGTTGGGACATGTAAGGTTCAATTTTATGATTTGGCAAGGGTGGCAAAGTGGAATTAGGTAAAGGCATGGATGGATGGATGAGAGGTAATTCATCAGATTTGGTTTGGATGGGTGGTTGGTCACTTTTATTCTTCTCAACAAATTGGCGAGCAATGGCACAAAGTCTACATTTATGATCTTTAGCACTTATATTTTTTCTTACATGAGTTTCATCTTTCGAAGGATCAATCGACATATCTGCCAATATAGGTCTCTTTTCTTCCTTTGGAGGAGTAACTAAAGGGACCATTGTGGGTTGGGATATTGTCATGTTTTTAGGTATATTTAAACTTTCTTTTCATTTAAATTCACAAAGCATATTATACAATTGTCCCTTGGGCTTTTATAAGATGATGGAGGTGGAACTGTAGCATACATGCCAAGTAGTCAAGGGAGGAGACCTAGTTTGGACTTAGGTTCCTATACTACCTTTGGAGTACGGGAAACATCCATAGAAGTCACAGTAGGCTAAGAAACCTTAGGTGGGATATTACTAAGAGACAACTCGCCTATACATTTAGCTTTAAAATCTTGATGTGATATGAAAAAGTGATCTTCAAGAGGTTTAATAGGTTCAATAGGTTGAGGCCAAAAATAATCTAATGAAAAATTTACATAGGAAGGTAAAGGTTTAAACCTACTATGACAAACTATATGTGTTTCATCTTCAAATGGAATCTTTGTGCATTTATGTATAACCGATGGGACCATATTATTGAGCACAGCCATGGATAGTCTAACTTCAAACTAAATTGGTCTAACATCGAGATAATGGTGAATGAAGCATCTAACTGTTTTGGTCCAACTTTGAGTGGGAGATTTATCAAACCTATCCTAGGGTGAACAAAAACATCATAATTTTTAAGTCATGCTTTTGATTGTTCATAGTTATCTTTGTAAAATTCATGCATGAATAGAAATTATTTTTTAATCATGTTCTCTAGACATATGAAATCAATGTGTATTCCTCTTGTGGGTTTTTCATTAATATGGTTGGTGATATAGAGAGGAACATTAGGTGTAGCTATGGATGTATCGATATGAGTAAAAGAAATGTTCAAGAAACAAAGTATTTCAGCCCTTACGAGGTTGAACTTCTATTATGTTAACAACATTGGAAAAATCATCATCTTCTTCATCATTGTCACTACATTGCACAAAACTATATGAATGACTTGGTAATGGATTTGTGAAGATTTACAAGTTTTGGTTAGGTAGCAAGATTGACTTATTTCCTTTGTCATTAGTGTTGGCCAGCTAGATTTTATTAGAATTGATGAGGTCTTGCAGTTGGTGCTTAAGACACATACATCATTATGTATCCTATCCATATGTACGATGATACTAACAAAATGCTTTGGCATTAAAGTTTGGAAGTAAAGGTTTACTTGTGTCTATTGGCCTAATCGTAGGGAGATGAATTAGGTTCTTAATAATTTTAACATTATTGCATGAAGAGAATCAGGTAATTGTGAAAATTTCCTATCTCTTGGTCTAAATCGATATGGAGTTGTATTTGTAGAAGCAACAGGTGCAGTTATGGATATATTTATATGAGTAAAAGAAATTTCTAGAAACAAAGTGTTTCAGCCCTTATGAGGTTGAACTTATATTGTGTTAACAACATTGGACAAATCATGATCTTCTTCATCATTTTCACTACATTGCACAAAATTAGATGAATGACTTGGTAATGGATTTGTAAATATTTGCAAGTTTTGGTTAGGAAGCAAGACTGAATTATTCCCTTTATCATTAGCACCAGCCAACTAGATTTGATTAGAATTTATGAGATCTTGCACTTGGTACTTAAGACAAATATATCGTTATGTATCCTATCCTGATGTATGATGATACAGACAAAATACATTGTATTAATTTTTGGTAGTAAAGGTTTACTTGTGTCTACTAACCTAATCACAGGGAGTTGGATTAGGTTCATACTTAATAATTTTAACATTATGGCATGAAGATAATCAAGTAATTGTGAAAATTATCTATCTCTTGGTCTAAATCGATATGGAGTTGTATTGCAACAACATGTGTTTCAATGATATTGGCAATTTGAGGAGTGTTTGTCTTAATGAAGTTTTTATTTTTATTTTTAAATGAAGGGTAGTTATTTTTGAGGTACGGATTTAGATTGACCTATAGAAGTCACTAAAGGCATTCCTTCATACTAACTAAATGATATCTAATCATCACAGAGAACCATACATAAGTGTGTAAATGATGGATACTTCATTAATAAAATCTTGTCTTGAATACTAGGTTGCAAGTTTCCTATAAACACTCTTTGGATGCCAACATCAAGAAGACTATAGGATATTTGTGAGTAAAGTGATTGATATCATCGTATAAATTCTATTACCTTTTCCTTAGGCACTTGTTTACAATGAACTAAGTTATTTAGAGTTACTTGAGGACTAATGTTTGCTTGAAAATGTTGGAGAAAAACACTAAAAAGTTATGTGAATGAAGTGATTGAGTTATTTGGAAATGAACAAAACTATTCCAAGGCCATGTATTTCAATGTTCTAGGAAAGAGATTTGCTAAGATGGCATCTTCAAAGATGAAATCACTACATAATGCAATAAATGATCACACATGGTTTTTAGGATCTCCCTTACAATTATACTTTTTAAATCAAGGTATCTCAATGTTTGGATGTATGGGTGTTTTGAGAATGGAAAATGACAAAGGATTTCATGCTAGTTATTGTGAAGGTTTACCATTTTTATTTTGATTCAACGTCGAGATTTTTTGTTCAAGTGATGTTGCATTTTGTAAAAGTTGGTTTCACTAGATCATTGGGTGACATGTTTTGAGAGTTTGTTGAGTATGGTAAACTAGAGTGAGTGACCAATGGGATACTACGTGAAATGTTTATGAAAGGTGATGAACATGGTGGTGTTATGGATGATCAAAACTATAGGGATTAACACTAGGAAACCATAATATTGGATTTAGGCCATTGGTATATTGTACGGTTGATTCTATGGTTGGAGGTGTGAATGTGGGAATAGTGTTGGTGTAATTAATATTTAATTACACTTTACATAAGTTTACCTAGGTAATTATTTAATTCCTAAGTTAATTAGTTGTCATCCTTATCTTGTTGAGCTATCTTGTTGCTCAAGATAAGATTAGGGTTATGCATCTTTGCTTTTATAAAGCAAATCATTATCATGTAATTATGAATTCTTGAATAATATTATGTTGCACATCCTTTTGCAACCTCTCTGCTTTTTCTGATTTTCTCTTCTGTGGAAGGTCTTTTCGGTTTGCAAATCTGATCTTGGTTTCTAAAATGGTATCAGAGCCTTGATTTGCAGCCCCTTCTCAGATTTTTGAGAGATTCATTGCAAGGTTCGTTCGGGATTCCTCGAGGGTTTCATACCTTGAGTTTGTCTCTCTATTTGGGTGCTCTTGCATGGTTACTTTTGGCGCACGTTGGAGGAAATCTGAGCTCATTTTTGAGTCTAGGGCTATCAAAAAAGTCAAGATCGACTTTTGTTTTGCTTGAATCTGACATTTTATGCCAGAGTTATGAGGGTTTGAAGATTTGTTAGATCTAGGAGTTGCGAAGCTTCTGGTGCATTTTCAGGTAGATCGGACCTCACCATCAAATCCAGAGCGTCTGAGAGACAAAAAATGACATATAATACGCCCTATTTCAGCGTCGGGAGCTTTTGAGGCAAATTTTTTTTTGTTTTAGAGGCCATACGGTCTGTGTACGGCCCCTGTGCACGATTCTCAAAAAAAAAAGGTTCAGGTTTTTCTTAATTGTTTTTCCTGCATGTCAAAAAAAAATTATTAATTTTTGTTTTTTTGAAAATAAAAAAATCAAAACAAAAATTCAATTTCAAAAAAGTTTTTTTGAAAAATAAAAAATAAGGAAGTTGGTACTACCAAGGTACCATTAGTACCCTGGCATACCAGTCTGCTGCGTCAGGGTTTCGTACTGGCGTCGGGCCCATTCAGAGTACCAGGGCGGCGGCTTTGGTTTTGTCGTCCGCCCGCGGCTCCCACATACCTCCCGTCGGCCAAATCACCGACGGCCTTCCTCATCCGGAAAATGCCTCCCAACCAGGCGGCCGGCAAAACATTTGGCGGCATAATCTTTATGAGATTCTGGCGGAATCTTGCACAACAACCAATGTCGAAGCTACAGGGAATATTCCATGGAGATCGGTATATTCCGGCAGACTTTTTCAGGCCACTGGTACACTTTCCCACGACTGTTTTTTTACAAGGGGGGCATTTTTTTGCGCCGACGGCCAGATGGCCGTCAAATTTAATATATTGAAATACTGACGTCAGCATGATGTCATCGGCCGTACGGCCCCTCTTTGCCCCTCCTAGCCCTGATTTTTCCTAAAGGAGTAGTTTTTTTCTTTTGGTCATAACTTGGGCATACGGTATCGAAATCTGGCAAACAAGATATCACCGGAAAGGTGGTTCTGAGCACTTTCCAGTCGTATAGGTTATTTTTCAGAATTTTTCTATTTATATAAAAAAAATTCTGTTTGAAGTGAGATGTTCACTTTGGGCTTCCGAGCTCATAACTTTTTGCCACGATCTTCAATTTTCGTCTTCTTTGAGGCATTGGAAAGGTATTGAGGAGCTCTATGTTGTTGTCCATGCACTTTTTTTTGTATTTGTCCCAAGTTTATCATTATTATAGATTTTTCCCAATGGGTGTTTCAGAGATTACTTGGATATTTTGGCAGTTAGAAAGGTGAAAGTTGAATATTTGTACTTCATTTCAGTACCACATCATCTTAATTTTTTGTTTATGCATGTTTGTATGCTCTCCTTTTTACAATTGTTGGGTTATTGCAATAAATGAACTAAGATAAAGTTCCATCAGGGGGGTTTCTTGCATATTAAATCTGATTAGAGTGTAGTTCTTACTTTGATCTCCATATTCATGATCTTGATTTGTTGGCAACTCGTATGGGTTATCTGGTTTCCTAGTTTCTTTTGGCCACTTTTTGCTATAGCTTGACACATATCGGATTCATTGATTCACACTTCAGTTGAGAGATTATGTTTCTTGATCCTCATTGGTTCAGATTCTTCTCAGTTTGAGGGCCATGTTTTTATGGTTATTGTTCCAGAGTCTTTTTTGGTACTCCTTCCCATGGAAGAGTTTCAGTCACAGTTTGGCATCGGCATCAAGATACACGGCTTCCATATTTTGTCATCATTTCATCTACTATTGCTTCACAGATTCTAGGGTTGTTCCAGTTTGTGAGTTTTCCTCCTTGGTTTTGAGAATTTGTGAATTCTTGAGCACAACTAGTTGTTGTAGGGATGTTAGCATCTAATATATGAGCTACACTATGCAACATTTATATTCCTTCAGAATCGTTTATCAACTTCCTAAGGCTATCCACAATAGGAATTGTCTCTCCCACTAAATATTTTGTACTTAAGTAATATTGAAGACCTTCTAAATCATTGTCCAATTGTTTTAGTTTATCCTCAGGAACATGGGTAAAAATGGTCTCTAATTCCACATAAATGTTGGATTGTGAGGAAGTCATGGGTAATGTGTGGTGAGGAATGGAATCCAAAATGGATTGGGTTGAATCCCTACCTTGCATGAAAGAGTTAGAGGACTTAGTGTCTACAATGGAGGTGGTTACAATGCAGGATGCTATAAGTTTGAAAATACATCTCACAGGGGCATTAGTAGTAGGACACCAGGTCATGAAGGTCATTTGAGTTTCAAAACACTTAGCTAAGCCTAATATGCAAGGAAAGGTATAGGAAGGTCATAAAAAATAAGACAAAGTGAAAAATCAACAAGTAGAGCCACATAGAAGACACAGAAATAGACCTGTGATCCAAATTTTAATGAAATTTGAAAGGTCTAGGATGTGGTTCACCCTAGACTCGCAAGGTATTTTTATTGAATTCAAAATTTAGATGTACTCTATAGTGTTTCATTATTTTATGCTATGATTGTGTAGGTTTGGAAGTGAATAAATTTCTAAAAATTAAAATAATTATGATTTTGCAATATAAAAAACAACTATGCAAACAATTTTTCAAAATTTTCCATTGAATACAATTGGAAATGCATTTTTCAAACTATAAAGTTCATAAATTGATTGATGGACTAACTTGAAAAATCTATAAATTGAAATCATTTTATGTTTTTACAACAATAACAATGGACTTTTTCTACTTTTTCAATATATGAAAATGCCTAAATGAATATTTTGAACACTTTAAGATTTGATATGATCTAGTATAGATTTTCCAATGCAAGCATGAACTAAGTATACTTTGTAATAAGTGAAATTAACCCTAGATGTCCTTTGGATGCAAAATGCAATGTAATTTTTCACTTTTTCAATGCATTTTATGGCAATTAAGTATGCACTAATGATGGATGCAAACACCCTAAGATCTAATTTAGATTTGAAAATGATATGCTTCAGATTTTAAAGGGTTTAAAGTGTAATAAATAGTTAGGTTCACTAAAAAAATTGGTTGGGAAAAGGGATCTAGGTTCTTGTTTCATAGAAAAATAGGGTTTGCATCAAAATGAATTGTTCAAGATGATGAACCACTAATTTTCCTACTATAAAACATACAATTATTAGGGCCAAAATGCATTAATAATAATCAAAAATCACTCCTAACTATTATAGCAACTATGAGGGGAGTTTTTAGAGCTCAAAATGATGTGCACCTTGCTGCAAGAAGGCTATTTTTAGGGCGCAGAGGACTCATTCACCTTAAGTGGAAAATGGGTCCCTGTTAGGGTTTCTAAAACTGAGATTTGGGTTTTGTTCCTTGATTTCTACACTCTCAGAAAGAAGTTTGAAGCAAAATTGTCAAAATTGTCAAGTTGCAATGTTGTCATTCATAGTGCAAGAACACAAAAAGAAGGCCACAATATTTTCTATAGGTTTTCGGGAGCTACATAAATAATAATAAATCACTCCTAACTATTATAGCAACTATGAGGGGAGTTTTTAGAGCTCAAAATGATGTGTACCTTGTTGCAATAAATTGAGAGTGCGGGAATCAAGGAACAAAACCTAGATCTCAACTTCAGAAAACCTAAAAACAACCTTCTTGCAGTAAGGTACACATCATTTTGAGCTCTAAAAACTCCCCTCATAGTTGCTATAATAGTAAGGAGTGATTTTTTATTATTATTTATGCAGCTCCCAAAAACCTATAGGAAATTTGGTAGCCTTCTTTTCATGTTCTTGCACTATGAAAGACAACTTGACAATTTTGACAATTTTTCTTCAAACTTCTTCTCCACTTGATCTTCAACTTGTAAATATGCAAAAACACATTCAAGAGAAGAAAAACTTGTTGATTTTTAGTGAATAGAGATTTTCCTCGATCAAACCTCTTGTAGGAAATTAAACCAAATGATGAAATAATGAAATAGAAGAATGAACATGAAATAATGAAATGTTGATACCTTGGAAGTTGTCTTGGAGTATAAATTTGCAAACTAACATGTGGTGGCCATGAGTAATGTAGATCTTGATCTCAAATAAGATGTGAAACAATACTTGCAATATGGATCTTCAATGCTACATCAACTATTTTATAACATGCATGAATGCACTATACCTTTGTCATGATGATATGATCTTGAATTGCTACAATGTCTTCAATAATTTACCCTTGAATTCCTTTGAAATGCTCTTGTGAACTCTATAATTCTCTTGTGAATGTACTCTTGAGTGCTCATGAAGATCTAGGATGAAACTAGGTGAATTAACCCCATATTTATACTCAATCTAGAGATTAACCCCGAAATTCAAATAATTCAAGCCAACACCAAATCTAGGATTGAAAATCATTAGAGTCCTACCAAAATTAAATTCAAAAAGGGGTGTCCTACTCAAGGAGGACCCATTCACCACTAAAGGTGAATGGGTATTGGCACAAGTTTCCAAGACCTTTCTTCAGGGGGTGGAAAGAACATCAAAAACCCACCTCAAATATGCATAGAAAGGGAGGTCCTATGTGGAGAGGACCCATTCATCACTAAAGGTGAATGGGTCCTAGCACCATTTTCTAAGACCTTGATTTTTCCAAATTCAATGTTATGCAATTTGATTATTGAGTGTCGGGATAGATCCTTCAAAAGGTGTCATTAAGAAGGCTTAAATTTGAATTAAAGGGGTTAATTAAGCTCAATTAACCATAATTAATTAATGAAACCATAGATAAGTGTGAAAGTGTACAACACTTTACACACCTTAAATAAGGTGCAATTTAAGTACATTTTGTTAAAATGGGTCCCTAGATTAATGTGAATGTGTGCAACACATTAAAACATTAAAGCAAGGCACAATTAGGCTAATTCAATGTCAATTATTCCAAATTAAGGAAAAGAGATACTTTTTCTATTACTACATTTTTCCCCCACTTTAGTGAGAGATTTCCCACGAGAAGCTCACACTAAAGTAGACATTCAAGACACTTTAGTATGTATAAATAACAAAGATACATAACCATACCTTATTAAAGGCCAAGAAAAAAAAAAAGGATCAAGCACAACTGTTCCAACATGATGTGGAATGGGGTTGTTTTCCTGTAACATACACTTCTCACTCTAGGGTAGTGGAACCTTACCCTGTCCACTAGGTGAGTTGTCCCAATCATGTGTTGCTCACTCTGGGGTAGTGGGACCTTGGTCTATCCACTAGGTGATTTGTCCCAATGAGATGGTTTAGTGAGAAAGGCATGTTAGTGTGTCAGCTTCTCACCATACAATGAGAAATTCATGCTAGTTTTTTGGCTTCTCATCATACTAACCATACCAAATTTATCCTCTTGATAACTTCAATAAGGCACCAAAATGCTATTATTTTGTAAATGTTTTTGAATGTCATGTCTATACATTTTTGTTAAAGGGTATTTTTCTTTGTTCATGTAAGGTCTTCTTCTCAGGGAAAATTGTGCCTAATGTCTCCAAGAGAGGACAAGTTAAGAATATCAGATTGCCACTTATGGGATGCCTCTCATTTAACATCATTCCACAAAGGGAGATCATATACTTATAAATATCACACTCTTGGAGGACATCAAACCCAATGACACCACCAAGAAAAGGACATGTCACAAGAAAAAGAAAATAACACCATGAAATATGTCGAAAGATATCATCAATGTATGCCCCCACTTTAAAGCAATTGCTACACAATTATTGTGAGCAATTTCTTTAAAGTAGCCAATGCTTTTCTCCTAAGACATAAGAGCTTTCCTCGGAAAACCCTGTGCCAAGTCATATGTTTTTGAAATAAGGTTGCATCATGAAATAGGAGAGAAGGGTTGCCCCCAAAATACATAAGGGATCTATGGATTTGGGGTCAGTATTGTTGTGTGGTCTCACAACATGTCCCAAGACTATAAGACTTTGGGACCCAAGTGAAAACTAATGCTTATGGAAGGTGTTGGCTAGTAAAAAAAGGATCACCAAAAGTTAAAGTTAAAAGGAAATTTTTGAAGTAATTCATGATTCGAGTGTACTGGGTACCGGGTACCGAAGGGCCAGGAATGTTAAAATGCTAATGTAAGGTTTTGGTGAAGTGTTCCAATCTAGGAGTGAAGGTCCAGGAAAGTGTGGAGGTTCCAGTGGAATCTGGGGTCCGAGAAAATTTTATTTTGGTAAAATTTGAAGTGTCGGGTACCGGGTATCAAGTAACAATGTTAAGTTTAAGGTTAAAAGTTAAGTTTTCCCAAAGGTCCAAAGGTCCATTAACTCTCCGAAAGAATATAATTGTGTGATAATATGATTTTAAAAGTGTGATATTTATGATGTATTTAAAATAATTATTTATTAATGATGGTCTTGTTTTCATGAGAGTTTTATAAATGTTTTTTAAGGGATTTAATATGTGGAATTTTTACTTGCACAAGAAACAGATTGTGATGCAACATTCAGGTATGGACGGTCAAGAAAAATTGGTTGTCATAATATTGGACCTTTTGGTATTATGAATGAGGCAAAAATATGCACCGACCTCTAGTATGACTTGTCCCCGGGAGTATTAAGCTCAAGGCAGAATCAGAATGTAGGAACATAATGCTCAATTGATCATTTTGAATATATGGGAAGTTCCTAAAAAAAATTTATGATTCAAGTTATTATCCTAGCGATTATTTAAAGATGAAGAGCCCGAAATATTTTAACATGTTGAAGAAGGTTGACATTTGTTGACTTCATTAGCAATTCTATTGCCAATTGTCATATTCCACATGCCTTATCATGATTCATCCCTTGAATTTTCTCTTGATTCTCCTCATCTTAATCTACTTCCATGCCAATTTTTAGGGTCATAGCACCTAATTTGGTATTTTTTCGAAGCCAAAACCAAACTGATTTTGCATAGTTTTGACACTGGCATTCCCAGAAAATTTTCACAGAGGTCAACTTTGGCACCCCATCTTTTGAAAAAGAAGACGATTGATGAAAAATAATTGTGCACACATGCTCATGGATCCCAAATGAATCAATCCCCCAAGTTATGGCTTCACAAGAAGTGATTTCATATTTTTACAAAATTGCAAGTTGGTGAGTTTCAGGCGACTTTCTGACAGTGGCAATTTTCAGAAAATGCTAAATAAGCAACTTTGAATGTTGACAGTTTGTAATAAAGATGACTCCATGCAAATCCTTTTAACAAACATGCTTTCCTATCATAAATCAACATTCTAGTGCATTTTCATGGCTTCTGGAGATTGTTTGATCAATTTTCTGAAGCAATTTTGAAGGCCACTTGAATTATTGTAGTCATTGTGCAAAAATGTCAAAATTCAAATAATTACCCACTTTAGTTGAAGAGGCACTTCATATTTTGATGGAATAATACAAGATCTACACAATGGATATGCTTTCAGGATGACATGAGTTCAAAATAAATCACAGGGGACTATGCAAGAAAGACAGAAGTAGTTTCTTGAATCATAATTATAGCACAAAACCTTGAACTATGCTTATGACAATTAAAAGAAAAGAGAAATATACAATACTCTAGTGATAGTGGTATCAAGATTTATGTCATATTAAGAGTTTGAAAAATGAATAAAGTCTAAAGAATATGAAGATGAGATAGAGAGTAGTATGGATAGTTCCCATAAAAAGAATTAAAACAAAAAACCGAAAGGCCACTCTAATTTTTCCTATGAAAAGGCATACTTTGTATGACACAAGGTTGAAGTTTGAACATTTCTATAATTCTAGACCTTTCTATAAATAGTATAAGGGAAGAACATGGTGATTTGAAGAGATCTAATTACAACAAAGTATTGATGACCTTAATGAGCATGGTTGAAGACGATGATAGTAAGATAACAATGGTCCAAATATCTTGGCAAGAAGAACTACCTTGAACTTGTAAAAGGAAAAAAGTTAGGACAATCAAAAACCCTATGTAGGAAAGATAATACAAATGAATTTCCTACGTCAAAGGAATTCAACAGGCTACAAAATGTGATTCATTTGTTGAATTTTACAGAGCTCATATAAAGAGAGATGTGATCTTGTGGCATGGACACTATAGAGATATCCAGTAGTGGTAATGTGTTGATCTGCTGAAGAAACAAGCACCTGCTTTTGTGAGAAAACAAAAGGATTATGCATTGTTACTGATGTTTCTCGCATTCAATTTAAGAGAGAGTCTCACATTCAGATGGGTATTATCCGGTGATTTTGCAGCTGTGATGGGTATTGAAGGAGTCGACGGATGAAATACCAAAAACCCTCAAGGGTGAAAATGCTAGGAACCACAAAGGTTGGCACCGCCGAGGTGAAGAATAGTGTCTTATTACTTGCATCATTTAAAGAACCACCGATCACCTGTCTGATGTTTCCATTCATGGTAGACTCGCATGAAACTATGAGAGCACAGACAAGGAATTGAATTGTGGAGAAGGACGCCTCAAAGAAAGGTTATGTTAAAGAATACACAAATTACAGCATTTAAAAGGACTTTATAGAACATTTCAAGCAAACACTCTTTTCTAATGTCCACCATGTCGATGTCATAATGGGAGCTTTGGAATGAATTTCAAACATTTGCTAAGGCACAAAATATAAGAGGACCTTTATCTGATGTTATTGCAATTGACATAGCAACCATCAATTTAGGTACAAAAGCATAGAAAAGGCAAGTAAATGGTTTAACAAAAATCCTCAAAGACACTTAGTCTCATGGAATACTATGATTACGAGGTATGAACATGATGGATTTGTTGAAGAAACTTCAAGAACTCTCATCTTGCGGGCATCCATCAAAGCATAATGGTTGAGGGATATTTATTAGATGTTGTAATTTGCAAATGCCTTGATAAAAATGTATGTAGCATTAAGGATGGGAGGTTATATTTGTGGGAATAATATCTATATGAACAATGTCTGAAGGAGCAATCCAAACATATTATCTTGGTCAAATTTAATCGAGCAAATATTTCATCTTTCATGAAATATTGTACTTGAATGGGACAAATAGAGTGGATCAACATTTTGAGTACAATGTCCAGGGAATATTTCACAGTAGCACTTTGTAGCTCTTCACTATGGCATGGTAAGATTCATATGCAAAAGGAAATACTACCATTCCAATGCACAGAGGTTGACCTGAGATGATACACGCATCACCGCCAATGCAAAGCAAAATATGTGCGGTGCTGCGGTAAACCCCAAATGTTTCCCGCATCACCGCAGGAGGATCTTGGAGCCGGTGCGGTATGGCGGTGGAGTCACAATTCTAAATTCTGTTATATTGAAATTTGGTGAATGTTTTGATAAATTTATTTGAAGTGATAAATTTTATCATAGGCAGAACATGGACATCATTTCTCTTCATCCCTACAAAGTCAAATTCAGATCATTGCGGTTTTGCATTGAGAGTAAAAAGGGGGAAGCTTAAACAAGGCAAAGTAAAAATTATTAAAATAATCATGGTATGAGTGCAATAATATTTTGGGAAGATATGATCTTTATCGACAATATAATATGCAATTATAAAATGTTTTCACTCATAATTAAAACATTTCCCGAAGGAGTTAAAAATATTTAAAGCATTATGGGGAGAGTAGTTATTTTACTCAAAAAATAATTTATTAAATTGGGTAAAAGTGAAATATTTTCATCAAAAGAAAATATAAAGTGAGAAATTTCCAACAAAGGAATTAAAAACTAAAGTATTGCAAAATTCATTATTTTTCGGGAGTACAACAATGAAGAGGATTAAGATTAAATATTTAATTTTCTGAAGGCAATTAATTAAATGAAGATTTGCAGCAAACGGATGTGCAAAGGGTCATAACCCTAAAAATGCAATGTATATATGTTAGATGAAATTATATCATCAATCATTAGAAGTTAGAGGCGGTAGGTAGATTAGTTTCTGAAACAAAACATCATGTTGTGCATTGCAAAATTCTTTGAAATAATATAATGGACAAGAAGGCTTTATTTGGTGATTCAATTACGGTGTCAATTCTTTGTTGAATTTATTGAAAATATTATCTGGTTGTCTCCAAGGTTGACATTTCCTTATTATTTAAATTGATGTGTCAAGGATATTTTCAATTTATCAAAGCACATTTGATGCTCTTGTGTGGTTCAATTAACTGGCTCCTTCAAGGAAGAATTAAATTCTTTTAATTAATCATAGTAATTTGGAAAAGTTCATTTGGATCAATAAGAAGAACTTGATAATTGCATCCTTGCACGTTTATTCCAAGCATAAACTCATAAAAGTGTCAAGCAATTCAAATTGTAACCATTAATTAAGTCACATACCACTCATCTCTTGACTCCATTATCCCAACAGAAGTAGGCACTGGTCTTACCCATTTCATTTTGGAATTTTATAAAATCTTGTTCAAACATTCACATCTCAAATTTCAATAGGAGTAGTTATTAAGCTTTCATCTATCCCTCATTATTTTCCATTGTGGATAGATTGTTCAAGTAGGAAACTAGTAGTTTAATTATGCTTCATTTGCATAGGTACACCCACCTAGGTCTGGCAGAGCCTAAAGAGAAGAAGGTTCAAATACAACATTTGGCCTTGTTCGTTAGCTTGAAACGTACCAAAAGCTTGGAAACCTCTTGTGGTTTTTCAACTAGCATTTTTGAGAACTAACAGATTGGCGACTCCACTGGAGTTTCCAATAAGTGCATTGAGACTGAAATAATAAGTGCATTGAGACTAATAGAATAAAGTACACATCAGAAAGAACAAACCCTAGAGTTCAGGCCTTCACAATAGTTCACAACATGCATGGCAGAAAGTCCCTGTATAAAGAAGGTCCTAATGACAATAGTAAATGGACACATAAGAATGATAAAGGTAAGAAGGTATCTGATGAAATGTGCATGACAAATAAGGATAAAACATCAAAACCACACTTTGAGACATATAATCGCTATGATACATTGACAAATGAAAATATCTCATCTAGAGAATCTCACACTCCTGAAGAAAAAAGGAATCCTTTCTTTCAGTCAAACCCTAAGAAAGAGGAAGAATTCATGGCTAGATTTGAGGCTAAAAGAATTAAGAGACAACATGAATATGATCATAAAATGGCATTACTCAAAGGGAATCAGAATGAGTCTGTTGATAATGTAGCCTCTGAAGAAAATTATCAATATATGACTCAAGAAGAATTAAATGCACAATTGGAGTATGAAAGACAAGAAATGGAAAGAAAGAAAGTAGAATATGAACAGAAGCTCCAAGTGATTAGAGAACTCTAGGATTTGAAGCTGCAGAGAGCCCAATTTGATGCTTAGATTGCTAACCTCCCTAAATACACACCACCTCACAGGAAAAAGAATACTAATGCAGGACCTTAAAATCCACCAAAAGCACCACAAAAGTAATCCAAGAATCAATACAAACCATCAAATGCTCCACCCAAAAATCCATCACAACACCCAAAATGCTCAGCCACCCCCTGGCCAACAATATATGCCACCACCCCACGTACAATACAATAATCCATTATACCAATATCAGCATCCTCAAAACCCACCTCCTCAGCACTACACAACTATGATCAAAAAATTTGACTTAACAGGATTCCAAATATACCCTTACCCTATGGACAGCAGTTGGAGAGGTCTTGTCCCAAAATTTATAGGAAGTGGTGTAGTCACAATTGAGGAACACTTAAGGAATTTTAATGCCTTTATTCAAGATCTATATATGCAATATGAAGATGTACAGATGAGGCTATTTATGTTGTCACTAACTAAAGAAGCTAGAGATTGGTATAATAGTTTACCAACAACTTCTATTGCTTCCATTCAAGAGTTTCATGATCAGTTCCTTGAACAGTATGGGAATCAATGTGCACTAGAGTTTGCATTGCATGAATTGGTAAGTATCTAGAAATATCATAATGAGACAGTTTATGACTTCAACCAGAGGTTCTCCAAATTGCATAATAAGATACCACCTGGGTCCAAGTTGACAAACCCTGCAACATTAAGTATTTATCTAAAAGAATTTGATCCAAAGATAGGATATGAGCTTAGAAATAGGTGCCCTAGAAATTTAGTTGAAGCTCAAAAAATAGCATTAACTATTGAAAACAATAGAAAGGCTACGAGGATGACTGGTAAAAGAGATAGTTTCAGGGTTCCCCAAAATTTTAACAATCCTCAGAATAGATAAGAAAATACATACAGAAATGAAAGACCACAGTTGCATGATATTCCATACAACACAAATTGGAAGGATGGAAAGCCCATAATTGACAAGCCTAAGAATAAGGAAACTCCTAACCCCTTAAGGAAGAGAGGAACATACATGGTTAACAATAATACTTAGTGTCAAATTTGCAACTTGCCACATTCACCTAATCATTGTGTTGTAGCTCAATCAATGCAAGAAGAAGAAATACCAGTAGATAATGATGGAGAGGATCATACAATATATTTAACATCTCACACCCTCCATCCAATTGAGTAGGTATATTCATCTTCAAAAGAAGCATGCTATGAGTATGATGTTGATAACCAAAGATATAATGTCCATATGGAAAAACAACACGTCTTTTCTGATTATGATGAAAGCAATGATGAACCACATTCCCCTTATGCACCATCTTAGTCAGGTAAACACAAAGTAAGAGGACCAACTGAGGAAGAGATTAAGGAGTTAACCATTGTTGTAGTAGGACAAGCAAAAAGAAAATATCGGTTAATAAACAGAACAATAAATGAGGATGAGGATGTTCCAAGAGGGATATTTGTGAAAGATAAAGGAGCAACATAGGGAGCACCAAAAAGGACAGAAAATAAGCAGCCTGATAAGAATGAACAAAATAATGTTCAGAATGAAGAAAGCAAAGAGTTGCATAAAGATAAACAAAAGCCTGATGACACAAACAAAAGAGAAAAATAGGAAAGCAAAGGAGATCCATGGGAGAAAAAGAAGATAACCAAAGCAGAAAACACATCTTTTGACTTCACACCGGCCTTTTCTTAGGTAAAGATGTATGTGCTATTATTAGAAATGGTGAAGATAAAAGAGTATAGGGACATTGCTATTCAGTTAATATCTAATGGAAGTAATAAAAGCACAAACCCTGGGGACAAGGGAATCACTAAAAGATGTAAAGGTGAAGTTGGTTACTTATCCACAAGAAGTATATATAATATTGATATAAATATAATTGACACACCCCCGCATTTTGGAATGCTCTTGTCAAGACAATGGACTGGAGCAGTTGGAGGAAATTTACAATTTGACTTGTCCTATACCACAATACCAATCAATGGTGAAGAGGTCAAGTTATATAGAGAGACAAGGATAAATCATATTATGGATTATGTTGCTCAAGAGTAGCTAAATTGCTTTTGCGATGTGGATTTAGGAAGTTTTAGAATAGAGCCTTCCCATTCTGAATTAGTGAATACTGATCCAATTGATAAGCATGTTTCTAAGGATCAGCACGGAGTATGGAAGACGTATTTTGATGGAGCATGTATTCAGGAAGGTAATGGAGCCAAGGTAGTTTTTATTTCACATGAAGGTATCACATTCAAATATTCATTCTTGCTGACCTTTGAGTGTACAAACAATATAGTAGAGTATGAAGCCCTGCTAATTGGTTTGAATACGATTGTCAAACACAAGATCAAACTACTAACTATTTTTGGAGACTCTGAGTTGATCATTTCGCAAGTTAGGTCAAAATATGCTGCAAAAAACAAAAGGTTAAAACAACATAGAAATGTTGTGTGGGATACAATTGAATTATTTGATGCTTTTTCCATTGAATGGATAGACAGGTCCAAAAACTTGATGGTGGATTTCCTAGCCAATATAGCCCTAAAAAGAGATGATATCACCTTGGCCGGAGTATCTCAAGTTGAATTCAAAACAAGGCTTGCTATCCCTGATAATATCTACCATTGGCAAGTTTTCAATGATGACACTGACCTCATAAAGTTTCTTCATTGCATATACTAGTATGAAGCCCAGGAGATTGGCTTTAATGCTTTTGTGTAAGAAATAGATGGCAAACAGACTGTGTTTGGAAAAGAAGTTCTACAAATCAAAACCAACAAACTTCCTAAAGGATTGGTGGCACTAGAAAGGGTATTTGATGGAAATGATCATGCTCTCATGAAGAAAACACCATTTAAGAGAGATGTTGAAGAAGTCAATCTTTGGACTGAAGTGGCACCCAAAAGGTATATATTGGAAAGAAAATAAGTCCAACAATCAAAAGAATGCTAATTGCACTACTAAGAAAGTACAAGCATGTTTTTGCATGGTCTTATGATGATCTTAAGGCATATAAAGAGGATTTATTTCAACATGAGATTCCATTAAAACCAGATGCAAAACCATTTAGGAAAAATAAAAGACCCATCAACCCAACTTTGGAGCCTAAAATGCATGAAGAGCTTATAAAGCTTAGGGAAGGGGGTATTATCAAATCCAATTAGACACTCATCTTGGGTATCTAATTTAGTACCAATTAGAAAGAAAAATGGAGATATATGACTTTGTGGATATTTTTGAAACTTGAATGTATCTTCTCTCAAAGATAATTACCCACTTCCAAATATGGAGGCTATGCTACAAAGAGTCACAAGATGCAAGTTATTGTCCATGATGGATAGATTTTTAGGCTATAATCAAGTTAAAGTTAAAGAATCAAAACAGTACAAGACAACTTTCACTACGCCCTGGGGAACATATGTTTATGTTAGGATTCCATTTAGGCTCACAAATGTCGGTGCAACATTCCAAAGGGCTATGGATGTTGCTTTTGTTGACCTCATTAATGTGATAATGGTATTCTACCAAGATTATTTAACAGCATATTCTAAGAAGGAAGAGGATCATGTGGCTCACCTTGAAAAAATATTTCTGAAGGCGTTGGAATATGGTATCTCTCTTAATACCAAAAAATGTCAATTTGCAGTAACAGAAGGAAGTTACTTGGCATATAGTCTCTAAGGAGGGAGTGATAATTGATCCTGAAGGAGTGGAGGCCATTGATAAGATACCTATCCCCAAAACAGTTAAGGCTATTCAATCATTTTTTGGACAAATAAATTTTGTGAGAAGATTCATATCAAATTTTGTTGAGATAGTAAAGCCAATATCAAAAATGTTAAAGAAAGGTGCAAAAATTGATTGGACTGCTAAGGCTATAGATGCGTTTTTATCCATAAAGAAATCAATCAAAGAAGCTCATGTATTAAAATCTCTAGATTTCAGCAAACCTTTCCAAATCTTCTCATTTGCATCCTATCACATAGTTGTTGCAGTAATGCTTCAAAAGAATGATGAAGGGTACGAACAACCAGTTTCCTTCTTTAGCAAGTCTCTCCAAAATGCAAAATTGAAGTATGATACTGTTGAAAAACAAGCGTATGCACTAGTAAGAGTTGTCAAGGCATTCATACCATATTTAGTAGGGGGAAAATTTATAGCTTATGTGCCTAACGCTGCAGTGAAAGATGTGTTCATACAAAGTGAGACAACAGGACGTAGGTGCATATGGATAAATAGGATCCAGGAGTTTTATATTGAGTTTCAGATCACTAAGATTGTAAGGGGTCAAGGATTAGCCAAATTAATGGCTGAAACAAATTTGGAGGCTACCCAAGTATGCAATTTGAATGGTGAAGAATACATGGTCACAAGTATTGAAAGCACTTCCTGGTACACTGATATTGTGTACTATCTCAAACATTTGAAATGTCTAGAAGGGTTTGATGACAACAGAAAGAGGACACTCAAATTGCAAGCCTCAAAATATGTATTCATGGAGGGAGACCTTTATTGGAAGAATAGGGATGGTTTCTTATTGTTATGCTTAGATGAACATCAATCAAGACATGTCTTGAATAAGATGCATGAAGGAGTATGTGGGGGACATTTCTTAGCAAAAAATATTGCTCATAAGATATTAAGGGAAGGGTACTATTGGCCTAAGGTTTTCAATGATGCACATGAATATACTAGAAAGTGTGAGGCATGCCAAAAAAATTCAAGAAAATTGAAGTATCAAGGAGCACTGCCTCTAAGACCTATGCAGGTTGAAGCCCCATTCCATCAGTGGGGAATTGATTTCATAGGGGAAATTATAGAAAAATCTAGTGGAGGGCACAAATGGATATTGGTAGCCACATATTACTTCACAAAATGGGTGGAGGAAATCCCATCTAAAAAAGCAACAAGCAAGGTGGTGATAAATTTTTTGATGGAGAATATCATAACTATATTTGGCACACTATTAAGGTTGATCATAGACAATGGGATGTGTTTTAGGTCTGATGAATTCAAAAATTTATGTGATACATATGGCATTATTGTTTCTTATGCTGCCCCTTACCACCCACAAGCAAACGGTCAGGCAAAATCCAGTAATAAAAGTCTTTTGAAAATCATAAGAAGGATGTTAAATAGGAACAAGAAGGAATGGGACTCAAAGTTGAGAATGGCAGTGTGGGTAGATAGGATTACTGTAAAGAAGGCTATTGGAAAGTCTCCCTTTGAACTTGTATATGGGGCTCAGGCTAGGCTCCCTTTACATAATCTGCTACCAATAAGTAAGTTCATCCTTCAGGAAGACTTAGATATTCCAGAACCAATGGAGGAGAGGATGGAGGAGCTTGCAGAACTTGATGAACTAAGGAGAACGGCCCAAAATCAAAATATAAAGTTGCAATCACAAATGAAATATCTTTTTGATAAGAAAGCCAAAGATAGAAAATTTGAGGTGAATGACTTGGTACTAATGTGGAATGTTAGATGCCAAGAAAAGGGAAAGCATGGAAATTTTGAAGCTTTGTGGTTAGGTCCCTTTGTTATCTTTGGCAAAGGAGCGGAGGACTCTTATTATTTACAAAACATGTCTAGAGAAGAGCAGGAACTGCCAGTGCATGGACAATTTCTAAAGCTTTTCTTTTCATAAAATCACCAATTCCATGCATAGTAATATAAAGAGGGATAAGTGTTTCCAGTGCATGGACAACTCTTGATGAACTCTCAAAATACTACTATTCATTCCATGCACAGTAGTTTAGGAAATCAAAAGGGACTAGGACTCGCCAGTACATGGACAATCCTAGAACTCCCTAAATAAAAATAAAGCTTCTTTCCATGTACAGTAGTATAGGATCAATTCCATTTCCATCATTTTCACCTCCATATCCATCTTCATTCCATCCTCACTGCAGTTCCATTTTTCCATATCCTCTAAAAACCATATGAAGGGGACACTTG
This sequence comes from Sequoia sempervirens, assembly GCA_007258455.2. Taxonomy (NCBI): domain Eukaryota; kingdom Viridiplantae; phylum Streptophyta; class Pinopsida; order Cupressales; family Cupressaceae; genus Sequoia; species Sequoia sempervirens. The sequence goes on from VDFB02271358.1 coordinate 660,883,445, forward strand.
GTCTGTACCCAGAGATATTCTGGATTCTTGCAATGATTGGTAAATCATTCATCCCCAACTGGAGCTGTTGTTGGAACCAGAATTTTCATAAAAATTCTAAGCATTTTTTCATTTAAAATCCAAAATTCCCACTCTTTTTTTCATAATAAATCACATTATCACCATTCACAGCGTAATTTTTAACCTTTACTGCATTACCACTATCACATTAGCCACCCCTCATAACACCCATACTATACCTCTCTCTCATATTTTATGCCCAAGTAGCTCATGGTAAGATGGTGAGAGGAGCCACTATCATATACCACACCTTATACACTATACCGCTATACCTCAGGGGGGGAAGACAAGGCCCGCGGTAGAGTGGTACATTGAAGAATGGTACTAAAGACACACTGCACTATCGTGAGGGAGCAGAAAATAACATGAGGTAGTGTGGTAAATAAGTCATTGGGTCATTTAAAACACACCAATCACATCAATCAACATCAAAACATAAAATTGAGCTTGATACAAAGATTTAAATTGTGTGAATTTATGAGCCAGAAGTAAATGCATCTTGGTGTTGAAATACACGAAATAAGTTGAGATTTTTCACTCATAATAGCTGAAACCAAGTTGCAGAAGAGCTCAAATTGTGCAAGAAAAGGGAATTCTTCAAAGTGAGATCCATCCCCAAGAATTCAAATGGCCAAGTGACTTGACAATTAATAAATGGAAAGAAAAATACTTGGGCTCTGAAGAAGATTGATTATGTACATCACGAAGAGGAAGTATCTTGAACAGGTCTTCGATGACCACGAGTACTTCCATGGAGATTAACCAAGCGAGTAGATGTGTTTAATTATCTTCTTAATTCATGTTTTAGTTATGTTTAACAAACTTTATGAAAAGGAATTTTGAAACATTGTAAACGTTCTAAAGCTTGTTGCCTCTCATATATATAAGAGAGACCAGGACCATAAGAAACATATAGGAGAAGATAATAGTAGAATAAGGATAATTGATGGATAGCATATGAGTTCTGTAATGGTTATATTCTAAAAGAGTATGTTGCAAGCAGTATTTTGAAGAAGTAAATGAAAGATCTCTAATTTTCGTGGTGTTCTTTTGGTATCAATTTTTTGTTGAAGTTATTCAATTATCTGGTTGTCTCCATTTTAGTGTTTCTTTATTATTTAAATTGATATATCAAGCATATATTCAATTTATCAATGCACATTGTTGTCCTTGTGTGATATGATTAATTGGTTTCCACAAAGGAATTCAAATCCTTCTAGTCAATCACAGTAATCTAGAAGTGTTATTTGGATCATTAAGAAGAACCACATAATTAGGATTGTCAATCTATCTCCAATTTGGTGTTATTTGTATTCTTGCATAATTTATTCGATTGGTTCTTTCAAGAAAATATTAAAATCCTTTTGATAAATTATAGGTAACTTGGTTGTGTCAGTTGGATAAGTAAGTAGAGTTTTTCAATCACTTTCCTACACATTTATACAAGTTATAAACCAATATTAGTGTTCCAAACAGTTAGAGTTACTACCAAATACAAGCCACTTATCTTTGACTTTCGTTTGACTCCATTTACCCAACAAGGCACTAGTCTTACCCATTTCATCATTTAGTTTTATCATATTTATTTTCAAAAACCCCACATATGTTAATTGAACATATTCATAAACTTCACCTTGATATTGCTTATATAATTTATACCAAATTAGGTTTTCATCTCTCCACTCCCAATTGTCATTGTGGATAGATTGATCAAGTAGGAAGCACATAGTTTAAGTCTGATTCATTTCCATAGGTACACCCACCTAGGTTTGGTAGAGCCTAAAGAGAATAAGTTTCAAGTACATCATTTGGCCTTGTTCATTAGCCTAAAATGTACCAAGAGCTTGGAAACCTCTTGTGGTTTTTCAACCAGCGTTTTTGAGAACTAACAGGATGTTAACTGATTTGTCTAAATTTAAAATTAATTTGGTGATGAATTACTTGCTGCTAAATTTTAACTTATGCATATTTTTTGATAGATAGCAAATTTTAGTTAGTTGGGATTTGGTATAAGGATGGTAAAATTTAGCTGGGAAGTCACACCTACAAAGAATAATTAAATAAGTTTTTTGGAATTGGTGAAATGATGAAGGGATTTAAATTGAATGAAAAATTAAAAGGTAACCTTCACTACCACTATGATTCCCAACCTAATAGCGGGCTTTATTGCCTGCAAGTTGAAGAAAATAAGCTTACAAAGAAATATCAAAAGAGAAAATTCAACTCTTTAGGCTATCCAAATATCTCTACTGAGGAAATGGATGTCTGACTGGAATTAGATCTATGTTTGGGGGAATTACAAAAATAAACTTGATGGGGCTATGGACGCCTGACTGGCAGCAAGGCTCTATCCATAGTTAGCTTTGTAGGATTGCCAAATTATGTAGTTCAAGGTCAATGAACTAATTTTTTCACCGATTTTTGGAAATTGGAATAAATCAAAGCACACACTTATACTTTTCAGATAAATTTTATTATTTTTATGCCAAAATCTTGGTGAAGGTAAAGAGTTATTGTTGGAAAATATGTATAAGTTATAATTTATAGTAGGTGATTTGATCTTGAGTTTCTTTTAAATGTGGTTTTATTGGTTGCAATTTGTTGTGTGGTCTCACAACACGTACCAAGACTATAAGACTTGGGGACCCAAGTGAAAACTAATGCTTATGGCAGGTGTTGGCTAGTAAAAAAAGGATCATTGGAAGTTAAAGTTAAAAGGAAATTTTTGAAGTAATTCGTGATTCGATTGTAACAAGTACCAGGTACTGAGTATCAGAGGACCAGGAATGTTAAAATGCTAATGCAAGGTTTTGGTGAAGTTTTCTAGTCCAAGAGTGAAGGTCCGAGAAAATGTGGAGGTTCTGGTGGAATCTGGGGTCTGGGAAAAATTTATTTTGGTAAAAGTTGAAGTGTTGGGTACCGAGTATCGAGTAACAATGTTTAATTTTAAGGTTAAAATTTAAGTTTTCCTGAAGTTCTAAAGATCCAGTAACCCGCCGGAAGGATGTCATTAATCAACAGCATCAAGTTTCCACAGTCCATGATAATTAAGTGCTCAAGTTTCTAGATTTAAACTGTGTGAGTTTTTTAAATCAACGTTTTGGATCACACTCCATGATCCATCATCGGGATGATTTGCATGAAACAAGATAGAAGAATGAAAGAATGAGATAGCAAACTTAGGAGGATAAATAGGTGAGGGGGAGAGAGGGATAGAAGACAAAAGGTTAAGAATTGACCAATAAAGAAACAAGAGTAAAATAAATTAAAGCACCTTACCCCTTAATCATAAAAAAATAAGAACCAAGAAACTAATGAGAAGAGCTAAAGAAAAACAAAAAAGAGAACTATGAAATCAAAGAGCCAAAAGTTAAAGAACAATTAAAAATATAATTAAAAAAATAAATAAATAAAAACAATATTATTCTTTATATATATATATAAGTTAAAAATATACAAATTAAAAAGTAAAAAAATATTAAAACAAATTAAAATCAAATCAAAACTCTCTTCCTTCTGAATTATTATTTATAATTTAAAAAGAATATATACTAACTTCTTTTTAAATTATTATATAATAATAGAGTTAAGACGATGAAGAGAATCAATTAAAAATAATACAAAATAACCCAAACCTTAAAAAGAAAAAAAGAAAAAAGAATGCAAGAAACACCAAATAATATGAAGAAATATTGAGAAAAATAACAACCAAAAAATTACTCCAAAATAAAAATAAAAAACAAAAATATAAATATAAAAAATCAAAAAACATTACATTTTTAAAATAAAACCTAAAAGACAAAGAAGAGAACAAGTTAAAAAGAAAAGAAAATAACCAAAACATAAAAAGACAAAATAGAAAAAGATGAAGCAAGAAAACAAAGACAACAAAAAAAAACAAAGGAAACTAGTTAAGAAAAGAGAAATGGATAAAAATTAAAAACATCAAAAGATGAAATTAATAAAAGCAAAAAATTAAAATTAAAATTAAAATTAAATAAATAAATAATAACAAATTAGCATAAGGCTCTAATTAAAGAAAGAGAAAACAAAAGAAACCTAAGAGAGAGACAAAAGGAAAACTAAGGAAAAGACAAATAAGACTAAATTAAATTAAAATAAATAATTAAATTGAAAAGAATTCAAAAAACTTAAAATGAAAAATAAAAAAATAGTTACAATAAGAGATTAAGAGCCAAAATACTAAAGAGAAGAACAAATAAAAGCAAGAAAAGAAAAGAAAAATCAAAATAAAGAGAAACACACAAATTAGAAAATGAAAAGAAATTAAGATTAAAAACAACACAAATAAAGGAACAAACCAAAACCAACCCACAAGAATATATTGAATGAAAAAGACAGAAGAATAAAAAGGAACAAGATCAGGAGACACCAAAAATTCCAAATAAACAGAAAATAATTGAAATGAAGAAAAACAAAAAGAACCAAGGGAACGAAAAAGAAACGAGAAGACCAAAGAGAGGGGGAGAAGGACCACAAGGAAAAAGGAAGAGGAGGAGGGTAGATGAGATGGGGAAAGAAAAATAACAAAGGAAGGCGAGAGGGAGCAAGAGACTAATGAGGAGAGGGAAGACTTGAGCTAACAACAGGGGGATCTATATGGCGGTTCAAAAGGGGTTTCCACGAGAAGCTTAAATTCCAACCCCCATCTCAGTTAAGGTTGGAGGGATGATTATTGATTTCAATAGCCTCTGTAAGATTTCTCTTAAAATAATTATCTTCTTTGGAAAGAATTTTGGTGTCTTCTAAGGCAATATGATGCTTGGTCTTGGAAGAGTACTCGGCTAGAGCTGATTTCATGACCAGATCATGCTTGATGTTTGCACTATGCTCTTTCATTCTCGTGGTGATCGAGCGACCAGTTTCCCCAATGTAAGGGATACCACAAGAGCAAGTCACTTTATAGACACCAGAGTTGAGAAAAGAGTCAAGCGGTTCCTTTGGGGAAGGTAAGCAGTTTCTTAAAGCATGATATTTATGATGTGTTTAAAATAATGATTTATTAATGATGGTTTTATTTTCATGAGAGTTTTATAAAAAAAAGTTAAGGGATTTAATATGTGGAATTTGTACTTACACGAGAAATAGATTGTGATGCAACATTCAGGTATGGACAGTCAAGAAAATTTAGATTGTGAATAGAATCATATCCAAATCGGGTGATACATTTTGGGAGTCTATGCAAAAGAGGAGTTTGGGTTGTCGTAATACTAGACCTTTTGGTATTATGAATGAGGCAAAAAGATGCACCAACCTCCATTATGGCTTGTCCCTGGGAGTATTAAGCTCAAGAAAGAACCAGAATGTAGAACAGAATGCTCAATTGATTGTTCTGAATATATGGGAAGTTCATACATTTTGTTTCTGATTCAAGTTATTATCTTGGAGATTATTTCAAGATGAAGAGATTGAAATATTTTAACGTGTTGAAGAAGGTTGAAATTTGTTGACTTCATCAACAATTCTCTTGTCAGTTGTCATATTCCACATGCCTTATTGTGATTCGTCCCTTGGATTTCCTCTCATGTATTTGTCTAATCTCCCCTATTTCTTGCTCTTATAAAAGACTAGGAGATGTCTCATTTTAAGTTAAGTTCAAAATTTGTGGATGTCGGATATCAAAGCTTCTTTAATTTTTGTTCTTTTTCCTATTTTATGTTCCATTCCAAATTAAAAACTTGTATGCACATAGAAGCTAATCAATATCAGAGTCAATTTAAAAGTTATTTCCTAATATGAAATCATACATAGTTGATTGTTTGTTTAGCTGGACAAGACTATGTGTTGTGTTGTTTAAGGGTGCATATAGAACCTACCTGGTGTCCAAATAATCCCCCCTTTCTTTAAAATCTTACATTTATTTTTTCTTAGCTATGAAGTAATCTGGTGACATATGGAATGGTTTTCTCTAGTTTGGTTAATTCTTGAGGCGTGTGTGGATAATACCTGGGAGAAATTTTACTTTTTCAGTACTTTTGATTATTTATTTTAGAATAGATGTTTGAATTTCAGAAAATGTTTCAAAAAAGAGGTAAATGAATGGAAATTTTATTGCAAATCTTTCGATTCCATAAAAGTGTTCAATGCTTAAAGCTAAATTTACTTAAGTGATAGCAAAGTTATTTGAAATTCATGGAATTTTATTACAAATCTATCGATTTCATGAAGTTGTCTAATGATCGGATCGAGAATATCCTTTACCTATCCCTATGATTCCTTTGAGAACCGAAAATAATCATTTACCCCTCATGATTAATAGCATTATCACAACAAACCCTGATGTGAACCTAGTATGGTAAAGACCTGACTTAAGCGAGCCTTGGGATTAACCTAAGTTCACCTAAGGTTTAGGTTGTCCCGGTGCAATCTTTCAAGTAAAGATAGGTTCTCGTGGTCTGTCTGTGAGGATTTATCTACACTGTTGGTGTGCAACTAACATCATGATCAACAAGTATTTATTTTCTACAATGTTGTCATAGAGCTCAGAATTGTCATCATTCCCCAAATACTCATACAACTAGAAGAATGATACAAAGAGAGCAAAAAACAAAGAAAAATCCTTTTGGTTCAACATGGAAGAGACCTAAATGTCTCGATGCCTTGCATCATACCCAAAAGGAAACACAAGACAAATGAAAAAGATAAAGGAAAATATTTTGGGTCAACATGGAACAGACATGAATATCTCGATGCCTTACATCATCCCCAAAAGGAAAATGCAAGAAAAATGGAAAAATCTTATGAAATAGAGAAGAATTTAGGTACATATAGAGGAATGCACAAAAAAGAGAGTGATACATCAAAAAGAACTTCACGGGGGATCACATTATGCAAATGCAATCACATAAAGAAACATAAAAAAGAAAAAGACTAGTAAGGCACATGCGAGTCAACCTAAAGTAGGTCATGTGCATCCCAATCTCGGTCGATATATATAGAAGGAAGACAACTAGCCAAAGGGACCAAAGTAAGTGTCAAACTAGGGGAAGCACCAGGTTCAACACTCTTTTTAGGAGATTTTTCATCTAAACTCATAGAAGAACAAAACAATGTATTCAACTCATCATGCACTTGTTCATCAATCTTTGTACTATCAATGTCATCATCTAGATTAATCGTAATAGGAGGTCGAATGAAAATGTCCATGGAATGTTCTTTTTTGTGTTGCGGTGAGGGTATAGGATCATCATGCATTGCTTCAGGTAATTTTGGATTTTGATTCTCTATGTTTTTCTTGTCTTCTTTGAGTTTGTAACCTACAAGCAATAGCAGGTCATCTACACCTATGCTCTCTAGCATTTTTATTTTGTTTCAATCTATTTTCAAAAAAAAATTGTGTAAGAATGGGTTTGTCAATCATAGGTTCCTTCTCTTCCTTGTGAGGAATAGAAGAAACAACGGGAGGTTGTTCAACCGCTTTCTCTTTAACTTTGTAAACTTGTTTGACTCTAGGAGGGACAACAAGATTGTTTACGTTATCTTGTGGTCTCTTGTAAGAAATGGTAGGAGTTTCTATAGGTTGTTCTTGAATTTTCAGAAGGGCTTTCAATTCAATCATTGCTTCATCAAGGATTGGTGGTTCAATCATAGGTTGAGGTATGTTTTGAAGGGATATTTTTTCTATTTTCTTCACTTTAAACTTTTGATACAATTTGAAAAAGAATTCCTCACAAGGTTTAATAGGTTCCATAGGCTCAGGCCAAAATAAATCTAATGAAAAATTCCCTTAGGCCAATGTAGGGATAAATCCACTATTATGCATAGTAAAGATGTCATTTCCAAATGGAAACTTTAGACATTTATGCACAACCAAAGGGATGGCATTCATGGAGTGAATCCATGGATAGCCTAGCCTCACACGAAATTGGTTTGATTCTAGAATGATGGTGAATGAGATAGTTAATTTTTTTGGTCTGAATTTTAAAGGGAGATCTATGGAGCCCATTGTAGGACAAGCAAAACAATTGTGCGTCTTGATCCATGCTTTCGCTTTATCATATGTATCTTGATATAGTTCATGCACAAATAGGAATTCTTCAGTGATCACATTCTCTCCACGGATGGGATCAATCAATATCCAATTAGTGGGCTTATCATTAATTTGGCCAGCTATGTAAAGAGGACCATCAGGTGCACATTTAAGTATGCCATTTTGTGAGAAAGCAATGTCAAGAGGCTTTTTAGTCGAGCCCTTAGGAGGTATAGCTTTGATAAATTCTACTATTTCAATTAGTTTTTCTTCATTTATTTCTTGTTTGTTTTCATCATTCGTGTCCACTTTTATCACATCATTCTTCATTTCACTAGCTTCAATAGATTGACCATGGAATGTATGTTATTATTGTCTTGTTTTTTCAAATACTCATGATATAAACAACTAAGGCTATAGACAAATTTGTGTTTCATTTCAATTTTTAATCACTTTACTTAGTTTTTGTATGATAGGAACCAAGCTAATGTCTATTCTTTCACTAAGGATGCAATCTTGTAATTTTTCTAGTTGTTCATATAGTTTGTCTATAACATCATGCACATTGGTTGTAGGAGGTGAAGTCATGGGAAATGAAGTATGCAAACTATGAACCATGGAGGGTTGATTATCAACACTATCGGAGAGAGAGTTAGAAAACCCAAGATCCACGGTGAGTGAGCTATCATGGAATAACATGAGCCTCAAACTACGTCTTACAATAGTATTGCTAATAGGACACCAAGTTGTAAAGCTCATACAAGTTTACAAACCTAGTGTGCAAACCCTAAATGGAAAGAGGTAATGTAATGACCTAGAATGAAACACAATTTTTAGATTTTGCACAGTGCAATTTACTGATTACACAATGCAATAAACTGAAAATGGAATGTTGTAAACGCAACTTTTGAATTTTGACAATGCACTAAAATGAAGCAATTTAAGCTAAGTGAAATTAATTTGATGAAATAGAAAATCAAAAGTTGAAATAGGAAAGTAACAATAGCAAACAGAAGCCTAAAACTGAGATTTCAATTTCTAGAAAATGTAAAATAGGATCTAACAGGGACTCATTCACCAATAAGGGCGAATGGGTCCTAGTTAAGTATATTTGAATTTTTTTGCTGATTTATGAGTGATTTTTAATGCTTTTCAGATGCCATAAGGTATAGGCCTAGCCTGATCAAGGACTCATTCACCAGTAAAGGTGAATCAATCCTTGATTAGGTTTTTTAAACTATTTTTGAATGATTTTCAATGTTTTTGCAATGTCTTTCAATTCCAGGTCTGAGACAGTAACTTTCAGTTTCAGATTTTCCATAAATGCAATGTGAAAATGTAATAAAATGGTGAATGCAAAGACCTAATTTTAAATTCAACGTTGTTTTGATTTTGAAATGCAATTTTATGAGATCTAAATGATATGCAAAGTGACTAATTTTTTTTTGTATTTTTCAGATTTAGAGAATGCAAAATAATGCAATTCTAAACCCTAAATGACATATAAGCTTGAATTTCAAGCAAAAAACCATAAATGAGATCTAATTAAATGCAAATGAATGCAAGATCTAACCTAGGATGCAATGAAAGACTTCAAAATCATAAAATTGTAATATTCAATAGGTAGGGTTCACCATTCATGTTTCATAGAAAAATAGGGTTTGCATCAAAATGAATTGTTCAAGACGATGAACCACTAATTTTTCTACTATAAAACATACAATTATGAGGGCCAAAATGCATAAATAATAATCAGAAATCACTCCTAACTATTATAGAAACTATGAGGGGAGTTTTTAGAGCTCAAAATGGTGTGTACCTTGCTACAAGAAGGTTGTTTTTAAGGCACAAAGGACTCATTATCCTTTAGTGGTGAATGGGACCTTGTTAGGGTTTCTGAAACTAAGATCTAGGTTTTTTTCCTTGATTCCTGCACTCTTAGATCCTCGGTTATCAGCTCCCAAAAACTTGTAGAAAATTTTGTAGCCTTCTTTCTGTGTTCTTGCACTATGAATGACAACTTTGCAACTTGAAAATTTTAACAATTTTGCTTCAAAATTCTTCTCCACTTGATCTTCGACCTGTAAATATACAAACACACATTCAAGAGAAGAAAAAAATTTGATTATTAGTGAATAGGGTTTTTTCTCGATCAAACCCCTTGTAGGTAATTAAACCAAATGATGAAATAATGAAATAGAAGCATGAACATGAAATAATGAAATATTGATACCTTGGATGTTGTCTTGGTGTATAAATAGACAAACTAACATGTGGTGGACATGAAGAATGTAGATCTTGATCTCAAATAATATGTGAAACAATACTTGCAATATGGATCTTCAATGCTACATCAACTATCTTAGCTTAGCAACATGCATGAATGAACTATGCCTTTGTCATGATGATATAATCTTGAATTGCTGCAATAAGTCTTCAATAATCTACCCTTGAATACCTTTTAAATGCTCTTGTGAACTCTATAATTCTCTTGTGAATGTACTCTTGAGTGCTCATGAAGATCTAGGATGAAACTAGGTGAATTAACCCCATATTTATACTAAATCTAGAGATTAACCCCAAAATTCAAATAATTCAAGCCAACACCAAATCTAGGATTGAAAATAATTAGAATTATGCCAAAATTAAATTCAAAAATGGGTGGCCTACTCAAGGAGGACCCATTCGCCACTAAAGTCGAATGGGTCTTGGAACAAGTTTCTAGGACCTTGCTTTGAGGGGTGGAAAGAACATCAAAAATCCACCTCAAATATGCATAGAAAGGGGGGTCCTATGTGGAGAGGACCCATTCATCACTAAAGGTGAATGGGTTCTAGCACCATTTTCTAGGACCTTGATTTTTCCAAATTTAATGTTATGCAATTTGATTATTGAGTGTCGGGATAGATCCTTCGAAAAAGTGTTGTTAAGAAGGCTTAAATTTGAATTAAAGGGTCCAATTAAGCTCGATTAACCAAAATTAATTAATGAAACCCTAGATAAGTTTGAAAGTGAACTACAACACTTTACAACACTTTAAATAAGGTACAATTTAAGTACATTTTGTTAAAATTGGGTCCTAGTTTAATGTGAATGTGTACAACACATTACAACATTAAACCAAGGCACAATTAGGATAATTCAATGTCAATTATTCCAAATTATGTAAGGAAAAGGGATACTTTTTCCATTACTATAGTTCTAAATAACACTTATCCCAATTTATTTTGAAGGATTAGAAATAATCTCAAATCCACTAGACTACAAAACCTAATAGTAAGAGTCATAATGGTGGATTAGGATTCTAATCCTTGTGAATGTGTGTGTCGTGATTGATTTGAATGATTGTTGATCAACTAATTTTGAATGATGCAATGAACTAACTGTGTAAACTATGAAAATACAATGGTTTGTTATGAATTCTAAGAAATCAAATGCAACATGACAAAAATATGATCCTAAAATATAGAAGATAGATATAGAGGAACCTGGGGTACATATTTGAGCTTGGATTAGCTGGTCTAGGGTGCAATGCACCCTAGATTGTCCTCCTTTTTTGCTAAATCTGAAAGTATAGGCCTAAAGTCACTAGTCTATAGCTTTTGTCCTCTCAACATCATTGTAAGATCTTTGTATATTGATGAAAAAATATAGTTTTGTGGCTTGTTGACTTGTAGGCTTGAATGCATGAATGAACAAATATCCTTAAATATTCCTCCAATTCACTTCAGATCTGTAACTTTCACATATGAAAAAAGGGAAAGGTTTTTCTATATAGGGGCTTGCCTAATTCAAACCCTGTGTTGGTATTTCTACCTCCACAATGGAAAAATTATGATATAAAAGAGATCTTATCCTTGGTTGGATAGAGGCTAGTGATAAACAAGTAATGAATTAACAACTTGATGCAACTCACCACTTAGATTTGATCTCCTTGATGGACCAAATTCATAAGTTCATCACCTTCAAGGATCAATTGTTTCTTGACTTTAATTGATTTGAATACCTACAAGTGTCAGTATGCAAAAACAAAATGCATACAAAACATGAGAAAAACTTACATAACACATGATATGATTCTTGAATGATGAAATACTGCAATAATCTTGATAATTTTGCTCTTGATTGATCTTGAATCCTTTTAGGATGCTCAATTTTCTCAATAGATTTTATAGTTGTGCTTAGGATTTCAAATCATCAAATGACTAGTATTTATATTTAATTTTCTAGTTTCCCAAAAAATAAATTTCAATAGCTGACAATTAAAATTAGAAATTCAAATAATAAATTATCGACATTGACATATTCAAATTTGGAGCCAAAAGAGGTGGTCTAGGGTGTAGGGTGCACTAGACCAGACCCATTCTTCTTGGGGCCCAAAATTTTTGGGGGTAAATATTGAATGCATAATCCTATTTCCCATGTTTGATTTTGGAAGATATTTACAAAATGGGTAATTAAATATAGAATTAGGTCCAAGAACATAGGGGGAAGCTAAACCTAGTGTGAAATTAACAAGGGTGACAATTTTTTATGTCACACCCTTAATTCATCCTCTTAGATAACCTAAATCCATTCTCTTTCATCCCCTTAATTCATTCTCTTAACTCCCCTTAATCCATCCCCGTACCCCCTCTTAATTCATCTTCTAATTATAGCTAAATTTCTCACATGGCTAAGATTCAAGGCTCGTGTGTATCTTTGCTTAGTTCATCCTCTTATGTTAGTCTTAAGTCATTTCCTAATTATAGTTAATAATTTTTATTTCAGGTCTCTCGCAACGAGATGGAATTGGTGAACACTACTTGTGCATTCAACAACTCATGACAAAATATAGTAGATAATTGTCTGTATGGTAAGCATCACTTGAATTTGTAACGAATTTCTAAAATCCAATTTTCCAACTTTTATTAAATTATAATTTCCTTGCATGACTTGGAGTTTGACTTGTAAAATGTATAGTTGATTTTTACTTACATTCATTATTTTTGTAATTCCCCTAATAATAGATCCACCATGATTGTTACTATAAATTTTTAATCACATATGCATTACAAAAAAGAGATGATGCAAATGCTACAATGGAATTTGAATAAATATAGGTAAGTATATAGTTATATATATTTAATTGATATACAAAATATAAAGTTAATTAATTCATTGTCATTTTATAAAAAGTTTAGAAGTGATTGTATGTCCCCGTAAGTCATATCCTCTTAGGTCCCCTTAAGCCATCCTAGATTACATACCCTTTTAAGTCATCTATTAATTATAGAACTAATTTTCTCACATGACACATAATTTGAGTCAAGTCTCTTGTATCTCCCCTTAAGCCATCTAAGTCTTAGAACCCCTTAAGTCATCCCCCTCTTATTTCATCTTCTAATTATAGCTAAATTTATCACATGACTTCGATTCAAGGCTCACGTGTATCTCCCCTTAATCCATCCTCTTATGTCACCTTAATTCATTTCATATTTTTTTCAAATGACACATACTTTGAGTCAAGGCTCTTGTATCTCCCCTTAATCCATCTTGTTAGGACCCCTTAATTCATCCTCTTAGCTACCCTAATTGTTTCATTTTACATCCCCTTAAGTTGTCCACTTAACTCCCCTTAAGGAATATCTAAGATATATTTTTCTAAACTTGACTTGACTCATGAAATATATAGTTAATTTACTTACAGTCATTATTTTTGCAGGTTCCCATCAAGTATATCCATCATAATTATCATTGTAACAATTTTTCATCATATAAATTATGTTAGATCAATTTTGCAGTCTTGAACTTAAAGTGGACAAGCTAATTATATTTATATATGCATATATTTCATCATGTTATAGTTTCATTAAAAATCAATTTGTTAAATGTGTCTTCGATGTATGAACTTCCATTCTTATAAATCGCATTTTATATTGTTCCAATTTTATATTATATAAATTGTGTCTTGGATATATTGTTTCATTCTTATTTTTCCTTCTATATGTGACCTTGGTGTGAGGTCAATAAATTTCCAAGTTGTTAATTGCATTAGAGTTGGGTTCAACTAAGTAAAAAAAGGATTATATAGATTTTAGGGATCTTAATAAGGCATCGTTTTGTTAGGAAAAGGTGTGTTGTACACCTTGAAATAATTTATTTATTTAATTATTCTTGGGGCTACTTAATGTTGCATATAACATTGGGACATATGTTAAGTTGTAAAAATGTAATTATTTAATATTGGGGAAAAATAATAAATAAAGTACCCAATATTAAATAAGGGGACATAGTTTTGTAATCTCATGGTTTTAATCACATGGTTTTGTGTAATACCACTTAGTGGTTTTGTGGGAGCTTGCTTCTATAAAAGCAACCACAAAGGTAGTTATTGTGAGATGTAATTTTGCATGTTAGCTCTAGTTAGCATTTGTGAGGGTTTGAAGCATGGCACAGGATGTGTGGTTGCATGCTTGTTCACATGGATTGCTTGGAGAGGGCTTGTTGTTTCAATGGTGTTCATGGAGACTCTAAAGATGTATTGTAATCTTTATTGCTGAATAATACATGAGAGATGGATGCTTTTGGAGGCTGGTTTTTTTCCCTCTTGAGGGTTTTCCCAGGGTATATCTTGTGTCATATTTTCATGGGTATGTTGTCTATTCTCTTGCATGTGGATTCTAAATACTTAAATGCATAGATTTCCTTTTGGGTTATGTGGAAATTGTCTTTAATTGGCTGCAAGTTTCCAACACATTTAAGGATGGCTTTCATTTATCCAATATTGATATCATTGTTAACTTTTCTATAGGTCATGAGATTCTCTCATTATGGAAGGTTGTTACTCACATAATCAAATACTCATTAATCCCTAATATCAATAGAAGAGTACTTTTACTACTTCATGGGGGACAATTTGTTGTGGTTTCATGCTCTTTGAACTTAATAATGCTAGAGTTATTTATTAAGTTTCATTGTTTCAATGTGAGGTAGATCAAGATTCATCTTTTGTGTTGTGTTGTCTATTTTCCAAGCCATGAATGAAATCACAAAATGACTAAAGATATTTTAAGAGTACTAAATTGGTTTTTGTATTGTAAAATTGGCAAAGAGGTATGAGAAGCACACCTATTAGTGATGTGATAAGCATTAAGTGGCATATATGTTGTATAGCTTTTTGTAGTGATGAATCTTTGTTGATTGGAAAATAGTTAAAACTAGGCTCT
This sequence comes from Sequoia sempervirens, assembly GCA_007258455.2. NCBI lineage: Eukaryota > Viridiplantae > Streptophyta > Pinopsida > Cupressales > Cupressaceae > Sequoia > Sequoia sempervirens. Next base: position 660,898,703 of record VDFB02271358.1, read on the forward strand.
TAGTTTTTATGAATAGGATAAACTATAAGGAACATTAAATTATCACATTTAACCAGTATTTAGCTTAGTATTGGTTAAATCACCTAACCATGATTTTATTGAACTTTGAAATTTAATTATTTTTCTATATTAAATGATGTGTGATTGGAGCCTAGTCACTTAACATTTATAATACACATTATAAATCTAAACCATTAATGCATTTAGAAAGGATTTTCCAAGATTTTATAGAAATTTATAATTATGTGCATAAATTCACTAGATTTTTTTATAAAAATGATGTATATATTATGAAAATAAATGCACATAGCTATTATTAGATCTTATGGCTGATTTGGTTAATTTCTAATGGAGAACTTGAGATTGGAATCTTGGTTCATTTGATCATTATAAAAAAAATTATGATGCTTATGATGCAATATATGGATATAAGGAGCATAAGAGGGGTTAATTTATATCGAAGATTTGTATTTAATTGTAGCAAATGAACTTGTAGTTTAAATTATTGAAAAATTCATTCAACAATGGCATCTAAATATTGAAATTTAATTAGACATCAATTTATAGTGCATACTTGAAAGTCTAAAATGTATGTGAGTGCATAATCAGCATAATATATGTGAGTGCATAATCAACTAAAGTCCACATGAAATGCTAGATATATAGAGCTAGTCTAGAATATAACATGTACAAAACTGTATCTACAAAAATATTAGTCAACATATAAATAAATATAGATGATCATATCAAACTCATGAAATGTACTAATTAATTTTAGGGCCCTTTTAAACTAAATGAACCTAATTGTACCTTATTTAGGGTGTTGTAAAGTGTACCTTTACACTTTCATACTAATCTATGGATTTATGAATTAATTGAGCTTATTTATGCCTTAATTGGTCCTATTTTGCATCCACAAGCCTTATTAAATGCACTTTTTGAAGGATAATCCTGACATTTAACAAATGACCAATCATAATTCAATGTTTGAGGTTGCATGTTCCAGATCTGGTGATCTGGGACTCATACGGCACCTTGGGAATATGAGTCACACCTAGGTCTTGGGACCTAATTTCAAATTGCACATTAAACAAGACACTCCTAGAAATTTGTGTCCTAGGTTTTAGCTATTGGGACTCATATGCCACAACTAGCATATGAGTCTCACTTTAACTTGGACCTATTTTAAATCAAATTCATGGTAGGATTTCATAATCCTAGATCTGATGTCAGCTTGTAGTGTTGTAATTTTAGGAAATTTCTAAAGCATAAATAAGTATAAATACAAGGTTATTTTACATAGTTTCATCCTAGAATTTCATAAGCAATCAAGAGTACTTTCACAAGAAAATTATAGAGTATTCAAGAGCATTCAAGAAGACATTCAAGGGTATACTTGTAGAAGATTATTGTAGCAATCGAGATTCATTATCATGTCAAAGGCTTGATGCAGCATGCATGTGGTTTTGAGCTAATGTTGTGATGTATTGTTCAAGATAAATTCAATTATTCAAAGGCATTATCTTTCATTAAGAATCATGATCAAGATCTATTTCCATTGAGGCCACTTCATGCTTTTTGCAGATCTACAAGGTTTCAAACAAGGTTCTATTGTTTCATCTTATGTTTCATGTCTCATTTCATTCATTATTCTTTTCTCATTAAAGTTTGATTACCAAAATGGGGTTTGGCAAAGGCAAACCCCCATTCCCTAACAAAACAACACTTTTTCTCTCTTTGTGTGATTGTAGGTTTATAGGTTGAAGAAAAAGTGGATTTGAAGCCTTCAAAAGTACCAAAAGGACAAAGTTACAAAAGTTTCCAAATTTTTAATAAGAATTTGTCAAGGCTCATGGAAACTCAAATCTAGAGCAAGATATCCAACCTATTTACATGAAACCAATGGGAAAGTGCTTATTTGATCCATCTTCAAAGTCTCACAAAGATTCACTTCATAATTCTGCTCCTGGGAAACTTTCAAACAAAACAAGACACTTTTCCAACAGTTTAGGTGTATGAGTCCTAGTACTGCCTTTTTTCCATATATCAGTAGATCCAGATTAGTCACTAAGAGATTCCAAATCCTACTCGAAAACCCTATACTAGGACTAAATCACCCAGTCTGGCATACAAGTCCTAATACACCTAAAAAGAAAAAAAAATTAGGGTTTTCATACCTTGCTTAGTCATCTTCATTTCTCTAAGTACTTCTCTATTTTATTCTATTTATCAGTCTCGTTACATGCTTTCAAATTCCATTTTCTAGTTCATATAGTTAGATTTTCATATTGTTGTCATTTCCTTCTTTCTAAGCATTCTCTTAGTGGTGAAACCTCTTTAATCACACCCAAGGAAACCATCCTAACCCCATTCCATTCATCAATCAATTCAATTGTTTGAGGGATCTTGGTTTATTTAATGAACTAGAGTGAAATAGGCCCTTATCCCTTGTTCCGTCTCCTAAAAGGTGGAACCATATTTCCTTGTGTTCATTTTGGTGAACCCAACCTTTGGACACCTTATTTATGATTTGGAGTGCATCATAGTCCTAGATCTATATTACATTAAATTTGCATTAGATCTTGCATTAGTTAATTTGCATTTAGGGCTTCTAAATCTTGCATTAATGAAAAGAGCATATAGGTTGCATTTTTGCACCTTAAATCATTCAATTTTTCTGAAATTTGCAATTGCAAATATTCAAGTCAATATACAAGCTAGAAACCTTAGAACCAGCTCATAATTTTTTGAATTTGGTGTAAAAACCCTAATTGGGACTCATATGCCCCTCTAGGTGATTTAGTCCTTGTACAGGTGTTTTTCTCAAATTTTTGGGAATTCTCTGTTGTGTGTTTTTCACTATTTGAACCCTCTAAAAACACTAAGTGGGACTCATACGCCCCTCTAGGTGATTTAGTCCCAAATCATACCTAAAATTTCCTTTTACAGCATTAAAAACATCATTTTTGTGCTTATGTTTGCTATCATCAAATATTTGTTTCAATTTTCTATGTTTTTTTCATTCATTTCATTAGATCTAGCTTAATTTGGTTAATTTCTTGCATTACTTAATTTCAAAATTTTATTTACACATTTCATTCTAGGTCATTGCATTGCATTTCAATGTTCTTTCCATTTTTATTTTGTATAGATTACTTTTCACAAATGTTAGTATCTATCTTTTCCAATTTTGCAAAGAAAAAGTTCCTCAATAAGCATGTTAGTAATTCATTCAATATATTTCCTAGTTATGAGAGTCTCTTAGTGCAAGAAAGTGAAAATTTTGATGCTTGACTTAAATCTACACCCCCTCCTATCTCTCCTATTTGGGGGAATGATGTGATAGAAGAAGATGCAAGCATAGACAATCATGATAATCACAATTACTTTTCTCCCGATACCTCTCCTATTTGTGACAAAGGTATCTTGGTGAAAGAAGATGCAATCATGGTGAATCATGAAGGTGTTTTTTTCCCTTCTCCTTGTCCCCTTTGGGAAGATATTATGGCACAAGAGAATGAGATCATATACACATTTCTAAACATCACCTTACCTAGTCTCCATTCATCCCTTGCTTTTGAGAATGTCTTAGTGAAAGATGATGAAATCATAGATAAACATGACGATCACATTTTTTCTTCTCCTAGTATCTCTCCTAGTTGTGAAGAAGATATTCTGGTGTTAGATGATCAAACAAATGAGAGTTATGAGAGTTCTATTTGTCTCTCTTCTCCTAGGGGAAATATTATTGAACAAGAGAATTACATCATTGATAAACAATACAATACAACCATTGATAACTTCCTTACTTGTGATGAAGTCATTTTAGAAGAATCAACCTTTGAATTTCATGAACATCTAGTTTGTAGTTCTCCTAAAACCTCTCCTACTAGGGAGGATATCATGGTGCAATAAAATGAGAGCATTGACACATGTCTTTCAAACACTAGTAATGAAGCTTCCTTAGATGAATATGATGAAGTGACATTAGACTCTCCTTCCCTACGAGAAGTTAATATTATTCAACCTCAACTCATCCTTTACCCACCTTCACACAAACCTCAAACTCAAAACAAACCCGTCCTCATCCTCGAAACACCTAAGAATAATGTTTCTCAGCAATCGAATCATAGCACCATTTCTCATACATATAACACTAGAAACAATCCACAACCAATAAAAACACCTTCAATATCTCTCCCATTACCTCAACCTATCTTACTTGGTCCTCCTCGTTTGCCTTCACAAAGTGGAAAGGAGTATGATCTTGTTAAAAAACTTAAGAATACTCCTGCTAAGATATCATTATGGGACCTTATTCAAGCCTCCCCTCATTATCATAATATGGTTCAAAGTGCTTTAAAACAAGTTCATATCCATCTGAATGTGCAACTAAATTACATAGAATCCCTAATTCAAGGAATGAATGTTGACATTGATTTTCAAAAAATTGAGCTACCTCCTTTGGAAGTGCAAAAACAAAATGATGCTTTGATAATAATATTTGTTATTAATGCTAATGGTCTTATAAATGGCATAAATCGTAATCTCATTGATAATGGCTCAACTCTTAATGTGTGTAGTGTAAACCTTCTTGACAAGATCAGAGTAGACAAAATCCAAATTCAACTTGATAATTTATCTATTTTTGGGTTTGATAACGTAGGGAAATAACCACTTGGTGTGATAATGTTACCTGTGAGAGTTGGAAAGGCCACATTACAAACCTTGATCCATGGTATGCCTCATGATCTTTCATATAATCTTCTTTTAGGAAGACCATGGATTCATGCAATGAATGGGGTGCCTTCTACTCTTCATCGTATAATGAATTATTTCTACAATAACAAAGTGTATACAATAAAAATTGACCCTAAACCAAATAGTTCACTCATTGAGAAAAATAAGGAAATTCCTTCGAAAATATTGATACCAACTATACAAGTGGAACCTGTGTGACAGAAAGAAAAAGAAAAACATATTGAGTAAGTCATGAAGCTATTAGAAGATGATTGGGGTTCCTTAGATTTCACATCTACATTCATGGGAGAATACAAGATCATAAACAAAGAATATGAAAAGGGAAAATAAAAAGTGGTAATGTCAACACAAAATTCAGAAGAACCTTTGAAAGCATCCACCTCAGCCACTTTAGAACAAAATACAACATACACAACAAACTTTGATGAACTTGACTATGAACAACCACCGAATCCAAAAGAAATGGAAAAGCATTATGGAAAAATTTATGAACTTATGAAACAACATGGTTATAGTGGAAAAGGATGTGGTGCTAGATAACAAGGTATTTGTGTCCCTATAGAGCCTCACACGCAAGAAAATACTCGTGGTCTTAGTTATTCTCCCTCAAAAGAAACAAACAAGCCTTCACTCAATATTAACACTCTTACAAAAGATTCTTCTAAGCCAACTTTAACATTAGTACATATTGAACTAATAGACACTAGTGGTCTTGATTATTATCCTCTAAAAGAAACAAAAGAGAGAAATCTTTGCTTAATATCAATTTCATCACACAAAACACTAATTATTCAAATTTGATAGATTTTACACCCTCCTATAAAGGAAAGTACAAAATCTCATAATCTAAAGATTCTTCTATAAGTATGACACCTTGTACTAAGCAAGAGATATCTTTATCACAAAATAAAGGAACATATTCTACTTTTGATCAAGAAAGTTTCTTTTTGAGACTCCTCCAAGATCATTTGATATCCCTCCCTCCAAGAACACAAAATAATTTTTAGTACAAGAGTTCATTTTGTGCATATTATAGAGGTCATGGTCATTCTACTAATGAATGTAAGGCTTTGAGTAACAAAAATTCAACATCTTAAGGAGTGTGGTGCTCTTCCTTGTGTTGAAGCACCTAGTTCCTCTAATTGATACTGATTTTCAAGTTTCTCATCAATCATCTCAACTCATCCTTGTCTTGCACTAAGTGGGGGCAAGGGGTTAGGAAACCTTGTCCTCATATGTCACTTGTCATTTTCTCTTTTGGCTAGTTGACTTCCTTGGACCATGTATATATAAGATCAAGCTTGGGATGTGGATGAGATGCCTTAAGTTGGCTCACATGTGACATACTAATTTTCGGGGGAAACCCCTTATTCATGATGTAGCTTCATTCGGGAACATATGACTTGGAATAAGGCTTTCTAAATAACCTCTCATGTATTCTTCTACTTTAAATCAATTACTCACAATAACAGTGTTAGCAACTACTTTAAATTAGGGGCATACATCAACACTCATGTTTCACTATGCGATTTTCTTTCTTCTTACAATGTGTCCTTTTCTTGGTGGTGTCATTGGGTTTGATTTCCTCTGAGAGCGTGATATTTCTTTGATTTGTCCTCTCTTAGATACATTAAGCACAATGTTCCCTAAGAATATACCTTACATGAATTAAGAAAAGATCCCTTTGAACAATCCTTTACAGGCATAAATGTTCATAAGTTCTTAACACAGCTTGTTAGGCCTTGTGAAGCTTGAAGTTTCATTTCGTGGCACCCTATTGAAGTTATCAAAAACATAGCTTTCATATGGTTAGTATGATGAGAAGCCTAAAAGTGGGCATGAATTTCTCATTATACGAAGAGAATCCAATACAAAGGCATGAATTTCTCACTAAGCCACCCCTTTTGGATATGAAATGAAGAAAATTGATGTTCTATCTTTTGGGAGATGGAACTAAAGGGGGATTAGGGTTCCTCCACCTATTTCCTTCAAGTTTCATTAAACGAAACCTTAGAGATCTCAATCTAAGGATGGAATTATGAAAAGATATTTGCAATAGGGTGTCCTAGGGGTGTGATTAAAGACAAAAGGGGGTTCACCACCAAGCAAGGGCTTGGAAAGAAAATGCAAATGATATGAAAGATTAACTATGCAACTTAAGATATGAAACTAAAAATTAGAATAATGCACTGAGAAAGGACAGAGGAGCACCTGGAAAACTGAAGATGCTTGAAATAAGGTTTGCACTCTTGAAAATATGACTTTTAATGCATACTGGTACTCATATCTAGTAGGGCGATTTAGTCCCAGTTTAGGGTTTTGGGCCAAAACCAGAATTCTGCAGTGCTAAACCAATATCTATAGAAAATGCTTGAAATATGGTATACTGGGACTCATATTCCATAAGTGGTGATTTATTCCTAGTATCAAGGTTTATTTGAAACTCTGATATCCTCTAGTGATTTCCTGAAGCTTTTCTCCCTTCCGATCTCCAAGTCTGAAACACTGAATTCTACTTTGTAGATGACTTTTTGTGATCTTGCAATGTAGATGACAACTTTGACAACTTTCTCCAAACTTTCTCTTCAATGGATCTTCAATCTAAATCTAAAAATCACACATCAAAGATAGGGGAAAATGTTTTTTTTTTAGTAGATAGGGTTTTCCTTGGTTAAACCTCGTTTTGGTAATCAAACCTTGAAATGAAATCAAATAGAATGAAGGAATGATGAATGAACAAATAAGCTTTATTACAACTCACCAAACCCTTGAACAAAAGGTTGCAATCTTGTATGTAATGGCTAGCATGAATGTAGATCTTGACACTTGATTGTATGTTTTAGATCTTGACTTCAATGCTTGCTTGAATCATAAGAACCCTACATCACAAATGTTAGCTCAAAAACAAATATGTTGCATGATGACTTTGGCATGATGCTTGAATCTTTAATATAGCTCCAAAACACTTGATAATCACTCTTGAATGCTCTTGTGATCATAAAATTGATATAGGAATGCTCTCTTGAAAATCTTAGATGACTTGAAAACTTGTTAGAATGCTTGATCTCAAAAAGTGCTAGGAGAAAATATGTGAAATAACCTTTTATTTATACTTATTTATGCCAAATTTCTTGAAATTACAACACTACAAGTCGATATTAAATCTAGGAGAAAAAAATCCTGCCAAGTATTGAATTTAAAATAGGTCCAAGATATGTGGGACTCATATGCCAGTTCCAGGGCGTATCAGTCCCAGTAGGCTAACCTTGGGACATAAATTTCAAGAAATGCTAAGTTCTATGCCAAATTCAGGTTTAGACCCCAAAACTAGGGTGGGACCCATATTCCCAAGGTGGCGTATGAGTCCCAGATCACTAAATCTGGGCCATACAAACCAAAATCATTAAATTATGATTGGTCACTTGATATGTGTCAGGATTATCCTCAAAAAGATGTATTAAATAAGGCTTGTGAACACACAATAGGACCAAATAAGGCATAGAGAATCCCAAATTTTGCAAGGAGGGCCCAAACAAGTGTAAAAATGTAGAGGGATACATTTTTCTACACTAGAGGATACTCACCTAGCGGACAACTTGAAGTTATTTACCTCAAAGTGAGCATGCATTTTTGGAAAAATAGCTGAGGCTTGATCCACATCATGTCAAAAAAATTGTCGAGGCTTGATCCACCCCTTTGGTTATTTTACATAGTGTCATCCTAGAATTTCATAAGCAATCAAGAGTATTTTCACAAGAGCATTGTAGAGTATTCAAGAGCATTAAAGAAGGCATTCAAGGGCATACTTGTAGAAGATTATTGCAGCAATAAAGATCCATTATCATGTCAAAGGCTTGATGCAACATGCATGTTTTTTTGAGCTAATGTTGTGATGTATTGTTCAAGATCAATTAAAGTGTTCAAAGGAATTATCTTTCATCAATAATCATGATCACTTGATCTACATCCATTGAGGCCACTTCATGCTTGTTTGCAGATCTACAAGGTTTCAAACAAGGTTCTATTGTTTCATCTTATGTTTCATGTCTCATTTCATTCATGTTTCATTTCTCATTAAGGTTTGATTACCAAAATAGGGTTTGACCAAGGTAAACCCCCATTCACTAAAAAAACATGTTTTCTCTCTTTGTGTGATTTCAGGTTTATAGGTTGAAGAAAAAGTGGATTTGAAGCCTTCAAAAGTACCAAAAGGAAAAAAGTTGCAAAATTTGTCAAAGTTGTCATAAAAAGTTGTCAAGGCTCATGAAAACTGAAATCTAGAGCAAGATATCCAACCTATTTACATGAAACCAATGGGAAAGTTCTTATTTGATCCATCTTCAGAGGCTCACAAAGTTTCGCTTCAGAATTTTGCTCCTAGGACACTTCGCGACAAAATGGGACACTTTGCAATAGTCTAGGAATATGAGTCCCAGTACTTTCTTTTTACCAGATTTCAGCAGATCTAGATCAGTTATTGAGAGATTCCAAATCTTACCTAGAAACCCTATAATGGGACTAAATCGGCCAATCTAGCGTATGAGTCCCAGTACACCTAAAAAGCAACAATTTTTAGGGTTTTGAGGCCTTGCTTAGTCATCTTCATTTCTCCAAGTACTTCTCTATTTTATTATGTTTATCAGTTTGATTGTGTGCTTTCAAATTCCATTTTATAGGTCATATAGTTAGATTTGCATATTGTTGTCATTTCTTTCTTTCTAAGCATTCACTTAGTGGTGAACCCTTTGTAATCACACCTAAAGAAACCATCCTAACCCTAGTCCATTCCTCAATCAATTCAATTGGTTGAGGGATATTGGTTTCCTTTAATGAATTAGAGTGAAATAGGCCCTTGTCCCTTGTTCCATCTCCTAAAAAGTGGAACCCTATTTCCTTGTGTTCACACACATGTGTACATGTAGTCTGTGAAATAATTCTAGCTTAGATGTCAAGATCATTAGTAAAATAAAGAGTGTTCTTCATTACATGTGAACAAGATGGACCTATATCATGTTGTAGAAGAGTTCGAGAAACTTGAAATTAGATAAATTTAAAGAAATTTTGATTTAATTTAACTTAACTGATAAAATCATGAAAATAAATCTTTAAATCTAAACTAGAAAGTATGCATAAATTACCATTTGATCATGTGAATCTACTCCCACATTTTTTCAATAGGTGGTATAACTATCGATTTAGGACCAAATATCTCAGCTGTTAATTCCTAGATATTCAAATAAAGCAAACAATAGGTTAAAAATATTTACCAAAACATGATTTTAACCATATATATTTAAAAGACCTAGAAATTTCATAGAAATTTTACTAAAGTTTAGGACCTGAAATGATATGGATGACTTGTGAAAATGACCTTGATCAATATCCTACCTAGTACCTATTAGTATAGTGCTATCATCCTACATATACATATTGAAATAAAGGAAAAGGGGTGAGGATGAACCAAAATGGAGAACAAAGTGGTGCACCTCTTTTCACTCTAATTTCATTCAATATGAGGGTTATGAAGTGTAAAAAAGTTACAAAAATAAAATCTAATTGATATAGCAGTCAAAAGGAAAGTTTTAAGAAGGTAAAATTTTGTGTACCTATTGCAAAAAGTTCTTTTTTGGACCTCACTGAGGACTCATTCTCCCTATGGTGAATGGGTCCTCGCTAGGGCTCTGGAAAATCAATTTTTGGGTTCTTTTCCTCTCATTTTTCACTCCCAAATCCTAGTCGGACACTATCAGAAAGCCAGAAATAAATCTTGCAGCTTAGTTTATGTGATTTGAAAACTTTCTTAGCAACTTTGACAGCTTTTGCAATTTTTCTCTCCAAAATATCTTCAACCTAAAACCTCCAATCACACATCAAAGGAGAGAAAAATGTTGTTTGTTAGGGAATAGGGGTTTGCCTTTGTCAAATCTCATTTTGGTAATTAAACCTTGAAATGAAACAATGCATAAAGGAATGATGAATGAACAAATCCTTGATGTCACAACTCACCACACCTTAGTTGAAACCTTGGATCAAGTAGATATGAAAACTAGCATGAAATGGCCTCAATGGACATAGATATTGATCATGAACTTGTCTTGTTAACAATGTGTTTGAAATACTTGATTGATCTTGATGCTACATCAACGCATTAGCTCACCAACATGCATGATGCACTAAATCTTTGACATGATGATATGACTCTTGATTGTTGTAATAATCTTCAATATTTTTCACTTGAATACCTTAGAAATGATCTTGAATGCTCTTGAATTCTCTAGCTTGATCTCATGAAATCTCATAAAAGTTCTAGGTTAAAACATAATGAAATAACCTTGCATTTATACATATCTTATCATTAATTCCCGAAATTCAAATATCACAAGTCGACATCAAATATTGGATTTGAAATCATTAAAATACCACCGAAAAAATATTTCAAAGAGGGTTCCTAGGTCTAACTGAGGACCCATTTTCCATGTGCTAAATGGGCCCTAGGTCACTCACCTAGGACACACTTCTGACAATGTGAAATGTCATGTGAAAATAGGGTCCTATGACCTAGTGAGCACCCATTTTCCATGTGGTAAATGGGTCCTAGGTCACTAACCTAGGACACACACCTTCTAAAATTAAGTATTGTGTTATGGAATTTATGAATGTCGGGTTTTATCCCTTGGAATTTGCATTTAATTAGGCTTAAATTTGAATTAAAGGCTCCAATTAAGGAAAATTGACCTCAATTAATTAGTGAAGCCCTAGATTAGTGTGAAAGTGTAAAGATACAATTTATAACACCTTAAATAAGGCACAATTAAGTCCATTTTAGTTTAAAAGGGCCCTAAACTTAATATTAATGTGTAAAACACATTACAACACTAAATCAAGGCAAAATTAAGATCATTTTAATATTAATTATTCTCAAATTAAGGGAAAAGGGATAATTTTTTGTTACTACATTTTTCCCCCACTTGAGTGAGAGTATGACCCCATATCAAACTCACACTAAAGTAGACATTCAATACACTTATGTATGCAGCAATGACAAAGATACATAGTCATGTAGAACATCAAAAACCAAGAAGGATCAAGCTTAGATTGTTCAACATGATGTGGAACACATCTAAGATATCGGTTTGTGCTCACTCTGAGGTAGTGAAACTTTAGGTTGTCCACTAGGTGAGTCTTCCAATAGGGTACACAATCAGAGAATTATATTAGGCTCCCATACCATATTAAAGCTATCCTCCTAAAAACTTCAATAAGGCACCACAATGCAAGGCAAGGCTCCATAGGCAAGTAAGGTGTGTTATGCTAAGTGGCCTTGAATTAGGGTTTTGAGCTCCATAGGGCTTAACAAGTTGTGTTATGCCAAACACCTATGAACATGGGGAAGGATCCACAAGCAAGCAAGGTGTGTTATTCTTGGTGGCCTTTATTAGGGTTGTGTTCAAGCTTCACAACGTTAGCAAGTTGTGTTATGCATAAAAATTATGAACATTATGTATATATATAGGGTTTTTTTCAAGGGGATCTTGCTTCATTCGTGTAAGGTCTTCTTCTTAGGGATCATCGTTCCTAATGTCTCCAAGAGAGGATAAATCAAGAGTAAAAGATTCACAACTTGGGGAATGCAATGTGTCGCATCACCACTAAGAGAAAAGTTGTACGCTAAGAAATGTCATAGTCTTGGAGGACATCAAACCCAATGACAATACCAAGAAAAGGATGCATCACAAGAAAAAATAAAATCGCACCATAAAATATGCAAAATGTCAAATGATATTATCAATGTATGCCCCCACTTTAAAGCAGTTGCTAACACCATTGTTGTGAGAAATTTCTTTAAAGTAGCCAATGTTTACTCCTAAGACATGAGAGCTTCCTCAGAAATCCCTATTCCAAGTCATATGTTTCTAAAATAAAGCCATGTCATGAAAAATGAGGGAGGGGTTTCCCCAAAAATACATAAGGGATCTATGGATTTGAGGTTAGTATATCTTTTCTACAATGTTGTTATAGAGCTCAAAAACGTCATCATTCCCAAAATACTCATAGAAATGGAAGAATGACACATAAAGAGAAAAAACAAAGAAAAAGACTTTTGGGTCAACATGGAAGAGACCTTAATGTCTCGACACCTTGCGTCATCCCCAAAAGGAAAACACAAGACAGGTGAAAAAGGTAAAAAAATTACAGCATAAAGAAGAATGTAGGTACTATAGAGAAGGGGGATTCGCAGCTCACGAGATCTCTTAATTTAGAGAGCCTCACAGAGCGAACTGCCCTAAACTACCTCAAGAAACAATTCAAAAGTTCTAGAATTGGAAATAGCAAGTCACGAAGATTTTCTAGACAGACTGACAGGCTCTTGGCCAAAGGACAATAGCGTGGGTTTGGGACGACAACGCGGTGCACTGGAGTCTCTCTAGCACGATGGCGTTCATATAGACTAGGAAGTGAGTTTATCACAGAAAATAGCTAAGTGATACTAGCAATCTGATCACTAAAAACATATAGAATGCGAGAAAGCAACAGAAAGTAATAGAACTAGAATAAAGTAAAGCAAATGATGAAGTAAGAGAAGAAAGTAAATGCTTACAACCACCCAAGTAATGAAGCCTCCAGCATGTGAATGTCTTCGCTACCTACATCCATAAGATCAGGAGAAATTTTTGGGGCTATATAGGGGTTTGCTTCAATCAAACTATCATTTTGGTGTTCCCACCTCCATGGACAGCCAGATAGATAGAGAGAAATAAAGTGTGTGATGAGTGATAAAAGAAAACCCCAATCGAGGAGGAGAACTCATATCACAATATGTAGGTGATAAAAATCACTCCTCGCTCAAGGAGGAGAACCCATATCACAAAATGTAGATGCAATAAATAGGGAATGTGTGAAATCCCAAGATGCTTGCAAGCATAAGGCAAGAGAGATATCAACTGCAAGGCTTAAGGAAGCCAAAGAGGGAGACAAAGATAGTTACAAGAGACAAATGTGTTGCAAAAAGTGTTGGAAGAGCTTGAGAGAATTTTGTTGTAGCAAGCAATGGAGCTATACAAGCTAGAGAGAGAAAGGAGAGAAGTGAAAGAGCAAGAGCTAGAGAGAAGCTAGAAGCACAAATGAATTGAAAAGATAGCTTTTAAGGACAGAAAAGGAGAAAAAAGAAGCTTCTCGGGTGGTTACAAGGCATCTCGGGCCATTATCATCGACAAAAGGAGGTGACAAGTGGAAAACATGCACGGAGACAATAATTTGAACGTTGAAACATCACATGACACTAGCACAATGCACAAACATCCATACGGCGTGCTAGTGTCCAGATACATCATGCTACAAAATGACATGAACGGGAAAAGCATAAGGTTCGATGCAAAGCTGACGCACGAAGGTAGCTATTGAAAAGGAGTGGTGAGCATCCTAAGAAGGGAAAAGGGTTGATGTAGGGGCTAAAATGATCCTACACAAATGCTAGGGGAGTGGATGCTAAAGTAGATGCAAGAATGTATGTGAAATTTCAAGGGGTGTAATTTTATGACATTACATTTTTCCCCCACTTTAGCGGGCATATGAATTTACACTAATATGCATGCTAAAGGAAATCTACTAAACATAAATAACATAATTATGCTAAAAGGATACTATAGAGGAATCAAATAGCTCTGTGAACCAAGGAAGCATGCCCCTAGGCTGAAGACCTACAAAACAAACACATTAGACAAGAAATATCTACACAAGACAACAAGGTTAGAACATAAAAGGTCACTACAACATGGGGTTAGAATACATACACACACACACACAACAAACTAAAGGATTTGAGTCAGAAAAGTAAAAGAGACCTTGATGTAGAAGGTTGTCTCAGTACTATGGGTCATCCCCAAATTAAAAAATAATACATATGGAAAAATTCTAAAATGAAGAGAAGAATGTAAGGATTGATCGCTTCAAGAGAAGAACACACCCAAAAGTTAGGGAAGCAACCAATATCGAAGAGAGAAAGATAATATACTCAAGATGAAGAAGATGTAGATCTTCGATCCAATATACACCATTGAGAAGAAAGATAATTTAGGAGAAATATGGAGAAGCTAGAAAAGAATGAAAATTTCAAGAGAGATGACTCCACAAGTCCTTGCACACCAGCAAAGTTGAAAAAATTTCTCATAGACCCATAGACCTACTGAAGGTGAATAAAAAGCTTTGTAGGTACTCTCTCCTACAGAGTTGAGCAAACTACACCAAGGGCCCACAGACCAATGGTGAATAGATCCCGCAATATGAAACCATCTCATAGGCCCGCAGACCTGCAAAAAGGAAACCCCCAAGTTCTCTCTCATGAAGGAAGCCCAGTGAAGTAAGTTCCTTACAGGCCTGCATACTTGCAAGAAGGAAACCCCCAATTTCTCTCTCATGAAGGAATCATAGTGAAAGGAAACTCCATAGAGTCAGTCTAGGCCTTATAGGTACTCAGTCCTGCAAGTTTGATTGAAAAGAAACTTCACAAGTGCACTTGCAAAGCAATATGTTAATCTACAGACTAAGCATGTTATGAAGGTTTGATTTAAAGGAGCCCTACAGGTTCTCAATCTTGTAGAGCATAGTTGATTAGAATAACTTGTGGCTACTACAAGCTATGTTTCAAGATAGTCACAGAAAAGATAGGTCTATTCAAGTTGCCCCCAAGCTAGACACCAATGAATTCATTTGAAGGAAAAGATTTCAAAGGGGCTCCCTTGGGAACCCTTCAAAAGGAAGAGGGGTCCACTCAAGGGAGGATACAATTAAAAGATAGAGAGAAGAAAGGGGGTCCTTAGAAGGACACACATGTCTAGAACAAATTATCACTGCCCCCAACATATAAGGGACGAGAACCATCCAAGATACTTAGAACATACAGGATAGAGGTAGACCTTGATATCACCTATCATTTGAAGAAGTGGTAGGTGCATCAACAAATAAATGAGTGATGGCACCTGAATCATGAAGTTGTTGTATTTCATCCTTCAAGGCCTTACATTCACTAGTGGAATGGCTAGGCACTCGATGGTATGCACAAAAAGAATGTTTTCCTTTATCATGCTTATGAAATATCTTACATGTAGGAGAAGGAAGAGTAATCAAGTGGGCCTATAGAAGCATAAAAAAAATATTCTCTTGCTCAGATAAAGAATGAGGAGCAAAAATCAACCCTTTTTCTTGTGGAGAAAATTTTTATTGCTCACAAGAAGGCACAAAGATAGCAGATAATGGTGGATGCATCATTCTGCAAGAAAAAGGTTGAGCAGAAATCACGTCCACATTCCACTGTGGTTTTTGCTTATATTGTCCATTCGAGCAACCAAGCCCCAAATTACGCTTACGAGGCGCACATTCTATAGGGACCTAAATTCCTTGTCCATTACACCCACAACCTTTATGCCCATAGCCATATTTAGAGGCAAGCTTAAAGCCAAGGCCATAACATGTTTACAAATCTTGAGAAAGAGGATCTTCATAGAGAGCATTATTCCAGCAATGGGGATCATACTCCTCTACGGAATCCCCATCAGCCTTCTTGATAGGATTTCCAACATTAGCCTCTTTAAAAGAGGTGTGATCATCTTCCTTGGAAGGAGGAGGATTGGCATTAAGGACATTAAAACTATTGTTCACATTACCCTATGATACATAATAGTAACCATCTTTGATAGCGGGTTTGGATGATGTTATCAAAAGGTTTATGTGGATTGGGTTGACTTTATGTTCCCCACTAAAGGAATCTATAAAGTATAGATAACCCCAATCATCACCAAGACATGCATTCTCTTGAGAAGAGGTAGAAAGAGAAGACTTAATATTTCTTGCTTCAGATGGATCTTCTTTAGGGACATTTATCTGAAGAGTATCCTTTGTATTAGGTACTCCTGGAGTAAACATTGACACACTAGAAGACACTAAAGGAATAAGAGTAGGAACAATAGAAACTTGACTAGAAGCTTCCATCTCACATAAGTGCATAGCCTCAAGGTTAGCCTTGACTGTGAATACTCAATTATTGCAAATGAACTTAATATATTTATGCAAGGTAGACGGGACTGCACCCATAGCATGAATCCACTATCTACCAAGAAGAAGGTTATATGGTAATTTTTCTAACATAACATATATAAGGGTGGGTACGGTAATGGGTCCCAACCTCCAAGGCAATACTATCAAGCCTAGGGCTTGTCGACCAACATTATCAAACCCATGAATGACAACCGAAGACGCATTAAGAGAAGATGCATCAATATTAATCTTAGGCAATAGATCAATGCTGCACACATTGAGCATTGAACCAGCATCAATGAGATTAATTCTAATGCCAATGTCATTAATGTTACCTATAATCATTAAAGGATTTTCTTGTTTCTACACATCTGAGGGTGGAAGTTCTTGTGGATAGAATGTGATATTCGAGTGAATTTGCACGAATATAAGCCATCAACACATTAACATTTTTTGGCCTAGCAGAGGAAGGAAAGAGGATCTTCTACAATGCTTCCTTGAGCATACCTTGATAAACTAAAGCAAACTAAAGCAAGTCCCACAGTGATATCTTAACCGAAGTAACATGGAGTTGCTCGTCAAGATTGTAATCACCAGGTGCTTTAGTTGTAGGCTTAGGTGCTTGAAGAAGGCTTGTTTTTTATTCACTCTATTCTCATAAGTATGGTCTACCGCTCTATAAGAGGGAGAAAGATCAAGAGAATCGCTATCAAATGAAACACTATCATAGAAAAAATCCTTTTAGGAGAGGGATTAGGAGTTAGGTAAATGACCAATCTCTTAGGCCTTTGAGGGGAAACAAAGACATAGATTACATTTACAGAACTAGGTAAATGACACAATCTCTTAGGCCTTTGAGGGGAAACAAAGACATAGATTACATTTATAGAACCATCACAACTAGTGGAATAATTATTCAAAGAAATATTTTCAACATCGATCCAAGGAGGATCAAATGTGGAAGGAGATTCATCATTTTCTAATGCATCATCTATAGGATAGAATGCATCAAAATGAAGATGAGATTCATCATTCATGAATGTAATGTCTCTAGAAAAAAGTGCATTGGAATGAAAGGGAGATTCATCATTCACAAATGCATCATCTCTAAAAGAGAGTGCATTAGAATGAAAGGGAGATCATTCATCATTCACAAATGCAACATCTCTAGAAGAAAGTGCATCAATATGAAAGGGAGATTCATCATTCACAAATGCATCATCTCTAAAAGAGAGTTCATTAGAATGAAAGGGAGATTCATCGTTTACAAATGAAATGTCTCTAGAAGAAAGTGCATTGGAATGAAAGGGAGATTCATCATTCACAAATGCATCATCTCTAAAAGAGAGTGCATTAGAATGAAAGGGAGACTCATCATTCACAAACGCAATGTCTCTAGAAGAAAGGGCATTGGAATGGAGAGAGGATAGAGAAACATCAAGAAAGGTATCAATTATTTCATTATCTTGCACCAAAATATCCTTAGAAGGAATCTCAAGAGAGGGATCAACAAAGAATAATAAGGAGACAAGAACTCACTTTCACATGCTTGTAAGAGAACTTCTTGAAGCTTCTTAACAAATTTGGAAAGAGATAGAAGGAAGAAAGATAGAAAATACATTTTAGAATAGAGATATAGATAGTTCAGCTGATCCAGATCAATCCAAGGGTGACAAAACTGAGAAAAATCGAAAATCCCAATTTTCCAAATAAAATTGGTATTTTCTAGGTTCTAGTAATTTGCATTTTTGGGGGTCTTCATAGTGGAATTTTGGGTTGAAACTTGTGTTAGTGATGCATATTCAAGGTGGAGAAGATTCAAAACAATGGAAATGTCAATCCTCAATCAAAAGAACTCTTCTTCACAATGCATTCAACCTAATAGGCATCAACTCACCCTCAAGGGTCTCAACCCCTCACACTTGCAAATGAACAACAAAAATCCACCAAGACCCATACAAAGGCCCTCAACATGCATACAATAGCAATTGAATCAACTGAAAACAATCTCCAAGATAGATTCATTGAAATCTCCAAAACTCGCCATTTGACACAAGCTTTCCCTGTAGTAGTGGAAACCGGATTTTCCAAACCTTTGACCAAAATTTCCCAAAAAACTTAAGAAAATAATCATTGACTCAAATACCCATTTCAGAGATACACAACATACAAGAAAATCAAATACACCTTAAGACCAAATGCCTCAAATTTTTGTTTTTCACAATTTTAGGCCTCAAATTAAGCCATTTTTACAAAGAGTCTACCTCTAGATCTCCACCCCAGACCTTCTAACCCAAAACTAGTCTTGACTCAAGTTCCAAAACTAAGGATTTTCTAGGTTTTAGGACCCCAAATTCTCAAACAGACCTCCACTACAAAAACCCTCCTTGTAGCCTAAATAACTAGGGTTTTAAGGCACCATTATTGAATCTTCACCTTCCTAGTCACTCCTATCGAATATGACTACTCATAAACATTGCATTAGTTCCACACATGCTCAAGAAAAAATCACTTGACCTCTGAAATCGTAGTTTCATCATTTCATAGGTCTGAACCACCATTCTCCAAGAGAAAAACACACATTTCCTACCCTTTCTTTCATCCTTCAAGCCAAGGGCTTACTCTTCCATGCCTCCTACTTCCCAATTATCATTCCCTACATTCTACTACATCATCCCACCAAGTTACATTTGAAGACAGTAGGTAGGATGATGGTTATGCCATCAAAACAACCCCAAACCCTTAAGGCTATTTAGGAACCTAGTAAGAACAATTTGATGAATTAAGGCCCTAAAAGATTAAAAAAAACCCTTCCAAGGCACCAAATACAATTTATAACATTTATGCACTGAATCACACAAGAAATCAATGCATATGAAACTTGTATGGCCTACACATAGGCAGAAAATTCAAAAAAAACCAGTGATACTATGAGAAAACAGAGTAATTTCAATGTTTTATTTTTTTCCCTCAACTCCAACAACAATAACTCAAGCCTCTCAAGGCTTTACATATCATTTCTCATCCTCCTCTAACTATCCAATGCTCCTAACCACTAAGCAACCAACTTTTGAAACATATAACCGTTGAGATTACAAATTTGTTGCATTATGCAACTCATAAATTTGGAACCTTTAATGACTCTATTACATCATTGAGATACAATTTTCATATTTTCCTTTTAGGCTTACAAACTCAACTTGTTGACATAATTTAATGCAATAGTGCATTGGACCATCAAACATAGAAATTTGTAACTAGGGGATTAGGTGCTCCTGCACCAGTTAGTCCCTAAAAATAGGTTGCCAAAGGCACAATTTTTTAGGGAAAGAACTAGTCCTCTTGGAGACCTTTCCAACGATGTAAATGGTTTTGAATTCTAATCACCAAGTCAAAATTTATGGCCCCACCAAGTTGGGGTAAATAAATTCCTATTTTTTTGAAAAATATTTTGTTTCACGTTGGGTTCACCAAAATGTAGAGAATGGGGATTCATGGCTCATGAGTTCTCTTCATTCAAAGAACCTCATGGAACGAACTACTCTAAACTACCTCAAGGAACAACGCGAGAGTTCTAGAATTGGAAAGAGCAGGTCATGAATATTTTATGGACAGACTGACAGGCTCTCGGCCAAAGGATGGCAACGCAGGTCTAGGAAGACAGCATAGTGTGTTGGTGTCTCTCTAGCATGTTGACATCCATACAAACCAGGAAGTGAGTTTATCATAGAAAATATCTAAGTGACTACTAGTAATCTAAACGTTAAGAACATACACAATGTGAGAAAGTAACATAAAGTAATGGAACTAGTATAAAGTAAAGTAAATGATGAAGTAAGAGAAGAAAGGAAATACTTACAACCACCCAAGTAATGAAGCCTCCAGCATATGAATGTCATCACTACCTGCATGCATAAGATATGGAGAAAGTGTTGGGGCTATATAAGGCTTTTCCTCAATCAAACCCCCGTTTTGGTGCTCCCACCTACACGGACAACCAAATAGATAGAGAGAAATAAAGTGTGTAATGAGTGATAAAAGAAAACCCCGCTCGAGGAGAAATCATATCACAAATTGTAGGTAATAAAATCAATCCCTGCTTGAGGAGGACAACCCGTATCACAAAATATAGATGCAATAGATAGGGAATGTGTGAAATCCCAAGATGCTCGCAAGCATAAGGCAAGAGAGATATTAGTTGTAAGGCTTAAGAAAGCAAAAGAGGGAGACAAAGATAGCTGCAAGAGCCAAGGGTGTTGCAAAAAGTATTGTAAGAGCTTGAGAGAATTTTTTTGTAGAAAGCAATAGAGTTGTACAAGCTTGAGAGGTCAAGGAGAGAAGTGCAAGAGCAAGAGCTAGAGAGAAGCCAGAAGCACAAATGAATTGAAA
This sequence comes from Sequoia sempervirens, assembly GCA_007258455.2. NCBI lineage: Eukaryota > Viridiplantae > Streptophyta > Pinopsida > Cupressales > Cupressaceae > Sequoia > Sequoia sempervirens. The sequence continues at coordinate 660,919,883 of VDFB02271358.1, forward strand.
AGATAGCTTTTAAGGAGAGAAGAGGAGAAAAAAGAAGCTTCTCGGGTGGTTACAAGGTGTCTTGGGTCATTATCATTGACAAAAGAAGGTGACAAGTGGTAAAAATGTGCAGAAGCGGTCGTTTGAACATTGAAACATCACAAGATGCTAGTGTTCGAACACATCACACTACAAAACAACATGAATGAGAAAAGAACAAGGTTTGATATGAAGCTGACGCACGAAGGTAGCTACTGAAAAGGGGTGTTGAGCATCCTAAGAAGGGAAAAAGGTTGATGCAGGGGCTAAAATGAGCCTACACAAATGCTAGGGGAGTGGACACTAAAGCAAATGCAAGAATGTATGT
>VDFB02271358.1:660920328-660979362 GCA_007258455.2 Sequoia sempervirens
GCATGTGAGGAGTATATGCATTTACAACTAGTGCTCTGGGACTATCATCTAGAGATAGTTGAGGGATACATGAGTGAGGATTACATGATATACTATAGCCAACATCCATTTACGAGGATTTTGAGACCTGATGAGCCGATGCTGCCTTTTGAGGATGATGAGGACAGACCAGTCAGACGGAGATGAGGCAAAGATGGCAGGGATGAGGAGGAGGGAGACGATGATGATAGGGATGATGATGATCATGGAGGGGATGATGGAGGTGAGGGTGGTGGAGATGGAGGAGGCAAAGAAAATCCAGGTTTAGACGTGAGAGTGCCTCGTAGGAGGCGATCCTCGGTAGCAACATCACATCAGCGTGTGCACATACGCTTGCCCTCACAGCAACAACACTCATAGATTACTGCCTTGCATACACAGGTCCAGACTATTCAGGGACAACTTACACAGTTACAGGGGTAGTTGCAGACACAGACCCAGCTGTTGACCCAAGTACAAGCACAGGGTCAAATCCGGACAGTGACAACTGAGAGAGATGTCGCTCGACATCAGCTGGCATAGGTACAAGGCCAGGGTCAGGTACAAGGACAGGTACAGGTCACATCACTGACTACAGAGAGAGATGCTCTGAGACGATGGGTTAAGTAGGTAAAGGCCATCACAGAGATATTACAGCAGGCTGCCACGACCACGGGAGCTGCAAATTATTTTAGAGAGATCCACCATACCTCCCAGGAGTTGTAGTTTTACAGGGATCGATATCATGAGTTGGTCCCACCTGAGCAGTGACGGAGCTTCACCCGATATGATACTAGCAGATCTCGGTCTTGGACTGTGAGCATGGGCGTGACACAACCATTACCAGGGGATCAGAGGGATCTAGGTTTAGGTCCTTCAGGTGTAGCAGGGGGTACAGGGAGGTAGCACCACATAGTTTCAGTCGTTTTATGCTATGCCATGATGTATACACCAATTTTTGATGATATCACCCCTTTCATGTTGTATTTCTTGACATGCAAACATCCTTGTACATTTGACATATTTTTGAGATATATATGTAGTGATGACGATGATATTATGTGTTCATGTTGATTTGTGATGGATGCATTTAATTTCTATGTCATGCATGTTATGCAATGTTTTATGATGATGATATTATATGTTATGGATGCAATATGTGTTATGATCCTATGGTTTTTATGCAAATGTCTACATATTATTTTTGTATTTTTTTGATGCAATGATGTATGATGTATGATATGCAAGATGATGCTAATGCAAAGAGGAATGATTCCGATAATGAATGCATTTATATGGTCCTATGATATGCATGGTAACTTATGTTTTTGTAATTTTGATGCAAATATTATGATCTAGGCATGTGCATAATGAATGAATGATTATTCATGCCTAGGATGTATGACTAGATACATATGGATGAAAATGATATGATCAATGCATTTATTTTTGGATTTTTCATGATGCAAATATATGGTTAATGACCTAAATGAATGCCTAGATGATATGATAATGCCATGATTGGTGTCCTAATGCATATGCCTCTAAATGATATTTTTGGTTATGTCAAATGTACTCAATCTGTTAGTGATAAAAATAACATCAGCCTTAGAAAAATCTATAAATTCCATTACAACAACCAAACATGAATGCAACCTAGCTATGCAATCCTAATAATGACATCTCAGTGATTTATTGTGCTTACTGTCATCATTGAGCCCTTAAAAATGTTGAAAGTTAGTATAAACATCGATGGTAAAATTGAACCATGATGACCTGAGTACTCCTTTCATGATGTTTTGATAGTGCAAGTTAACACAAGCATTTAGGTATAATTAGACCATGATGACCTAAGCATTCCTTGCATAAACAGACAAGAGTTAACCATTTTCCTATGTGAATATGGAATATCATCAGTGATACTTTGTAGAGCATGTCCTGGGATGATTCTCATAGTAATAATGACTAACTCACATGCAACAAACAAAGAAAATATCATTCTCAATCATAGCTTTTCTAGTACTTTGACATCCTTGAATTCCTCTTGAGAAATGATAACATCAATCATAATGCAAACAATTTGAGCATTCGTGTGATTAGTGGTAAACTGTGATTCAGAATAGTATCATCCTTGTAACCATGATTTTTTGTTGTTTTTGGGATTTTTCAATTTTCTAATTTTTAGGTGTTTTCTGAGATTTTGACCAAGGAACTAACCTAAAGACCTATCCTAGGGGTCTCAGGGGCTGATCAAAGATAAGTCTTTCCTACATTATATACGCAGAGACCACATAGTTTGATTGACTTGATCGATTTACAGGACTAGGATATGAACATACACTTAATTACAACGAACTGCAACAATGCAATTCAACAAGGTGACTCTATTTTTGGATTTTTTTGGATTTTTTGACATGACAAGGATGTTCGATGCGTTTCTCATAGTGATTGATGTTCCATGTTTGATTCCCTTATGATCAATGTTTTCGTGGTGTTTGTTCTCCTATTGTTTGTCTATTGGTTTAAGCTCAAGATTTGTTGCCCCCAACAAGGTCAGGATTTTCCCCCTAGTGGACATAAGCCAATTTATTATGGATATGTACAATGATCAAGAAGCCAAGGTGAGACACGACCGACATGACAAGGTATGCATATGTAGCTCGGATGAAGGATACAGATGGTAATGATACCAAGCCAGTGATCATCATACGTTCCCATAGAGGAAGAGGCTAGCTTTTGCCAGGTTTTCACCACTTGCTTTTATTGCACTTTTTCAGATTTTATGATTTTTTTTAATCTTTTTGCATTTTTATGATTTTTTTGTATTTTTGACTTTTTTTAATTTTTTTTTGTCATTATGGCTATTTTCCAGGTTTTCACTAAGGTAACCATTTTTTTCAGGACTTTTTTTGATGTTTTTGGATTTCTTCAGGACTTTTTCTGATGTTTTTGAATTTTTTCAGGACTTTTTCTGATGTTTTTGGATTTTTTCAGGGCTTTTTATGATGTTTTTGGATTTTTTCAAGACTTTTTCTGATGTTTTTGGATTTTTTTAGGACTTTTTCTAATGCAGTAGTCGAATTATGTGTAAAATTTCTTGACATGAAGACTATTCATAGGTTCCTCAAATTGATCTCCTTCTGGTGTGGATAGCTGATATGCTCCTAAACCATAGACTGACACAATGACAAAAGGCCCCAACCAATTAGGTTCAAATTTTCCTTTCTTTCTCTATCTTGCTAATTGTGGGGGTTCTCCTTCAACACTAAGTCACCAACTTGGAAAGTTCTAGGTTTGACCTTGTGATTGTAACTTCTGGACATACGTTGTTGGTAGGCCTTCAGGTGGTTCACTGCATGTTGTCGTCACTCATCTAACAGTTTCAATAGTCTTCATTAGAGATGATCCCTTTCAAGGAAACCCAGAGCGATGGTATTTCAACTTCAATAGGTACAATGGCCTCAGATCCATATACCAAAGCATATGGTGTAGCTCCTGTTGGTGTGTGAATACTAGTGCGATACGCCCACAAGGTAGGGTTTAACTGGATATGCCAGTCACGTCCCGCATCATTGACAGTCTTTTTCAAAATCTTCAGAATAGTCTTGTTTGAAGCCTCTTCCTAACCATTCCCCTGGGGATAATATGGTGTAGAGAAGTGGTGTTGTATATTGAACTTCTCACACAATTCTTGCATGTCTTGATTTTTGAACGGTCTTCCATTGTCAGTGACTATGGACTAGGGAATGCCATATCTATAAATGATTTAGTTGAGGATGAAGGATGAAATATGCTTTCCAGTGATGTTGGTTAAAGGAATAGCCTCAATCCACTTCGTGAAGTATTATGTAGCTGTGATGATAAATTTGTGTCTGTTTGATGAAGATTGATGAAATTTACCAACAAGATCTAATCCCCACTAACAAAATGGCCAGGTGGATGCAAAAGGTTGAAGTTCTTGTGCTGGTGTGTGGATAAGGTTGCCATGAATCTGACATTTCTGACATTTCTTCACAAACTGGAAAGACTCTTTTTCCATAGTTGGCAAATAATATCCCAAATGAAGAAGTTTCTTGGCTAAGGTTAGGCAACTTGAATGCATTTCACAGACACCCTCATGGACTTCTTATAAAGTCAATTCAGACTCATCAGGTTCTAGACATCGTAAGAGAGTTTCGTCAAGACCTCGTTGGTATAGTACATCCGCTATAAGTGTATGTCGGGCGGCTCGGCGAATGAGGTTGCATTTTTGGTTTCATGACAAGTCAGGTGGAAGAGTGTTATCTTTCAGGTAGGCATAAATCTCACTATAGATTGAGGTGTTGGTATCAGCTAGGTGACAGATGACATGGGATTCAGTACCATCATATGCAAGAGAAAACAATTGTTCCACCAAGAACTCGTAACAACTTATTTTCTCTGGAATTTGCAACAAGGAAGCAATAGTAGCCATAGCGTCAGCAACTTTATTGTCCACTCTTGAGATCTATTCAAATTTGATATCCACAAAGTATTTTTTGAAATTATCTAACATTCTCTTGTAAGGCATCAATTTTTCATCTTTTGTTTGATAATCATCATTGACTTGATTAATGACTAACTGAGAATCCCCATACACTTGCAATTCTAGGATCTTCCACTCCACTGTTGTTTTGATACCCATGATTAGTGTCTCATATTCTGCCATGTTGTTGGTACAAGGAAACATCAGTCTATATGATTTTGGTATAGTATGTCCTAGTGGGGTGACAAATACTATTCTGGCTCCTGATCTGTGTTGTGTATGTGATCCATCAAAGTATAGTGTCCATTGTTTTGCAGCCACAACAAGAACAACAACATCTGGAAATTCAATATGTAAAGGATGATTATCTAGTAATGGTGCCTCTACTAACTAATCAACAATCGCTTGTCCTTTAATGGCCTTCCTGTCTACATACTGGATATTAAATTCATTGAGTATCATGACCCATTTAGCCAATCTCCCTATTAAGTTAGCTTTGTTGAGGAGATATTTGAGAGGATCAATTTTAGCTATCAACTTGATGGTGTGGGTTAGCATGTAGTGTCGTAGCTGTAGAGTAGAAAATACTACTATTAGACAGGCCTCTTCAATGGAGGTATAGTTGATTTCATAACTATTTAGCGTCCTGCTAATGTAATAGACTGCTTGTTCTTTTCCTATTGAATCTTCTTGTGCTAATAAGGCTCCTAATGATCTCTCTATTGTGGAAATGTATAGCAGTAGTTTCTTCACTTCTGATGGTGGTACTAGGACATGCAGATTCATTAAATATTGTTTCAAATGGTTGAAGGCTTCTTCGCATTTCTCATCCCATCGGAAGGAAACATTTTTATGTAGCAGGTGAGTGAAGGGATGGGTCTTGTCTGCTAGATGTGAAATGAATCTATGAATTGATTGAAACCTCCCTTGTAGAGAACGAAGTTGACTAATGTTCTTTGGCAGTGGCATTTCCATAATAGCTTTGACTTTGGTTAGGTCTACCTCAATCCCTTTTTTTGATACTACGTAACCCAGGAGTTTCGCTGATGTCACCCCAAACACACATTTCTTGGGATTTAGCCTTACGTTGAATTTCTCTAGTCTGCTAAAGATTTTATCCAAGATCTCCAGATGTCCTTCCCTAGTATATGATTTGGCTAGTAAATCATCCACATAGTTTTCCATGAAAGTGTGCATCATATCATGAAAGATTGTTGTCATTACACGTTGGTATGTAGCACTTGCATTCTTCAAGCCGAATGACATGACGTTCCAGCAAAAGGTTCCCTAGGGACAAGTAAAAATTATTTTATCTTGATCTTCTGGAGCTATTTTGATTTGATTGTATCCAAAAAAACCATCCATCAGTGATAGCATGCCATGTCCTGCCGTCAAGTCTACTATGATATCTATATTAGGCAGGGGAAAATCATCCTTAGGACAAGCTCTGTTAAGGTCTCAAAAATTAGTGCAGATGCGAATGCTTTTGTTAGGCTTTGAAACTGGTACTATATTGGAGATCCACTCAACATAGTCAATGGGTCTAATGAATCCGACATCTAACAATTTCTTCAATTCTTCCTTTACTAGTAGTGTGATATGGGGGTGCATTTTTCTCAACAACTGTTTGAATGGTTTCACTCTTGGAAGTAATGATAGATGATGCATGATGAGTTCTGGATCAATTCCTGGCATGTACACATACGACCAAGCAAAGTTGATTTGTTTCTCTGTGAAAATTTTGAGAAAGCTTGGCTTTTCCTGTACTGTCAGAGATGCTGCTAGATGGATATTCCTCGCCATTTCTTGATTGCCGATGTTGATAGATTGTGTAGGCTCAATCAAGATTTTTGATCTTTCCTGAAAATATTCTGGGAGGGTATCAAATCTTCCATCCTTTAACGCCTCAAAGAGGTTTTCACCATCAGATGCACTCTTTGTTTTTACTTTTTCTAGATCTGGTAATGCCATTGAATGGTTTTCACTATCATACCTATTTCCTGTACTATTCATTTTGTAGCTAGAAGATTTGATACTCCTCGGTGTGGAAGCCTTGTTACGATGTTCATTGGTGAAGTCTATTTCACTATCATCAGTGCAAGGGAAATTGGCAATGGATTCATCATTTGAAAATGTAGGGATGTCAAATGGTTCGACTAGGTCCCATTCTATAAGTTCAGGATGTACCAAGGGTAAACAGTCACCTGACGGGTTAAGGTTAGAGATGGTAAGGGTTCGGATAGCGGTGTCTTCCAATATTCCAATAGAAAAATTGAGGTCTAGCAGGTAACTCTCTTCCAAATTATTTATTTCACTCCAAGTTGAATCATCTTCACTAGAATCATCAAGATGTTGCAACCCAAATTCAAACGGTCTAGCATCTGACCCTTGTCCTTCTTTGAGTAGGGGTGCATATTTATGTACCACATCAATGTCCTTGTCATGACAAGACTCTTCTGATAGTGAATCCCACTCATATTCATTGGAATTAGTTTCATGATCTTTGCTGGCCTGTAATTTAGGATTCTTTCAACCATCTTTTCTTTTGTGTCCTCTTTATAGGCCAATCCAGTATTATCTTTTGGATTGATTAAAAGTGGTTGAATTGGCTCTATAATTCCCTCCTTTCTTTTACCCACATGACCTTTCCCTTCATATCCCATATTTTCCAAGATAGTGAAACCTTTTCCATATTTAGTTGTTTGTACAGTGGTAGTTGCTGCTTGGGATTCTTCCTCATCTTTATAAATCCAGTTTAGAACATCATTGTCTTCTACTTCATCAAATCTGGTGCTTTCTTTTATGAACCATCCATCAAATTTGGTGATTGGTTGTGGGATCTGTTGTGCTGATGTGGAAGGTTGTCCATAGATCTTCGAAGAAGAAAAGTGTGAAATACACAGGGACCGTTCAAAGAAGTATTCACCAACACCTTTGTCTTTGACCTGAACTTTTTTATCAATTTTTTTTGACAAGGAATTGAATTGGGCTTCAGGATTTGAAGATGTGGATGGAACAGCTTCTTCTTTCTCCTCAGAATGTTTAGATGTGGAACTAGATTGGCTTTCATGATTTGTGGAAATGACCAATGGTTTGGATGAGGAATTTGATTGGCTCTACTCACTGGGTGTAGTGGAAATGGAAGCTTCTCTATTATGAGGTACAAAGATATCTTGGATGGATTTTAGGGTATTGCAATACTGAGGATTGTTTGAATCATCCGAAATAGTGATTTCTTGGCCATCACAAGGAAATTTTAGACATTGGTGATATGTTGAAGGGACCGCCTGCATTTCATGGATCCATGGTCGACCCAATAGTATGTTATAGGTTAGATCCTTGTCTAAAACTTGATAAATTACATCCTTTTGGATTGGTCCCGGTTGTATGGGTAAGATGATTAGTCCCTGTGAAGCTCTTTCCTCATCATCATATGCTTTTATTGTAATCTTTCTCTTTGAGTCAATTGCATTCTCAAAAAATCCCAAGGCACAGAAAAGCTTTAAAGTACATATATTTAGGCCAGCTCCTCCATCTATTAGGACACGTTTAACACGATGTTTATGGATTAGGACTTCAATATGAAGGGAAACATTGTGAGGATGAGAGATGGATGCGTCATCATTTTTGAAAAAGGATAGGCAATGAGGCACGGTTAAATGTCCCACCATGGCTTTGAATTTACAAACTTCCAGATTCGTTGGCCCCATTGTGTCCACTAGGGATTTTTCCAAGATCTCTTTGTGAGCAGGAGAAATCTTGAGCAATTCCAATATTGATATCTGTGCAGGGATCTTTTGTAATTGGTCCACTATGTTGTATTGATTAGGCGATGTTACAGATGTTTTAGATGAACCTCCTTTTAAGACATATTTAGCCTGTGCTCGGGTGGTCGCATTCACTGGTACACTGTCTTGTTTCCCATTGATTTTGATAACATTAATTTGAGTATCATTCACATGTATGTCAACTTTTGTGTTATTGATTTGATTTTCAAGGATAATCGTATCTTGTTCTTGTTCAATTGGAACGTCATAGATCGGATCATCATTCGCTATAATGCCTTGGTGATCATTGGTTTCAATGGTATTCATTTGAATTTCTGCCGCCGAGATATGATTTATGATGGTATCATGGACATAGTTTACGTTCTTTTCCTTGTTATTCGTCGTAGAGGATTCCCCTTTTTCGTAATTCAGTAAGGGATTTTTGAATGCTCCGTGATCCGCATTTGTTTGAAGTCCCTCTATTCATATGATTTTGGCATCTATCAAGTCTTGTATTTTATGTTTCAATTGCATGCAACTATTCGTTAGGTGACCTTTGCATCGATGAAATTCATAGTAATGGGCATCATTCCACCATGATGATTTTACTTTGGGTTCAAAGCCTCGAGTGTCAGGTAGTGTTATGAGGTTATTCTCAAGAAGTTCCCTCAATGCAGATTCATGTGATTGACCCAAAGGAGTGAATTTTTGGCGGTTTGATTGTGTTTGATATGGTGGAAATCTTGATGGAGTGTTGCTTTGATTGTGACCACTTTGATTGTTGGATGAGGAGATATTCTAATTTGTTCCTTGATTAATGTTTTAATCTACCTTAGTTGTAGTTCCTGACAAGTTAAAGATGGGTTTGGCATTATATGTTTCAACATTACCATCATTGGCATTTTTGTTCCTTGTCCATAATTTGGGTTTTTCATTGTTATGATGGTTAGATGAACTAGCATTGTTTGATCCTTCATTGTGAATTTTCAACACCACTCTTTTGACTAAGGCTTCTTCAATTTTAACAGTGTTTTCTACCATCTTCTCAAAGCTAGGACATTGTAATTGAAATCTATAACTCATCTCACTGTTAAGGTTATCAATAAAGATTTCCATCTTTTCTTGTTCGGGTATGGGACGAGCAGAACGAGCGAATAACCTTCTCCATCTTTGAAGGAATACAAGAAAATATTCTCCTTGTTTTTGTTTGGTATTGAAAAGTTCCTTCATGGTTATCTCATGTGTGATGTTATAAGAATATTGCGTGATGAATCTGTTGACCAGTTCTTGGAAGGATTTTATGCCTGGTTGTAACTTTGAGAACCATTCCATGCAATGACCCCCTAAAATACGAGGAAAGAGTCTCATTAAGTATGTGTCCTCATGGGAAAATTCAAGACTCATTGTTCAAAATTCTTGTACATGGTCTATAGGATCTGATTTCCCATTATATTTGTCGTATTTTGGCAATTCACAATTTTGAGGGAATGGTATCATGTTTAACCTTCTATCAAAGGGATAGGGACAAATATCTTGTAACAAGTATCTTTTTGGAGTCCCACCTTGCATATCTTGGAGTTGTTGTTGAAGGTTTTTCATTTGATTCATTAAGGTAGTCATTTGATCAACAGTGGGCGTTTCAGTTTCAACTTTCTTTGGGACATTCTTTAATTTGTTAACATCAAAGTCATTTGGTAACTTAGCTCCTTGATTGGCTAACATCAAAAGGTATTTCTCCCCATCCTTTTCAAAGAGTTTTTCTAGGAATTTATGAAATTTTGGGTCTTGGTTTGCTTGTTCAATTTCTTCTTCTGTTATCTCTTCCATGTCATTTTGGGAAAATTGGTGAAAGGGGTTCACTTCTGGTTCTCCCATGATATTTGGAGGGTCAGTTTCTTTACCCTTGAGTTTTTGTTTTTGGGACCTTGTTAAAACATGCATACAAATAATGAATGTTTGCTAAAATTTGATCGTTATTTGAGAGTTCCAAGGAAAAATACCTAGGTCGAATAGAATGATGAATTCTATTGATGTAACCAAGGTGGCAAAATTTGATACAAAGTGTGTTGTTTCAATGATGAAGGATAAAGACCTTGATAGGGAAACTCAACTTCGATGATCAAATTTGAATGTTGATGATGATGGGAACTTTTAAAGGTTTGATCAAAGTTTAGGTAAAATTTTTCACTTGGATAAGTCATTTTTAACAAAGTTGTGAACTCTAAAGAACAATTTTGAATTTGAGAATATTTTGAAATTTTGGTTCCAATTGTGAAAGAGGGATGAATTTTTCTTTCCTAGACAAGATGTTCGAATCTTTGGAAGAGTCTTGGGTTTTGGAAATAATAAAATGAATACAAACCGGGGTTGTTCTCGGAAGCTTTTTTGTAAAAATTGAAGAGCAATCTATCCCTAAAATCATAAAGCATGGAAAGATGTTTTTGATGGTCTTCTAAACTAAGAGCTATGCGTTTTGGTTTTCAAATCTTTATTTTTCATGAAGCCATTGGATAAAAACCATGTTTAGACTATTATCAAGGATGGAAATGACTCTGGACTGGAAAAATGCTTGAATTCTGGTTTCAAAATGGTGGATGGGAATTGCATTCAGCTCTCTATTTTTGGGTTTTTGGTGGAAGTGTCGTTATAGTGGGCGAAAGTGCAAAAAAGGCAGAAGCGCTACAGAAAAGGTCCAAAGCGCCACTAAATAGCTTGGAAGTGCCACAGAAATAGGTGGATGCACCACAAAAAAAGGTAAAAGTGCCACAAAATGACTGGCAGGCACCAAAGTTTTGGGCAAATGTGCTGGTAAATATGGTGGAAGCACTAAAACAAAGGGTGAATACGCTAGAAAATTTGGTGAAAGCGCTACAGAAAGCAACATAAGCGCTGAAAAAAGTGTTTCCAGTTTGTTTGATTTTTCTGGTTTTTGGTCAAAAGATGTTTTGTTCCAGATGATGTATTCTAAATCACGGTGTCTGTAGTTTTTCTAGTGTGCAAAGTTTCATTTAAGGTTTATTTTGAGAACAATTTGACAAGCACAATCAAGCACAATGTACATTAACTAGGGCTCTGATGGACTATATTTTCTTGGATTCCATGAGGGTTTTACCCACATTCAGAAGCTTTGCCACACGGGCTCCCCCTTACATTGCACTCTCTTCTCAGGTCAACCAAGCTTCCAGCCTCCATGAAACTCCATGGCAGACTAATCATCTCTACTAAAGACTGTGAGAATGTGGATGCCTTCACACCGACCGGTGCTATACCAAGAAAATAGATAAAGGATTTGGCCAATTCTAAAACGAGGGTTCTAGTAAGGAATTTATGTTCATAGGAGTTGACCCAACATGGTGAGAGACCATTACTTCCCTTCTCATCAAAGCCAACCGTATGATATTGGCGTTTACTCCAATATCCACATTTTTATCTTGGCTAGAAATACTCTTGGCTTTAGAGTGTTACCAGTTGAGATGTTCCCTTTGGTGAGTACTTTTTCCCCAAGGCAGGCCCTCTAGGATAAAAGAGAGAGAGAGAGAAAGTATACCCGTAGTTCGATCCTCTTTATTCTACATGAATAAAGAGAGAACCCTCACCATATACCCTACTCACACTATTAGAATAATAAAGAACGGGTCTGGTTTTTTGGTCACCCAGTTAAGGGGAGAGCATATGCCTACCGCTCAAAACACACCACAAAATAAATGAAATGGAAGGGGTCTGGATTTTTGGTCACCCAGTTAAGGGGAGAACATATGCCTACCCTTCCAAACAAGCAGTAAACATGGTGTTCATCTCTGAATTAATTAATCTATGTTCCTAATTTAAGCAAGAAGGAAAGATATAAAATCCTGCCCCTGCATCAATTCATTAGTAGTTTCTCATAGATTATCTTTGGCAAGCATTCTGGAGTTTCATTAATGATCTTTGACAACATTTTATGCAACCTAGAAAATAGAAAAGCCAACATTAGTTTTCATTCTCGGGAAAATTACAGAAACAGATAAAAGCACAAGAACAGTAAGCAAAAGTGCCAAAACAACATAAGCGCAACAAAATTAATTGAAAGCACCACAAAATTTAGTCAAAGCACCACTAAAAATGGTGAAAGCGCCACAAAAATCCCATGAAGCGCCACAGGATGGCTTGGAAGTGCCAAAAAACTGCTCAAAAGCACCGGAACAGAAGGTGTAAGCACCAAATAATCTTTCGTAAGTGCCAGAACAATACGCGGTTGCACCAAAAAAAAACTATACGTTTGAGCCTGCAAAATAGAACTTCTAGAAAATGTTAAAACAATAGGGGCTAGGCCCCACAGTAGGCTCCAATTAATGTGTGGTGTAAAAATATGCATGAATCACTATCAAAACAAACACACATAGATGGGAAGTATTATATTAAAGAATCTATCTAAATCAAACACAGTTTAATAACAAAATCCTTTAAGAACTTTGCATCCTCCTCTAGTCTTAAATGTCTTGGAAACTTGTGCTCTCATAACTTATTCGTGCACAAATCCATAAGATGTCATCTAAGAAACAAGTAGCCTATCCATTTGCAATGTAGATTATGAACCTACATCTATATGATTGAAAGACCCAGCTATATAAAATGGTAAATGGACATGGTGAAATGAGTTGATGTGTACCCAATGATATAAGATGAGAGACAATGTAAACTATGCTAATGATAATGGAATTTTAATAGATTCTACATGTTGAATTAAGCTATGAAATGCATGAAGGAGCCATGATCTAAACAAAATTGACAAACTAATCTAATTGCTAAGCTAAAAATGTGAATGAAGCTCTAAAGACTCAAGTAAAATTCAACACAGTAAGATTATGCAATTGCTCCTTATTCAAAGCTATAAATGGAGATCAATTTATAGATTTTTCCAAGGCCTGGCATGAGTTGGCAGCCATGAGTGATCAATATTTAATCTGGAGAATCCAACGAAGAAGATGGAGAAAACAAGGTAAATGTTCCCTTTAATAAAACCAATTTTCCAAGTGCAAGAGGGAATCATTTGGATGAAGGAGCCATGTGTCTTCAAGGTTGTTAAATTTTTGAGAATAATTATCCAAATTAGAAAATAATAATAATCATTTTCATGTGACACATGGTGAGTTGGAGGATGAGGTGGAAGGTGGTTAGAAAAAAAGTATGTAGAAATGTGGGGTAATTCAAATTTAAAAATTTGAATTAAATGAGAGGGAAGCTAATTAAAATAAAATATATATTTTAATTAAATCATGAAAGCGGTGAATTGGAATAGAAGAATTTAGAGGAAAAGAACTATGTAAATAAATTTGATTTATTTATATAGTAGAGGAATAAAGATTTATTAATTAAATAATCGATATTTAATTAATATTCTCTAGACTGATTTTGAGTGTATACAGTTCCTAATTTTATTGTTTCATGCTTCATGCTTCATTACTTTATTTCATCATTTTGGTTTAATTACCTAAACGGGGTTTGACCAAGGCAAACCCCCAATCCCTAACAATCAACATTTTCTCTCTATTCCTTTGTGTGATTGCAGATTTAGGTTTATTGAGGACTTGGAAATTATTGAAGAATAGGATGAAGACTTATTGGAGTCATCTTCTTCCTTGCAAGGTCAAAATATCAGCAAAAAGTCACTTTCAAGCCCGAAAATCAAAGTTTTAGAAGTGGACACCTGTTAGGAACCGAAGTGCAAACCGAGGGCTTCCATTTTCACTTTCAAATTTCTAGAAATTCAGAAGTGGACTAAGTTTCCAATAGTGGCGAGTTAGTCCCACTAAACCTATTTTCAGAGGTTTTTGTAGATTTGGATACCCATTTGGCCGAAATGGGTTTCTAAGCAATTTTTCCAGAACTAGGAAGTAAGTCACCCAGCTTGGCGTAAGTGTCCCAGTCAACATTTCCAGTCAAATCTGTAGGATTCCAGAGTCTCTCTACATAATATTTCAAATTCAAAGTGCACCTCTCCAGTTCTGTCCAATTATTTCATCATTTACTTGCAATTTTATGTGTTTTTGCATACAACACTGTGTTTTCCAACACTTTGTATTTCTCTAGTTTAGCATAAATAAACCATATTTCTTTCAGTTTATTACATTAGTACATATTTAGATACATTGCATTACATTTACTTTAATCTTGAGTGTAGAAATTTTCATTTTGGCTCCAATTCCTCTCCTTTTAGGTGAAAAACCTAGAAGAGTTAGAGGAACACTTGGGAAACCAAAATCATTGTTTAAATTTTGGTGAACCTGACATGAATACTTTCTTTTCTGATTTGGAGTCCATCATCATCCTAGAATTAGCTTGCAGTGCATGTTTCATTAGTTAAAGTTGCATTCTAGGGTTTCAAATTTTGCATTAGTGAAAGTGCATATATTTGCATTTCTAGCATCTTTAATCATTGAAAATTTCTAAAATTCTGGATTTTTAACTTAAGTCTGCATCATAGAACTCAAAAAACATAAAAACCAACCAAAAATCTGAAAATTCTGAAAAAAATCCCTAGTGGGACTAATTTTCCACCTTGGGCGACTTAGTCCCTTTTTACCCCTGAAATTGCCATTTATAAAACTAAAAACCCTGTTTTTAAGCTTTTGTTTGGTGCCATTAACTATCTATATCAATTGGCTAAGTTTCTGTAACATGCATTTCATTAGATCTAACTCAAATTAGCTCATTTCATGTATTGTTTCATTTCACAACATTTCATTTTCAGATCATTGCATAGTGTAATCAGTAAATTACCTTATTTGAAATCTAAAAAATTGCATTTCATCTTATGTCTTTACATTACATTTTAATTTTGCATAGCTTCTATTACATTTAACTCATTAGAAATAAGCATTTTTTACATTCATGACAATCATGGATAGCATTAGATTTTTGCAATTTCCATTTTCAGCATTAGTTCCTAGTTCATTTAGATCAAATTCATTAGAAAATGAAAACTAAAAACTAAAAACATCAAACAACCCAATTCAAAAGATTATTCAATTTAGAAAAAAGCATTTAACATCCAAGCCCTTTAGTAGTGATGACTTAGACATGTTAGATGAATCCCTTAAAGAATTCATCTCTCCTAGATCATCCACTAAAAATTTGACACAAGAGGATGCAAGCATTGATACTCATGATAATCATATTTGTTCTTCTCCCGATATCTCTCCCCTTCGTGATGAAGTTATCTTGATGAAAAAAGACACAATCATTGAAGATAATGAAAGTCTTGCTTGTCTTCCTCCACCTCCCCCTTGGAAAGACAAAACTGAGATCATGGCCACTACTCCCAACACCTCCCCTAATTGTGAAAATTCTTTAGTGAATAAGGATACAATAGTGAATGGTCATGACAAACACATTTGTGTGGAGGATATGATTGAGAGCTATGAAAATCCTACCTCTCTGACTCAAGAGGACATTCTAGGACATGAGGATGTAAGTGTAGATAATCATGACAATCAAACCTTTTCTTCTCCTAATATCTTCTCTAGATGTGAAGAAGATAGTTCGGTGTTAGAAGATATCCTCATTGAGAGTCATAAGAATCTTATTGTAGATATCTAAATTTGGACACTTAATTTATCCAAATTCATCCCTTTTCGTCTTATTTTCGTTAATTAAGTAATACTGCTATTATTTAATTAATACCTTTAATTCTTCCAAATCCCTAAGGTATTTAATCAATAATACCTTATCTCTTTAGTCCTCCTTCCATCAAATGAATTAAATAAATATGTCATTTATTTAATTTCCTTTATGTCACATCCTCCATTTTTTATTATCTTATCCTAATCCTTCTTCTAATCCCATCATTAGGATGTGTCACATCCTCCAACTTTTGCAAGTTGGCCTCTAATCTCCCTTAGTCACCTAACCCTCCTCTAATCATTCATTACTCTTCCCCATGTGATCTTTGACTTGTCACATCAAGTCACATGTGGAATCTAACTCTCTTCTAATCTTCATTAATCAATCTAATCAAGTACTTGCACAATCCTAATCACTTAATTGAGTCAACCCTATTAAATGCTTTTCTTTTTTGACAAGGCATCTCCCTTCCCCATGTGAATTTTTAATTCACATTTAATCCCCCAATGCACCCTTTGGAATTTAAAATTCTTTCCCATCTCCCCCATGAGAATATTTGAAGAATTTTTAATTCCTCACATGTCCTCTCACCCACATGGGGACAAGGACCTCCTTTATGAGATCTTGTCCAATCCCAAGGTGCTTTGTACCCCTCCATGTCACGTTTCTCCTTCCACCTCATGTCCACTTCACCTTTTAGGGCTATATCACATGCCACATGTCAAGATGTGATTGTGAGTTCTCAACTCACCTTATCCCTACATCTTGATATTTGGTGGCTCAATCTTGGCCATCCATCTCCTCCAGGAATTCTCAAAATTCCTATAAATACCCCCTCTTTTCTCTCATTTGGGGGGAGATCGTTTTGCTAGCCAAACTCTTGCAATTTTGTTTCTCAACTTATACTTAGCCATTTTCATGTTTTTATCCACTTGCACTCATCCTCACAACATCATTTAGCTTGCATCTTGTGCCATCCAAGGAGCATACACATCAAAGATCGAAGGGCCAACCAAAGGATCGATTCGACGTAAGGTATAACCATTTTGTTGCTTTTGCTTTGTGTTGTTTCCAACTTAGGCTAATCTTGAGGTGTAGGTTGTTTTAGTGTTTATTTGCACTCTTTTACTTGCTGCTCATTTTCTAACACTCACATTCGACCTATCACACTTATTCCTCCTACCATTTGGGACAACTTATTTGAACAAAAAATTCCAATCATTGGTAACCATGAAACTCCTAGTCATCCTTCCAATCTCTTTCCTAGCTATGAGAGTTTCTTAGTGCAAGAGAATAACAATGTTGACACACTCCATAATTCCACACCCTCTAATATCTTTCTATTTGGGAATAAAGTGATAGAAGAATCTGAGAGCATAGACAATCATGATAATCATAGTTCCTCTTCTCCCAATATCTATCCTACATGTGATGAAGGTATTTTTGAGCTAGAAGATACACCCATTGAGAATCATGACAATGTTGAAAGCTCCTCTTCTATAATCTCTCCTACTTTGGAACATATTATGGCACAAGAGCATGAAATCATAAACACATCTCTTAACATCCCTCTCCCTAGTCTACATTCATCTTCTAACTCCTCCCCTATTTGTGAGAATGTTTTTGTGAGCAATCATGACAATCAAATTATTTGCGAGGAGGATATGTTGGCCTTAGATGATCAAACCTTTAAGACCCATGACAATTCTCTTTATTTTTCTTTTCCTATTTTGGAAGACATTATTGGAAAAAGGGATGCAATAACAAATAATCATGATAATCATACTTTTTCTTCTCCTAATGCCTCTTCTACTAGTGAAGAAGATATTTTGGGATTATATGAACTATTCATTGAATTTCATGTGAATCTTCTAACTCCCTTTCCTAATGTTTCCCTCATCCAAGAATACATAATTGAGAAAAAGTATCCAATCATTGAAAAACATGAATGTGATGCTTTTTCTTCTCTTGATGCCTCCTCTCCTTGTGATGAAGTTACTATAGAACACCTATTAATGGAATGTGATCAACATCTTGTTTGCTTTTCTCCTAAAAACTCTCATAATAGGGAAGGTATTATGGTACAAGAAAACAACAACAATATCATATGCAAACCAAAAATCCACCTCACTTTGAAACATCTTGAATTGCTGGATATGGATCAAGCCTTGATGCCAATCTTAGGAATTCATGACAAGTCACCCTCTACTCCTCAAAACAACAAGATTACATGTGCTATGATCAGTACCCAACAAAACGATATAGACAGACAAAAGAAAATTGAAGAGGCCACAAGCTTATTGGAAGAAGTCTCAAAAACCTTTGCATCCATACCTCTATCCAAGGGAGAATACAAGATCATACCAAAAGAGTCTAACCAAAGCAAAGAGAAACTAGTAACAACAATACAAAATTCAATAGAATTCTCTTCAACCACCTTACACGCAAAGACCACATCCAAGACAAACTTTGAGGAAATTGAACAACCACTAAATCCAACCAAAGAAACCAAACTTGGGCAAGGATGTGATGCTATAGAACAATGTATCCATGTCCCTAAAACACAAGAAATGACTAATGATCTTGGTTATTGTCCCTTCAATAAATACTGTCACAAATAATTCCTCCATGACAACTTTAACCTTGGTACATCCTAAACTGATAGACATCACATTGAATATGTAGCAAGCAAAAACTTTGTTTACTCATCAACATAACATTACTTGTTACTCCTTTCCATAGTTGATGTTGGCAAGAGACGCTGAAATTTTTTTATGGTGTTGTCATTGATGGCAACCCTTGTCAGTTAGTAGATCCGCATGTTGTAATTTACTCATATCGACAAATAGATTGAAGATCAATGATTATATGTTAAGCTAGAACAGAGCATCCGATAGATTTGTGTTCTTCAATTCATATGCAGATTCTTTGTTATTATTTTGTGTTGTGGATCTCAGGGAAGATTGTTCGATGCATAATCTGTGTTATCTGTAAATCTTGGTGCCTCGTATTGATTTGAGTGTATTTTAGAAGGTCTAGTTGACTAGTTTTTTGTTCATCAGTGTATGAAGGCCGACTTGGTGAATGTAGTGTGTCACAGATATTTGAGGAGTTATTGTTTAAGTGTTTTTATGTTCGAGCATTTTGATTTGGGTTCTCACTATGTTGTGGCTGACTCTTGTGGATGCACATTGAATATTATGGATGATTTGAGCCGACAGTTTGTGAATATTTCTTATTTTTTTGAAGCCGACATGAAGCGATTAAATCCCATGTAGTGGATATATAAGTGATCATTTATATCATTTTGATATGTGTTCGATGTGATTTGATGTATGTTGTGAATGTTAGAAGGTCAGTAGAGCGATTATGCACAGTTTCACTTGTGCATTAAGGATTCTTGTTGCGAGTTGAAGCAAAATAGAGCAGAAGATCCATAATTCAATTGTTGAGCCTAACCGAAACTATAATCAAGCATTTGTAGATGCTACTTTCTCAGTTCAAATATTTGGAAGCACTCAATTTTTTTAAGGCAGTGAGCCTTTCAGTTTTTGAGTAGTGAGACTGAATGTAAGTGCATTCCCACCTTGTAAACATTTATTTTGAGTATACTCATAACATATTGTGGATTCACCTCCACTGTGGTTTTTCCCCTAATAGGGTTTCCACATAAAAAAATCCTTGTGTTATGGTGTTGTGGTTATTTGTCTTATGTGCATGGATCTTTGTTTTGGTTGAATGTTATCAGTACTTTAAGCATTAGATTAATAAAGCTAAAAATTGCACAACACTGATTCACCCCCCCTCTAAGTGTTGCTTCATTCCAACAATTGGTATCAGAGCTTAGTTCCTCGGAAGAAGTTTAAAAGCTTGGGGAAGATCTTGGAAAGTGTTTCAATGGATTCAAGCAGTCTTCAACAACAACTTTTGGTGGCCCTAGATGATCTTGATTAGGAAAAATTTGAAGTTTGGCAATTACAAGCAAATATCATGAATGCTAAGAGATTCATTGAGTCATTGAAAGAAAAAATTAATAAGTCCAGGGAGAAGAGAAGGGTACTCTATGATCAAATCAAGCAAGAAGACAGTAAACACATTGTAGATGAACAACTAAGTCAAACCCTGAAAGAAAAGACAAAAGAATGTAAGAAGTTTGCTAGGGATAATGTAGTTTTGAATCATGAGATGGAATCTATTATGATGAGGATGACTAAGGAAATTGAAGATAGGAAGAAGTATGAAGAAAAGATTACTCAATCCTTGAAAGAGAAATCTGAAGAATGTATCCAAATTACTGATGGATTCATTTAGTTGGAACTTGAGTTGGAGCAATCCAAACATAATGAGGAAGAGCTTGAAAAGCACATTGTTGATCTCAGAAATGAACTTGCTACTGCAAACGAATTCAAGGAGAAGTTCAAGATTAGCTCATCCAAGCTTGATGAACTAATTAAAAGTTAGAGGACTGATGGTGACAAGTGAGGAATTGGATATGAGAAAGGAAAAAGTTTCAGATTTGGACAAAGGAATTCTGGACAAAGGAGATTCAGACAAGGAAATCAAATGAACAATGTTGGAAGGTATCCGGTAAGACAACCTAATGCTCAAAGGTTTAATGGTAACTGTTATGTTTGCAATAAATTTGGTCATACGGTAGCTCAATGCAGAAGTAGAATGAATTCAAATGGTCCATCATTCTCTAGTCAGTGCTTTAACTGTAACAAGTATGGTCATAAGTCAAATGAATGTAGAAATGTGATGAACAACTTTTATAGAGATGTTAGATGTTATATGTGCAATAGATTTTTCCATATTGCTAACCAGTGTAGATCAAGAGAAAATTAGTGGAACAACTAGTCTAGACAAAGAAATGTGGTGTGCTACAATTGCAACAAAACTGGTCATATCACTAGATTTTGCAGAAGAGGTCCGGTAAATCAAAGAAGAAACATGTAGAAGGATGGAAAAGGAAAAGGGAAAGTCACTAAAAATCATATCAGGAAGCTCAGATGAAGAAGACATGGGTGAAGAAGAGTCCCTTTGTTGCAGAAAATGAGCTAGCACTAGATTCAGCTTCTGATAATTCATTTGGGAATTAGTTTTAGGTCTTTGGCCTAGGGGGAATTGTTAAGAAAATATTTCAAACCCTCTGCTGGTAATTGACTCTGAGATGTGGATGAGTGCAGTGATTGCATTGATGATCTACATATGTTGTTGAATAGTTGGAAAGAGTATTAATGTAGAATTGAAGGTCCACAGAAGATTTATCTTTCACAGTATATGGAAACAAGATATCCAGATGAGTTAGGGAAAAAGCATTTATTACGTCAAAAAGGTTAGGTGTACGAATGATAAAAAGTCATTTCTATTTTTCATTTGTCACTTTGCATTTTGAGAAGAAGAAGTTTTCAGAGCTCTGAAGCGAACTTTGGAAAAATTTGGGAGAATTCAAGTGTGAAGGAGACTCGAAGATCAAACCCTAATCCGACAAAAAGGTATTTATCGAGAAAACTTGTAAGCCTATGAATTTGTGAATATGGCTACTCCATTGGTAGTTAAAGTCAAGGATGGACCCTGTCTGAAATTCAAGTGGCATCCTTTCAAATCTGTTGAGACTGAGCCCTTAGGTGCATTTTCATCTGTTATGTACGACGTCTTGCATATTGAAGACATTAGGGCATATATTCATGCTAATATTGAGGATTTAGGGAGCTCACAATTATTGAATTTATATTCCAATCACATTGTTGGAGAGGATTTATGTGTTAAGCCTGAATTCAAAACCCTATAGGAGAAGAAATTCACGCAGATTGTGAAATTCCCCATGTTTGATGAAAGCGAATGGGTCTGATATATCTTGAGTCGAGTTCATGCTAACTTTATGTGGTTGAATCAACCTTTCAAGATTACAAAAGAAGCTATAAGCACTGTTACAGGTCTAAATTATTCTAGTGTATTGTCGATTTTAAAGTCTGTAAAGAATCAGATAGTCACTGATGCAACTGGTTTGATATTTGACAAAAGAGCTATGACAATTGATGATATTATTAATGTCGATGTGAAATTTTCCTCAATGGTCATTGGTTACAAGATATATCATTCCAACCAAGAAAATTTTATATTCGGTACTGCCATATATGTAGCATATTAGATGGTGAAGGAGAATGCAGAGTATGACCTGTGTGAGTTACTTCAAAGTAAGCTTATGGAGAATCTTGGTAAGATAAAGAAAGATAAGAAGAATACTTTTAAATACGGTAATCTGTTACTGTGTTCTTTTATTTCATGAATGAAGTTTTGGGAGTCGGGAAAGTGTTTTGGCAAAGAGGTAATAAGCCTGTAGTTGTTCAGATTAGAGACATGTTCTTCAGGCTTGGTGATAGTCAAGCCAGAAAAATTGCAATATGGGGATATCTCAAGAAATTTCAGAATGTAATGCAAGAAAGGAAAATAATTCCTACTTCTATTTTGGAGAAGTATAAGGACACAATTTTTTATGGTGGATATTGATCAATGCTTGATGGAAGCTCCAGAACCTAGAACCATTTGGATTATGCCAATGGGTTATGAAGTTGAGGAAATAATCTTGGAGCTATATGCACAACATTTGTTGAGTAAGCCTTTGGATTCATCTGAAGAAAGGTTTGGAACATATGCAGAAAAGAACATGCAAGTCCATGAGTAGTTAAAGAAGCCAACGATAGTCCAAAGAGTAAGGAAAGAAGTGGAAGTCTTTGTGGAGAGCATGGGTATATCCGCAGAAGCAGTAAGAGAATCCAAAAGGAAGAGAGAACAAGCTAAAGCCGAAAAAGGAAAAGATCTTGCTAAAACTAAATCTGCTAGTCCAGCAGCATCCTCTGCCCGAACTAGATCAACAAGGAGCTTTGCACTTGTATTCGGTCATGCAAAGAAGTCAACCCTTGTAAAAGTTCAAGTTAAGGAATTTGGTAAGAGGAAGAAGGATAAGAGCACAAGAGTGTATACAGCTGTTTCAGATGATGAAGAAGTTAGAGAAATAAAGCATATGGGCATCAAAGTTGCAACAACAATCACTAAGGACAAGCCCTTCAATGAAAAAGAGAAAGCAAAGAAGAAGATGAAGCCTGAAAAACCAGGTATGTTTGTAGAGGAGGTTGAGAGAGGTATAATCAAGGATGGTAATCTTAAGCCCCTATATGAAGTGTATGGTACCTTTGATAGTGTTGTTCAAAGAGTTCTTGAAGAGGCTACAATAAAATATTTGAACAATTTCAATATGACTCTTGTTGAGATAATGACATAGTTGCCCGAGGAACTGTATGAAATTTTAGAGATGAGGAGAGTTAGCGCTAGAACTGAAGATGAGCAGCTGAGAGAATGAATTCTTGCAAATCTAAGTCCGGTAATGTCTATTGAGGAAATGAAGACAATCCTAAAAGAAGAAAAAAGAGAATTCAAGAGAAAAACAAGGATAAATAAGCTTATGATGGGTGGGATTGAAGAGGTTGCAAAAGAAACTGAAAGTATTCTGAAGGAAATTCTATTAAAGAACATAATTGATGTTGTTTCAGAAGAAGAGCATGTGGAAGATATTTCATCTGGTCTGGTAAACAAAGAGGTTACAGTTGAATACACTCAGATTCCTCCTGATGTGCATGATACAAAAGTACCTATGGAGACTGAAGCTCCTAAAGCTATGTCAGTTGAAGAAAAGGAGATATTAGTTGAAGAGGTTGAAATTCCAAATGACAAGCAAAAAACTATGGCTAAAGAATCAATGGTTGAGGAAAAGAAGGTTGAAGTCAAGGAAGTTCCAATGGAAGCAAGAGACACTGCAGAGGCAGTGAAGAAATTTCTGGAAGAGAAAAAGGAAGAATTTGTTCTTGAGTTGGGAGAAGGTCCTATTCATTTGTCTACTTTGTCCCTAATTCAAAAAATGAAAGTTGCATCATTTGCACAAGCTAAAGCTAGGGAAGAAATTCTAAAGTCCCACATTGAGGACAACGAGTTATTGAATCTTGCATCTGGTATTCTGGAGAAGATCATGCCTACTCATGTTAAAGATCAATTTGGTTCTTCCTTCGGTGAGCTGAAGAAGCTTATTAATTCGGTAAGTACTCATTTTGAGTCACTTGAGAAGTGAGCTTTGGTCAAGGTACAAAAGGAGTTTGATGACAAAAGGTTCAGTAGTCTGAAAGGAATGATAGCTAATGATAAATCTCTATTAGCTACCTATGTGAAGAATGTTCATAGTGCTCTATCTAAAGGTGGAAAGGTTTATAAGTCATGTTTGTCTTTGTCTAAACTTACTAAGGACAATGAGAAGAAGGTAAAGGATCATGAGAAAGAGTTAGCTTCTATTTATGATGATTTTGATCCTTTAACTATTTTTGTTGGAGAGCAATAAGGTCAAGCTATATCCCTACTTGACAAGATAAAGTGTCTAAAGCATGATAATGATAGAGTTGTGGAAAGAGCTTATGAACTTAGAGGCCTAATTGGTCCGAAAATGGAGACTATGTTGAGTGCTTTAAAGGAAGCACAAGATGCTTTGGCAGTCAGTGATCCAAAGAACCTTGAATAAAATGAGATGAAATATTATTTACTCTATGGTCACATAACTATTCTGGAAAGCCTTAAGAAGTGTTGGGACTCAAGCCTGAACCCATTGAAAACCAATTTTGCAGATATTTTCAAGTTTGTGTAAATTGTTGAAACAAGTTTGTACATATGCAGTCAGAAGTTTTTTGTTTGTTTTGTATGCGGATTCCCATCTTTTCCATTCATGTTAAAGGGGGAGAATAGAACAGTGAAAATGTATGTTCATCTAAGGGGGAGCTGTAGTTTTGAGTTGTGAATGAAGATCTTTTTGGAGTTTTGGTTGGTAGTGTATTTATGTTGGTACTGATCCGACACTTAGTCATTTTTCGCTAAGTGTTGCCATCAATGCCAAAGGGGGAGATTGTTGGCAAGAGACACTGCACATGTTTCTGGTGTTGTCATTGATGGCAACCCTTGTTAGCTAGTTGATCCACATGTTGTAATTTACTTATACCAGCAAACAGATTGAAGATCAGTGATTATCTGTTAAGCTAGAACAGAGCATTTGGTAGATTTGTGTTCGATTCATATGCAGATTCTCTGTTATTATTTTGTGTTGTGGATCTCAGGGAAGATTTTTTGATGCATAATCTATGTTATCTATAAATCTTGGTGCCTCATATCAATTTGATTGTAAGTTAGAAGGTCTGGTTGACTAATTTTCTGTTCATCAATGTATGAAGGCCAACTTGATGAATGTAGTGTGTCGTAGATATTTGAGGAGTTATTGTTTAAGTGTTTTTGTGTTTGACCATTTTAATTTGGGTCCTCACTATGTTGTGGTTGTTGGCATATGGCTTCTAGTGTTGTCATTGATGGCAACTGAATTCATTTCCATGGTCCATAGATCAATATCTAGTCATATCGGCAGATAAAGTGAAATATTGTGTGTTACCGGTAGAACACTTGAAGAACAAGGTATCTGGTCAGTCAGTCAATCAGTCTACTTCATCGGATCATCACTTTGAGTTGTGTATCCCTGGGATTGCTTGTTGAGCACATATGTTATCTCATTACTAAATTTTGTGGTGTTGCATTAGTTGTTGTACGAGGTTGGAGGTCTGGTAGGATGTTTTATGTCTATTTGCACATTGTAGTCGACTCAGTGAATGTGGCGCATTGTGGATGTATAAAGTGAAATTATTTAAAATGTTTTTATGTTCAAACACTTAATTATGGGTACCAGCTATAGTCTAGCCGACTTGGATGGGTACGCATCAAAATTGTTCATGATTTGGGTTGATAGTTGATAATATTTCCAAGTCTTATTAAGATCGACCTATATCAACTTGATTTCTAGATGCAGATATATATAAGAGATTCGATATATCATTTGGAATGTGAAAAAAGAAGTGTGGTGGTATGTTGCGATCATCAGGAAGCGATTAGGTGATTATGCACAGTTTCACTTGTGCATTAAGACTTTTGTAGTGCGAGTTGTGCAGAGCATAGCAAAATTGTTGAATTAGTCAGAAGGACTAAAGATTATCTACAAAGCTTAACCAAAACTGTAATCAGACATAGTAAATACTATTTCATCAGCTCACCTTTTGGATCTATTCCAAATAATTGTAGGCTAGTGAGCCCATCCATTTTGAGCAGTGAGCTCTAGGCAGTGAGCCTGAATGCAAGTGCATTCCCATTTTGTACTTTTCATCTTGGGTATATTCATATTATATTGTGGATTGGCCATCCACCATGGTTTTTCCCCTAACAGGGTTTTCACATAAAATTTTTGGTGTTATGGGGTTGTGATTGTTTTCTTTTTGTCGATGCATGTTTCTTTTTTTGAATGGTTAAGTAAGTTAAATGATAAAATAATAAAATTGAATTTTTGCACAACACTGATTCAACCCCCCTCTTAGTGTTACTTGTTTCCAACAATTGGTATGGAGCTAGTTCCTCAGAAGAAGTCTTACAACTTGGGGAGATCTTGGAAGGTGTTTTTCAATGGATACAAGCAGTCTTCAACAACAACTTATGGTGGCCCTATATGATCTTGACCAGATAAAATCTGAGAACTGAGAATTGCAAGAAAATCTTGTGAATGCAGAAAAGTTCATTCAGTCACTAAAAGACAAAATCAATGAATCAAGGGAGAAAAGAAAGGAATTATGTGGTTAGCTCAAATAAAAGAACAAAAGCATGGAAGATGAACAACTCAATCTGGCTCTAAAAGAGAAAACAAAAGAATGTGAAATTTTTTCCAAAGAGAATGCTGCCTTGAAGTGAGAGATGGAATCTATCATGATGAAAATGACCAAGGAGATTGAGGACAAAAAGAAGAATGAAGAAAAGCTTGCACAGTCTTTGAAAGAAAAATATGAACAATGTAGCTGACTAGATAATGAATTGGAGCAATCTAAGAACAATGAAGAAATGCTTGAAAAGTAGCTTGATGATCTCAAAGATGAACTTGCTACTACAAATGAGTATAAGGAGAAATTCAAAGCAAGCTCAACCAAACTTGATGAACTAATCAAAGGATAGAGGACTGATGGTGACAAACGAGGTCTTGGATATGAAGAAGGAGAAATTTCCAGACAAGGAAATCAAATGAAAGGAGCCAGAAGAAATCTGGTAAGGCAACCAAATACTCAAAGATTCAATGGCTATTGTTATGTTTGCAACAAATTTGGCCATATGGATTCTCAATGTAGGAGTAGAATGAATATAGGTAGACCATCATTTTCAGGTCAGTGTTTTAATTGCTATAAGTATGGTCATGAGTCAAGTAAATACATAATTGTGATGAATAATTTTCATAGAGATGTTAGATGATATGCATGCAATAGATTTGGACATATTGCTAACCAATGTAGATCAAGGAAAAGTTAGTGGAACAATTGGCCTGGATAGAGAAATGTTGTATGCTACAACTACAACAAATTTGGCCACATTGCCAAATTATGTTGGAACTGAAGAGGTCCGGTAAAATAGAACATGCAACAGGATGTCAAAGGAAAAGGAAAGTCACTAATGATGTGATTAGAAAGCAAATGCAGAAGAAATGGGTGAAGAAGAATCCCTCTGTAGAAGGAAATGCGCTAGCACCATAAGCAAATTCTGGTAATTCCTCAGGGAATTAATTTTAGGTCTCTGGCATAGGGGGAGCTATCAAGAAAAACTCTTAAACCCCCTCTTGCAGGTGAATGATACTGGAATTCAGATGTGTCCAGTAGGAGAGTTAATTCTTTTCAGATGTTGTTTGACTAGTTAAAAGCATTAGTGAAGAATATTGGAGATTCACATAAGAGTCATCTATCTCAGTGCCTGAAAGGAAGGAAACCAGATGAGTTAGGGCAAGGGAATTTATTGCAAACTAAAAGAGTTAGGTATGTGGGAAATAAAATAATGGATTCAACCCTCATTTTTCATATTGCATTTGTAGAAAAGAAGTTTGAGAGCTCTGAAGTGATCGTTGCAAATTTGTGGAAAGATTCAAGCATAAAGGAGAATTGGTGATCAAATTCCATTTCGTCCCCAAAAGGTATTTATTGAAAAACCTATAAATCTGTGTGATTGCAATCATGTCTACTCCTCTGATAGTTGAAGTTAAGGATAGGCCGCGTCCAAAATTTAAATGGCATCCGTATAAGTCTGTAGATACAGAGCCCTTAGGTGCATTTTTGTCAGTGTCGTACAGAGTCTTGCATATTGAGGATATTAGGGATTATGTGCATGCAAACATTGAAGATTTGGGAACCTCTCATTTGATGGTTTGTACTTTCATCATATAATTCAAGAAGATCTTATTGTGAAACCAAAATTCAAAACCCTAGAGGATAAGAAATTTGCGCAATTTATGAAATTTACAATATTTGAAGAAGATGAAAGGGTTTGATATGTGTTGATCCATGTCCATGATGAATTCATGTGGTTAGATGTGCCATTCAAAATCACAAAAGAAGCTATATGTGCAGTTACAGGACTAAACTCCACTGGTAGACTTCCAATTTTGAAGTCTGTGAAGAATGATAAGGTTACGGATGCGACAGGCTCGCAATGGGGCAAAAGAGGAATGACGATAGATGATATTATCGTAGTGGATGTAAAATTTGCATCAATGGTTATCGGCTATAAGATTTATCACTCAAGTCAGGAGAATTCAATATCTAACACAACTATCTATGCAACATATGAGATGGTCAAACATAATACAAACTATAATTTGTGTGAACTGCTCAGAAGCCAGTTATTGGAAAATTTGGGAAAAATCAAGAAGGATAAGAAGAACATATTCAAATATGGTAACCTACTGATATGTTTGTTTTTCTACTTCTCAGGTGAGGTTCTGGGAGTTGGTAAAGTTCAATGGCATAATGATGAACCGGTAGTTGTTCAGATAAGGAATATATTATTTGAACTAGGTGATCGACAAACCTGCAATACAATCCTGTGGGGTTACTTTAAAAGCTTTCAGAATTTAATGTACACCAGAGAGAGAATTCTTGCCACAATAGTGGAATAGTACAAAGACACTATTTGCTTCATCGTAGACATTGACTAGTGCCATATGGAAGCCGTTGATCCTAGAACAGTTTGGATCATGCCTATGGGTTATGAAGTAGATGAGAAAATTCTGAAGATGTATGCAAAACACCTGTTGAATTCTCCACTAGATCAGGGAGAAGAAATGTTTCATACTTATGCAGAGAAAAGCTTGTAGGTTCATTCATAATTGAAAAAGCCCATGATAGTCAGAAGGGTAAGAAAAGAGACAGAAGCTCTTGCAGAGAGTATGGGCATTCCTGTGGAGAAATGAAAGAAGTGAGAAGGCAAAGAGATGAAGCTGAAGCAACTCAAAAGAAAGAAAAGGAAAAATCAGCTAGTCTAGGAAAATCTCCTGCTCACACTAGATCTACCAAAAGTTCCCCTGCATTTCAGTCAAATCAAGCCAATGCTTCCAGAAAAAAGGAAGAATAAAAGCATAAGATCTTACAAAGCTGTGTCTATAGATGAAGAGGAAGAAATTGACTCAAAAGAAGTAGTAAGAGAGATAAAGGCTACTGGTACTTAGGCTGTCAAATTAAACAAGAGAAAACCTTCTGACAAAGGAGAAGAAGCAAAGAAAAATGTCAAAGTTGACAAGCCTAGTATGTCTGTTGAGGAAGTTGAGAATGAAGTGGTGAAAGATGGAAATCTCAAGCCACTCTGTGATTGGTATGAAACCTTTGATGAGTACTCTAGAAGAAGCTACAATAAAGCATATGAATGTTTTTAATAAAGCTCTTGTTGAAATCATGTCTGGTTTGCTTACAAGTCTATATAATGCCTTGGAATCTAGGAGGGTGAGTGCCATAGCAGAAGAAGAAAATATGAGGAAGAGAGTTCTTTTCGATCTGTGCCTAGAAATGACAATTGGAGAAATGGATTCACTCCTTGAAAAAGCTAAAAAGCAATTTAAGAGCAAGACAAGAGTAAATAAACTCATGATTGGTGAAATTGACGCTGTTGTCAGTGAAACTAAGGAAATTATGGAAGAATTTTTGTCAAGGAATAAGATTAACTTTGAGGAAATCAATACTGAAAATGTTCAAGGAAATAAGGAAGTGAATGTGGAGGTAAATGAAAATAAAGAAGAGAATGTGAATGAGGAGAACATGAATGTGTTTGATCCTTCAAAATTTGAGGATATTATGACTTCTCCTAATGTGGAAAATACAAAGATACCTGTGGTAACTAAGGTCCATGTTGAGGTGTTTGCTGAGGAAAAAGGGGTGCATATTGAAGAAGTTGAAATGCCTAAAGTCAATCCTGAATCAGAATCCAAGGTTGAAAAAGAAAAGGATCAAGAAATCAGAATAGGAGAAGTGAAGAGGTCTCTATTGGAGCAACATGAAGAATCAGATCCTGAGGTAGATGAAAGCTCAATTAACCTATCCACTCTATCTCCAATTCAAATGATGAAGGTCGCTAAACTTTCCCAAGCCAAAGCCAGTGAGAGGATACTGAAATCTCACATAGAGGACAGTGAATTGCTAAATCTTGCATCTGGAGTTTTACAAAAAATAATGCCTACTTATGTTATGGACCCGTCAAGTTCCTCCTCTGGTGAGTTAAAGAAGCTAATAAATTCTGTAAATTCTCATTTTGAATCTTTTGAGAAATCAACTTTGGTTAAAGTGAAGAAGGAGTTCAAGGAAAAGAGAGTTGGTAGCCTAAATGAATTGATTGCCAAAGACAAAAATCTGTTAGGTACTTGCATAAAAAATATTCAAGGTACTATGTATGAAGGAGGAAAATTGTACAAGTCTTGCTTGGTCTTGTCAAAATTTACTGAAGCAAATGAGAAGAAGGTGAAAGACATTGAGCAATAGTTGGTCACTGTTTCTAATACTTTTGACCCATTAGCCAATAGTGTTTGTAAACAAGAAAGTCAGGTAATGTCCTTGTTCAACCAAATAAAGAATCTGAAACTTGAAAATGAAAGGATTATTGGGAGAGTATGTGAACTCAGGGGACTAATAAGTACAAAGATTGAGATAATGGTGAATGCTTTGAAAGAGGCTAAAGATGCTATGGTCGCTCCTGATCCAGTAAGTCTCAAAGCAGCAAAAACATTGCCATATCTTCTTTGTGGTCATATAACCATTTTGGAAACTTTGAGAAGTGTTTGGGACTCAAACTTAAGTGGACTTAAGAATGACTTTGCAGACGTCTTCAAATTTTTGTAAGTCTTAGGTTATGTTTGTATAGTTTTGCAATTTTGGATTCCCCAATTTTTTCATTGATATCAAAGGGGGAGAGAGTGCTGTGAAAAATGCCTTGACATTCTTAGGGGGAGCAGTATTTTGAATTTTGGCAATATACTTACCAGCTTCAACACTTAGTCATTTTTCACTAAGTATTGCCATTAATGCCAAAGAGGGAGATTGTTGGAAGATAGCTTCTAGTGTTGTCATTGATGGAAACTGAAGTCATTTCCATGGTTCGCAGATCAGTATCTAGTCATACTAGCAGATAAAGTGAAATACTATGTGTTACCGGTAAAACACTTGAAGAATAGGGTATCCGGTCAGTCAGCTAGTTTGTCTACTTCACCGGATCATCATTTTGAGTTGTGGATCCTCAGGATTGCTTGTTGAACATGTATGTAATCTTATTACTAAATTTTGTGGTTTTGCCTTAGTTATTGTATGAGCTTGGAGGTCTGGTAGGATTTTTTCTGTCTATTTGCTCATTGTAGCCGACTCAGTGAATGTGGCGCATTGTGGATGTGTAAAGTGAAATTATTTAAAATGTTTTTATGTTCAAACACTTAATTATGGGTCCCAGCTATAGTCTAGCCAACTTGGATAGGTGCACATCAAAATTGTTCATGATTTGGGCTAACAGTTGATAATATTTCCAAGTCTTATTAAGACTGACCTAAAGTGACTTGATTTCTAGATGCAGATATATATAAGAGATTCGATATATCATTTGGCATGTGAAAAAATAAGTGTGGTGGTATGTTGCAATCATCAGGAAGAGCGATTAGGCGATTATGCACAGTTTCACTTGTGCATTAAGAATTTTATAGTGCGAGTTGTGTAGAGCAGAGTAAAATTGTTGAATCAGTCAGAAGGACAAAAGATTATCTACAGAGCTTAACCGAAATTGTAATCAAGAATAGTAGATTCTATTTCATCAGTTCACCTTTTGGATCTATTCCAAATCATTGTAGGGCAGTGAGCCCATCCATTTTGAGCAGTGAGCCTAAATGTAAGTGCATTCCCATTTTGTACTTTTCATCTTGGGTATACTCATATTATATTGTGGATTGGCCATCCACCGTGGTTTTTCCCCTAACAGGGTTTCCACATAACATTTTTGGTGTTATGGGGTTGTGATTGTTTTCTTTCTGTTGATGCATGTTTCTTTTGTTGTATGGTTAAGTTAAATGACTGAATAATAAAATTGAATTTTTGCACAACACTGATTCACCCCCCCTCTCAATATTGCTTGTTTCCAATAGTGGCTGACTCTTATGGATGCGCATTGAATATTATGGATGATTTGAGCTGACAGTTTGTGAATATTTCTTATTTTGTTGAAGCTGACATGAAGCGATTAAATACCTTGTAGCGGATATATATAAGTGATCATTTATATCATTTTGATATGTGTT
The DNA here is from genome assembly GCA_007258455.2 of Sequoia sempervirens. Lineage (NCBI taxonomy): Eukaryota > Viridiplantae > Streptophyta > Pinopsida > Cupressales > Cupressaceae > Sequoia > Sequoia sempervirens. The sequence continues at coordinate 660,952,913 of VDFB02271358.1, forward strand.
CGATGTGAATTGATGTATGTTGTGAATTTCAGAAGGTCAATAGAGCGATTATGCACAGTTTCACTTGTGCATTAAGGATTCTTGTTGTGAGTTGAAGCAGAACATAGCAGAAGAGCAGAATCAATTAGAAGATCTCGAATTCAATTGTTGAGCCTAACTGAAACTGTAATCAGGAATTTGTAGATGCTAGTTTCTTAGTTTAAATCTTTGGAAGCACTCCAAAAAATTTTAAGACAGTGAGCCTTTCAGTTTTTGAGTAGTGAGCTCTAGGCAGTGTGCCTAAATGCAAGTGCATTCCCACCTTGTAAACTTTTCTTTTGATTATACTCAGAACATATTGTGGATTGACCTCCACTGTGGTTTTTCCCCTAACAAGGTTTCCACGTAAAAAAATCCTTGTGTTATGGTGTTGTGGTTACTTGCCTTATGTGCATGGATCTTTATTTTGGTTGAATGTTATCAACACTTTAAGCATCAGATTAATAAAGCTAAAAATTGCACAACACTGATTCACCCCCCTCCTAGTGTTGCTTGATTCCAACAGTTGAATGTTTTACATTCTTCACAAGGAGTAGCATATCATCATCCATTCCAGGCTCACCTTTGTCCTGCACTAAGTGGGGGAAATGGGTTAAGTAACCTTCTCCTCTTATGCCACTTATCTTTGTCTCTTTTGGCTAGTCGTTAACCTTTCATGAACATATAAGAGCAAGCTTGGGATGCAGACGACATGCCTTAAGTTGAATCACATGTGATATACTTATTCATGATGTAGCTCAATTCAGAAACATATGACTTGACATGGTGCTTTCCAAGTTGGCTCTCATTTCTTCTTTCATTTATCATTGGCTACTTTAAAGCAATTGCTCATAGTGATGGTGTTAGCAACTGCTTTAAAGTGGGGGCATACATAGATGACATCTTTTTGCACATTTCATGGCATGATTTTTCTTGTGATGTGTCCTCTCTTGGTGGTGTCATTGGGTTTGATGCCTTCCGTGAGTGTATGATCAACTAAAGTGGCCTGATGCAAATGAGGCATCCCATGGATAATGAACTGACACCATGACTTGTCATGTTTTGGAGACATTAGGCACAATGCTACCTAAGAAGAAGACCTTACATGAACAAAGCAAAATACCCTTCAAACAAAATTCTTTACATGATATTAAAAAACATTTTACAAAAAGTATTACACTGTAGATCCTTATCAAAGTTATTAGGGTATGGTTTGTATAATGGGAAGCCAACACACTAGCATGACTTTCTCATTATACGATGGGAAAGTGACACACTGGCATGACTTTCTCACTAAACCACTTCTTTGGGACAAATCACCCTACGAACGACCTAATGTTCTGTGGCCCTAGAGTGAGCGCATCTTTGATTCACCTCATTTTTCTTTCCTTTAGTTCTTGTCATTACATGATTTTGTATCTTGTCTTGTTGCAAAATCATTCACCCTTGTGTGTGTCCTTTGCGCTTATGTTGGTATGACTTAGGATCTTGGATCCTGGGGGCTTGACCGATTCTTTGATCTTTTTCATTCTTTTTCATCCACATTGGTACAATTGGACCCCTCTTGAATGTCTACTTTAGTGTGAGTTTGAAGCAAATTCATCCTCTCACTAAAGTGGGGGCTAACTGTGGACACGGAAAAAGTATCCCTTTTTGCTTGCTTGATATGAGAATAATTAATGACAAATTGGACTTAATGGGGCCTTGATTTAGTGTTGTGAGGTGTTTTACACATCCACATTAGGTCTTGGACCCTTGCAAATGCATTTAATGATGTCTTGTAAAGGTGTTGTAAAGTGTTGTAAATCACTTTCATACTTTTCTAGACTCTTATTAAGCATTTTAAGTCTAATATTATTAGCTTTTCCCTCTTCTTCTATAATTAAATAATTACTTTAATTATTTAATTATTCATTAGCCTTTTCTCTCTATAATTAAATAAATGTTATATTTATTTAATTATTTATCATTTCTTTATCTCCCCAATTAAATAATTAAATAATTTGTTCTCACCTTTCTTTTGAAATAAATAAAATTAATATTTTATTTATTTCTCCTATGTTGGCCACCCAAATTAAATAATCTTTATTACTTAATTTCCCCTACTGCCTCTTTTTCTGTGTCAACCTTATCTTCCACCTCAAGTCTTTATCTATCCATGTCTTTCTTCTCTCAATTAACCTCCACCCTTGATTAAATTATTTTCTAATTTAATCTTGGCCCTTGATCATGATCCTTATTATAGCCATTCACTTAACTCTTCTCTATAAAAGGAGACCTTTAAACCCTAATTCATAATCCATTCCTTCATAATTCAATCACCATTCATCATTCATCCATGTTGTCAAGTCAAGCAAGCTAAGGTTTTAGCTTTGTAGGGCATTCAAGAGCAAGATTCTTCATCCATTGTTGTAGCAACTCAAGATCCATCATCATGGTAAGTTTCTAATTGCACTGTTTCATGCTTCATGCTTCATTACTTTATTTCATCATTTTGGTTTAATTACCTAAATGGGGTTTGACCAAGGCAAACCCCCAATCCCTAACAATCAACATTTTCTCTCTCTTCCTTTGTGTGATTACAGATTTAGGTATATTAAGGACTTGGAAATCATTGAAGAATAGGTTGAAGACTTATTGGAGTCATCTTCTTCCTTGAAAGGTCAAAATATCAACAAAAAGTCACTTTTAGGCCCAAAAATTAGAGTTTCAGAAGTGGGCACCTGCCAAGAATTGAAGTATAGATCGAGGGCTTCCATTTCCACTTTCAAATTTTTAGAAATTCAAAAGTGGACTAAGTCGCCAATAGTGGTGACTTAGTCCCACTATACCTACTTTTCAGAGGTTTTTGTAGATTTGGATACCCATTTGGCCGAAACGGGTTTCTAAGTAGTTTTTCCAGAACTAGGACTAAGTCTCCCAGCCTAGTGTAAGTGTCCCAGTCCACATTTCCAGTCAAATCTGTAGGATTCCAGAGCTTCTCTACATCATATTTCAGATCCCAAGTGCACCTCTCCAGTTCTGTCCAGTTATTTCATCATTTACTTGCATTTTTAGGTATTTTTAGCACTTTGCATTTCTCTAGTTTAGCATCAATAAATCATCTTTCTTTCAGTTTATTGCATTAGTACATCATATTTAGATACATTGCATTACATTTACTTTAATCTTGAGTGTAGACATTTGCATTTTGGCCCCAATTCCTCTCCTTTTAGGTGAAAAACCTAGAAGAGTTAGAGGAACACTTGGGAAACCAAAATCATTGTTTACACTAGTAGACCTAACCTAGTCCAAAAACTGCTCAGAACAGGATACTATTGGCCCTCCATGGAATAGGAGCGCATTCAATATTCTAGAAAGTGTCGTCAATGCCAACAACACAGTGACCTAGTTCATGCACCAGCACAGGAGTTGAGACCCATCACAACACCATGGCCTTTCTTGCAATGGGGATTAGACCCGGTAGGTAATATTTCACCTACTTCATCTAATGGGCACAAGTTTATTATCACAACAACAAAGTATTTCAATAAATGGATAGAGGCAATTCCATTGATGTACATCACTGGAAAATAAATATCAAAGTTCATTCTGAATTATTTGATTTGTAGGTATGTAATTCCCCAAACGATAATAACAGACAATGTAACCCCATTCAAGAATCAAGACATCCAAGAACTTTGTTCCAAATTCTCTATCTAGCATAGATTCTCCACGCCCTATTACCCCCAAGGAAATGGTCAGGATGAAGCATCTAACAAAACCATATTGAAAATACTAAAAAAGACTATTAATGAAGTTGGTCGTGATTGGAATTCGCAGCTTAACCCAGCCCTATGGGCTTATCGAACCAACATTCAAACATTTGCAGGTGCCACACCATTTTCCTTGGTCTACGGATCAAAGGTTGTCTTACCTATCAAGGTTGAAATCCCCTTATTGTGAATCTCATTAAAAGGCATGGTTAGCAACGAAGAATATCGGGTATCTAGGTTCAATGAATTGGAGCTCCTAGATGAAAGGCATTTGAGCGTGTTAACCCATCTTCAATTTTATCAGAATCAACTCAAATGAAGCTATGATAAGAAAATAAAAGACGAAAACTTTCAGGTTGGTGACTTGGTCCTCAGGGAGAATCAAAAGGTACAACTAAATCAAGATGGCAAAGACAAATTTGAACCCAACTGGTTAGGCCCATTTATCATCATAACAAGCTATGGTTCAAGAGCATATCAGTTGGCTACCCATAAAGGAGAACCCTTAGTTGAACCACTGAATAATAGCTATCTCAAAAAGTTATACACATAAAGCAAGTCAGGATACCCTAGGCAAAAGGGTAAAAATCCAAAAAAATGGAAAAGATGAAAAAATACAAAAAAGTCAAAAAGAAAAGAAAAGTTGTAAAGAGAAATAAAATGTTCCTTGAGTGAAAACCACTTTGTGGCACTCATAGAACAAGTACCGTAGTGAAAACTTGGCAAACAAGTGCTATGTTTGAGTAAGACTCGCATCATTATCTATCGATACTATCCACAACATTCACCCATTCATCCCATAATAAAGCATGTGTCCAACCATGGATTGATACTAATTTAGGAAAGTCATCTTATCTCAAACTGGGGGCAACTTCCCAAAGCTAGTCATGGATTAGATCTTTGTGTGTCCTATCATAGTCAAAACAACAAAAATAAAAAAAACATAAAAATAAAAACAAAATCAAAAACATCTGAAAAACAACAAAATCAAAAACATCTGAAAAACAACAAAAATCAAAAACATTTGAAAACATCAAAAACAAAACAACATCGTCAGATTATTCCTTCACTCAAATAGTCTAAGATATCAACATTTGCTTGAACCTCACAGCTAGTTCAAGTAGATTTCCTGCAACATATCCTCTAGAAACAGAAGTGGAATATTAATCCAAGTTATCAATGTTGTTTATCCCAAAAAAAAAAATTTGCAGCTTTGACTCAACAAGTAGAACTACGTGGTCTCTGCATGTACAACATAGGCAAGGCTTACCTATGATCAGCCCTCGAAGCCTTTGGTCAGTCCCCTTAGGTTTCTATCATGCTTTATTTCAACTTAGTCAAATATACAAAATCCAAAAATAGTCAGAAAAAAAATTAATCCAAAAACATTCACAAAACATAAAAGAGAAAGGTCTTTCCAAACCAAGCGAACTATGAGCCTCTACGTGTACAACGTAGGCAAGGATTATCTTTGATGAGCCCCCGAGGCCCTAGGTTAGTCCCCTGAAAACAACAAAAATAGCACCATAAAGCTCAAAAAATCCTATCTCCATTATCACAAACCATAATAAACTTTTCACTGAAAATAAACAAATCGTCACCATCACTCTTTGAAAAAATAGACAAACAAACAGAGCAAAAATCAAAAGCAAGAACTTTCAAGCAAAACAATCATAAAGCTTTAATTACAAACAAATGGAAACAATGCCAAAGTATTAACTACCTATCTTTTGACAATTCACCAACAACATCTTGAGATATGCCTTAATAGATCCGTTCCTATGATAGACATAATCAACAATGGATAATAGCCTGAAACCTCAAACAGATATGGCAAGTGATACTGCAACTTTGTTTTTATCTTTTTATAGTCTTATCTTTATGATTTATTTTATTGACTCATTCCCAAGGTCTCTCGAGGATGTCCATAAGGATTTAGAGAAGAAGGAATGGGGGAAATTGAGCATCATTTTGGTTTGTTGTTTGTAAGATATTTTTGTGATTACTACCATGGAAAATACTTGCTTTATTAAGTATTCATGTTAGGTATTCATGTAGTAGTTGCATGTTAGGAATAGTTGTTTTACGACAATTCATGTAGTAGTTGCATGTTAGGTATTCTATACCTCTCTATGTAACAGGTCTAAAAAGTTTTAACATAACCCAACCATATACTTTAAACAAAGTTTCCATATGTTTGGTATGAGCAAGAATATTCTTTGTATATCGAGTCAAATTCCATGCAATGGATACTCACCTTGGTTATTAATACCCTGGTACATTGTATTTGTGTGCTACATCAAACAAGATTGTTCAAAATGTGAAGCCTCCAAGCAAAGCGAAAGCAATACTCATCAGTACTAACAACATCAAACTTCTATCCATCATCAAATATTTCTTCTAAACTAACATCCATCTGCATCACAATATCATTAGAACCATATCTATCCTGCATCAACAATGTTGTCAATACATATCATGATGATAATAAACCAATGAAAACATCATGTGTCATGAATAGATGACATACATCCATCATATATCATCCATACATCATATCCATAATAAAACATCATATAAACAATATATGACCCATCCATCCACATCATATGCATGTACATCAAAAAAGTACAAAAACATATATAAACATACATCATTATACATCGTCATCCATGATCATCACATATAAATGAGAGAATCGAAGAAGGTATATCTCATATACATCATCATCAAAAAAGGAGAATGTCATAGTACATCATCAGAGAAACAAGTGTGATAGGATAATGCAAAATAATACATATATATGAGGCCTTGACTAGGCCGATGAATATACATACAAAATCATGTCTACAATATGAAGTCTTTGAGCAATAAACATCATAAAGATCAAGAACAAAATGCCACTGCCTAATAGGAAGAGGAGGACTCTAAAGACCAAGCTGCGGATCACCATATGGATTTGGCTGTCTGACAGAATGACTACCTGACTCAACACCACCACCCGTAACAAAAGGCTCTCCAAATCTCGATCATTGCTGTGCCCGAGGAATAAAAGTATCATACATAATTTAGTAATATGTATCCCTCTATAATAACTAATCCCACTCAATGTGAAGACCATCACACTCTATCCTCAGACTATCCCTGTCTATGGTAACTTCCTGCAATGGGGTCTCAGTAATGAGACGACGCCTAATATTTGTATCTCGCTCTGCTTTGAATCCATATCGCTCTATTGTCACTATGACAAGTTGTGCCTCTAAAACCTATCACCACCCTATCTTTGCAACCAAATAAGCACCTCCATCCCTAGGTGGTGTAGGGGGACCTAGAACCTATCCCTGAACCAGCGACATCTGATCACCCTAACCACCCTGTGCACCATCCTATCTGGCCCTACCAAGCTACTATGTTAGGATCTCAATGCGTTGTCTCTCTCCATGATGACTTATGATACCTACTCTTCCCACTGTGGGATCACCACTAGGATCTATAAATCTCAAAGGCATATGTCGTGCCCACCACTAATCAAAATCAGGAGTGGTACCCGGATCTGCTAGGCCCATTTTCCAACCCCATTGAAATGGAGAAAGAGCTCTAAACTTAATAATAACAATATCACGATCAGGCTATAGACCCCATACACAGACCTCTTTGGTGGTTCATCTGAATTGAGCCTCATATGTATCAATAAATTGACCTTGTCTCTCTCCAAACTCCCTGCATACTCTGTCGAGTAAATATCGCTCTAGACGAGAACGTGCATGACCAATCAACCATATGGTTTGTTTGCAGTATACCAAATGCTCCTGATCCTCAGGCCATGCCTCATAATCCATATAAGGTCTCCAAACAAAACCTGGCATGTCATTGAATACATGGTGCTAGTAGGAAAGTTGTCCAGGAAGGGTATAATGAAGGAAATCTCCATAACGATAAGAGTATGGATCCCCAACAGTACGATCTTGCACATCATCAGGCCGAGCAACTGTAATGTGCTCCCAGGCCCATACATGTAAAAGAGAGATACCTATAGAAATGGATTTCCCACTTTGATATGCAACCTCATGCATATCTCTATATAGGTGGGTGAGAAGACAGGGACCCCATGCATATCTAGTCCCATGCTCAAACATCCCCTCAATACATATACCCCATCCCACAGGGAATTGATGACCTTTCCTATCAGGAACAACCAGACTTGAAACCAAACCACACAGAACAAGGGAAACATTATCGACACTGCCAATAAACTCGGATAAATCTATCTCCGATTAGTGAACCTCCAAACGTCTCACATTGAGCACACATCGCATAGTGTGGGTACCTCGTCGAATAGAGTAGGTAATGAGCTCACCATGGATAGGTATGCAAAGAATCCCCCACAAATCCTTGAGGTTAATGGTGGCCTCCCTTGTAGGTAAATGGAATGAGGAAATCTCTAAATGCCACCTCTCTACGAGCGTGGTCATCGTCGCAGTATGGCATCAAATGATAGGCATATAACAAATGTGTAAAAAATTGACAACATCGAGAATATCTCGCTCCAATACGTCAAAAACAACAATCAAATCAAATAGATCTTGGGGTCGTCGCTCCCTCAATTGTAGTGGTTTAAGGACCACATGTGCAATCATTTCAACCCATGATGTTAGGGGTTCACTATGAACATGCAAAATGAAATGAAAACAATGAATAAACTAACTTAGGATTCCAAAAAAATTCAAAAGCAATGAAATTTCAAACAAATTCAATGCAAATAGGAAAATGTGAGGAATATTTGACAAAAGCGATGGGAAATTTCAAAAGCGCAAATTTCAAAAGCACAAAATTATTTCAAAGGCACAAAATGAAAGCAAGTGCATGAAAAAAAAGAAGCAAAAACAAAAAGGTGCAAAAATATGTCAAAGATGAAATTCGAAAGTGAAAAAGTAGGTCAAAGGCGCAAAAGGAACTGAAGTGCACAAAAGTATATCAAAAGTAAGCTTTTCAAAAAGTCAAAAGCACTAAAATCGAGGCAAAAGTGTTGAAAACCTAAAAAACTACACTATTGACAAGTTTGACTTTGTACATTAATTACACAAACATGAAAAGATGAAAACAAAAATTGAGAGGGTACATACTGGGGCACCGACGCCTGCGGGGATGTCCATATTCTCAAACCGCGTCTGCATGATGTGGGGCTCCCCGAATCAACACCATAGCTCCTGGACAACTGACAAAATGAGAAATCCAAAGACAATAATTCACTATATGCTCAAAGTGAAAATGAGGTAATTAGAACCCTAATTACCTATTTTAACCCTCAAAAACTATAATTTTTTACCTAGGAAACCCTAATTTTTATGTAGGAAACCTTCCTAGGTTAAAATTAGGAGCTCCCAAGAACATTTGAATGAGCAATGAGGGATGTATAAACTTAATTTTTTGTCCTCTACACAACTAAACTAAAATAAAATAGTCTCATGAGCCTGAACTCAAAATCAAAAATTTTGGCCAACCTCTTGAGGGAGTAGCATAGAGTCCTACCATCATTCCGCTGACCGTCAGGGCACAATGGGGCATAATTTTTTTAAAATCTTGATCTTAACATCAAATCTTTGAAACAAAGCAAATCGTACTTTGTATCAAAGAGGGGAAAAATGTAGACATGTAAAATTGACCTACCACCTATCACACACATACTAAATGACATTTTCACATCATCATTATCGAACATCACTACATTTCACATCAATTGCATCAAAAACCCTAATTTCCCCTATTAATTGAATAATATGACATTATTTAATTAATTCCCTTTTTCATCATCTTTGACCCATTAAATAAATTCCATTTATTTAATAAAGTCCTAAAACCCTATTTCTACTATTAATTAAATAATACAACATTATTTAATTAATTTACGTTTTATCATTTTAACCAATTAAATAAGTTATATTTATTTAATATAGTCCTACTCTCACTTTGTTTTGTCTTGATTAGTTAAATAACACCAATTATTTAATTACATTTCTAATTCATTTTATTCCCCCAAGTCGATTAAATTATTAAAAACATAATAATTTAATTAACTCACTTTCCCTCCAAATTTGAAGAATTTGAATAAACTATTCAAAACATTATCAAAAATCAAATCAAAATAATGAAACTTTGTTTGCAAAAGTCAAACTTGATTTGCACGTTCAACTCCAAAATGAATGAATTAATTAAACCAATTAATTAATCATTCTCAACCACTTTCCTAATTGAGTAAATAACGAATCACTAATTGCTCAATCTATCTCCTAACAGATTGATCTAATCTTCAATCCCACCGATTGCTCAATCTATTTCCTGACTAATTAATCTATATTCCTAACTGATCAATCTATATTCTTGAATGATCAATCTATTCCTCAATCACACTAATTATAATGCAATTAATTTTCACCCCATCTAAATCCTCTCAACAACTTTCAACCGTCGATCAAGATATTCTACTACGCGATCCTAATTGTCCATTTCAAATCCCAATTTCTATATAACAAACCTCTTTCCTCACAAAAAATGATAAAAGAATCAACATACCTCATGCAATAAAGTGATGCCAAATCGACATTGACAAAACTTCAGCAAACATCTTCGATCAACACGCACGTTCTTCAAAGCTTCTTGCATGCAACAATGGAGGCTTTGCAGTGATATGAACAACCCAACATCTTGCAAATACACTCCGAAACAAGATGGTAATGCTATTCTTTTTGTGAATTCATGTATGCTTTCATCTTTTGATTTCTTTTCTTGAATTCAACAATAGTTTAGTTTCATTTCGTGAATGAAGAAATAGATCTAGATTCTTGTTTTGATTAGATTAACTTCTATTTCATTTGCAATTATCTTGTTTACGCTCTTGGATTTCCCCCACACAAAGCCAAAACCTGTCTCACGTTGAAAACCACTCCCGTTAAACTATTTTCCGAAGTTGTTTTCTGATAACACCAAATCTGGACGTTTGAAGTGGTTTTATTTTCTGATGAAATTGCCTCCAAATATCAAGGAAAGTGGGAGCATGGACAAAGGAGTCGGATTCCTAAAGTAAATGTGCTTGACGAAAGTTATTTCCCCATGTTATATTAGCGTTTTTCTAGGGCAAAGGTTAAATATAATTTACATCCCTACTAAAATCTAAGAAATTCACAACATTTAAAGCTTTTGCAGACATTTTGATGTAAACAGACTATTTTTTTCTCATCATCATCTTCAAAGATTCTTTTAATTCTACTGTCCAAATCTGTAATTTTTAATTAATTAATTTAAAATTAATAAGTATTAGAGTAGTGGTTAGTATTAGTTTTTAAAATATTGTAATGTTAATTTTTTGGTTGAGTAAGAAATATATATTGTTACTGAAGAAGAATGTTTATAATGTGTTTAAATTTATGTTGAAATTTTTTATTTATTGAATAAAGAAAATAAACGATAGTTTGAAATTAATATAAATAAAAATGGTATTTTTAAAATATTAAAAAAATGAAATATAAATTTATCTTGGTAAATATTTTAATTTTTTGACATTATATATATTAAACATATAATTTTCTATCGGCGTAATCCTTGAACCTTCTTTAGGTGCAAGTGCTAGTATATATAATAATGAATCCCCTATTCATGGGAGCGGGCGGGTTGTTCTAGTAGAGACATAGAGAGGGGATACAAGATGGGTACCTCCAAATGGTGAATGGTTTAATTAATTTCGATGGAGCCTCACAATGGAATCTAGGGATCTCTGGAGTAGGATGTGTGCTAAGAAACTATGAAGGAAAAAATTTAGTGGTGGAAGCTAAAAATTTGATCAATGGGACAAAAAACGAAGTTGAATTTCAAGTGGCATGGTTAGGGATAAGATTATGCAAGAGATTGAATTACAAGACAAATCCATTTGGAAGGAGTTCCCTAATCACTATAAATGTTATTTGACATAGAGATACTCCCAATTGGAAGTTAAGGAAATTCTTGCCGTCCATTTGGAAGTTGCTAGATAGGCTTGAAGTTTTTTGTATTCCCCATGCATATAGGGAGGGGGAACACATTGTCGATTGTCTGGCCAACTAGGTGATTGACATGAAGGAAAATGATGACATTTTGGAGCTTTTATATTTTTGGCATGAAATTTATCAATTTGGTGAGGATGAAAGGACAGAGGAAATCAAGGGAAACTTTTGAGATTTCATGCAGATAGCAAAGCCGAAGTGAATGCATGATGGTAGATTACGATGGCGACCTTCCCACATGGGTGTGACGGTGGTTTTCCTTTATATGCTAGAGTGTAGAGGGAGTTGGCCAAGGAAAGGAAAAGCATGGAGATGATAATTTTCTTGAGAGCCAAACAAAGATAGTTTTCTAGGGAGAATTCTAGAGAACCGATAATAGAAAATCTTTCACTCTAGTGAGGTAGCGATGTTGCAAGCCATCAAAATGATATTTGGAGAGGACTATTTTGCATCGACCTTTAAGCTTCGAGTCAATTTTGATATTTCCTCAATGTTTATGGCCTACTTGCTTGAGGCAAGGGAGGACAAAGAAGTGGTGAAGAAACTAATGGAGGCATTAGTATGGGCATGATGATGGGTGGATATGCATTGTTTTATAGAGATGGAAATGGTTGAGTTTGGACTTGCTCCAGAGGATGGAATTTGGCCAAGTCTTACACAACATTATAACGGCCCATGGTTCCCTTTCTTGATTTGGGGAAAGGAAATGAATGAAGAAGAAAAGAGGCAACAAGTTGCATGGGGCATTGGTATTCTAAAGGAGGGAATCAACATGACACAAAATCGAGTTGTTAAATGGTCAATGGCCATGACGATGGAAGTTTCTAATAAAGGAGGTGACAATGAAATGGAAGAAATGTGTGTTATTGACATGGTATTTAGGGGTTTTTTGGTGCCTATTAAGGGGAGTAGGGTAGTTTTTTATTTTGGAGGGAAGGGTGAGTTTTATTTAATCCCCATTTTGTTTTATGTTCTCTCTAGGTGATCCCACAATACTGTGTCTCACTTTTTGGCCAATATGGACATTTATATCAAAAATTTTAAATGAATATTCATCTTTTCAGACCTATAGCAAATAAACCTTTAAGAATTTGGAGATGATGCAAACTAGTGGTTTGTGGCAGTTTTTGTGTAGATTCTAAATATTTTTTTTAATTTTTTTTGAAATAAATCATGAATCTTTCAACATCTCCTTTAATAACTAGTTTTAAAAGAAAACAACATTTTAAGAAAGTAACATTTATATCGTCCAAAATAAGTTTTTTCTATAAAGGATAAAATTCTAATTTTTGAAATATAGATTCTCAACATCAATATCTAGGGAAATGATATTTTTTCATAATTTTATGTTAGATATTTTTTTAATTAATTTATGAAGTCATTGTAACTATAATTTGGACATATGTGTTGTTGTCCAACATAACTTGTTGTGTATATATTGAAATGTAATTTAATTTTTTTGGTGAAACAAGAACATCAAATTATGGAGGGAAAGGATATTTTTTACAACTTTTTTACAATGTTTTACTATTTTTCAACCTCTACAGAACGAAGAGCTTGATGTTCAAAGAAAACCTATGTTCAATACAATTTGAAAATTAAATACATGATAAAATGAAAACATATCAAATCTATACTTGTTGGAAAGCTCATTTTGAGGCTACAATATTACAAAATAGCTTGTCAAGTTAAGTTCATTTGAAGGTCCAACCTGGGGTTTGAAACTGAATTTTTTGAGGAAATGTGTAAAGGCATGTTGATTTAGGCCTTGACCTTTGATCAAAGGTGTGTTTTAAAAAATTTCATTCTCCCCCAAAAATTTCCTCTTACCAAAAGTGAGACAGTTTCATGATTTCACCCCTCTCCCATATCTATGGGGACGATGAATAGCTTTTGTAATGTAAATGGGTGTGGCTCCTTTGCCACTTTTACATATCAATTATTATATTATTATATTAGGATAAAAGCAAAAATTTGTGTCACACTTTCAACCAACTAAATAGTTCTGAGAGAAACATTTTCGACTAGAAAAGTTTCGACATAATAGGTTTAGACCGAAACCACGTGGCCTATAGGTGGCACAAAGAGTTTCGGTCAAATATGTTTCACTCGAATCCAGAAAAAAAAATTTCCCAAGTGCCGCTTTGAAATTGGCTTATTTTATATGCATGGTTTTGATAGAAAGGGTTTCAATCGAAACCCTTTCTACTGAAACTATCTATGTGGCATCCTAGTTAGTAGCCAACTCAACTTTTTTCAAAAATTTCTAAAACTTTCAACTTCAACTAAGTATTTCTTCAGTCATAATGATGTTTTAAAAAAAAAGAAAAACACCCTTTTGTAGAGGTCGGAGTGGTGAATCCAAATATGTAATTTTTTAAATATTTTGATTAGTTTTAATATATTTTATTTTTAAAATAATGTAAGTAGGTTGTTAAAGTAAAAAAAGAGGTTGGTTAGAAATTAAAAAAATAGTAAAACATGTTAATTTTTTTTTTAAAAACATATGGTGCACTAGAGGAGAGAGTCCCCTTCAAAAGGGTATAATTTGTTTTTTGAAAATGATTTAAAAAATAGACAATAGTTGACATCCAATGAAAACTGTCACATTTTGAAAAGTTTGAATTTAAAATGTTATTATGAGAAAAATATACATCAAATTTTCAAAATAAAAATTCCATGCACTAGATATTGAAGTTATCTATTTGGACAAAAAAATTAGGGGAAAATGAAGTATTTTTCTATTTGTTTCTTGACATCAAGTGAACATCACTTTTTCCTAAAATTTCCAGCATTCCAAAATCTGCTCTTAAATTGATAAAAAAAATAATCAAAACAATTTTTTTAAAATTTGAAAAATTACAAAATTAAACTTCATCAATATTTTTGCTTTTCATTAGTTTACATCATTTTGAAATTCAAAACATAAAGACCACTTTATGTGGTCGAAGTTTAATTTTTTTTTTGCTATTGACCAATTCCTTTATAAAGTGTGACATAGGTTTGTGCTTTTACCCATTATTATGTTATTATATTATGTTATATTATAATTTATATATATGTAGAATATAGTAATATATAACATACTATATATTATATTTATTTTGCTAGGTAAGGTGCAACCAGGTAGCTTAGATATATTTAAATATAGAAATTATAGTTGTCGTTTATAAAATTGACTTTTAACAGTTTTATATCTATCCACTTCCTATTCTAATTCTCAAGGGTAACTCAAACCCGAGCTCTTCATAT
The DNA here is from genome assembly GCA_007258455.2 of Sequoia sempervirens. NCBI lineage: Eukaryota > Viridiplantae > Streptophyta > Pinopsida > Cupressales > Cupressaceae > Sequoia > Sequoia sempervirens. The sequence continues at coordinate 660,967,971 of VDFB02271358.1, forward strand.
CTATCGAATGAAGTTATTTGCAACTCTACAGGTTATAGCAAGCTTCATATCTACATAGACTTACACCAAAATGAAAAAATAACCTTTCAACCGTTGTGTTTCCCAAGTGTCCCACTGTCAATCATCGTCTCATTGAACTCCATCCATTCCAAGTCATAAATTGGATCCAAATTGTTAATCCTTTTGAGGAATGGGCATCCCCTTTCATCTAAAGCACGATGTTGCATTAGAGTTCTTGTTCAAAAATTCCCTAAGAATGACACCCATTCCACCATGGCTACCTCCTCTAGCACTAAAACAATGTCTCTCGGTCGTGGCATACTGACTCCAAATATGACCACCCTCAACACTTCCTCCAATCCTTCCAAGTACATGTGCTTAAACAAAGTCGTCAAAAACACTTGAATTATATTCTTTGGTTCCTCCAAGTCCAAGAGTGAAGCAATGAAACACGAGGAGATATCAATATTAACCTGTAGCAACAATCATCCACCATGAAATTTTCCCACAGAATCCATTTCATTGCCTTCAACGTTCACCCACAATGGTCCTTCAACATCACTTTGAGATGCTAGTTTGAATTTCCCCTAAGAAAATCCATTTGACGCCTTGGGAATGTAAGCCTCATAGGGGTATCCATATTTTCCCAAGCACTCAATAATAGTTTTTTTCTATATAAATTCCCATCTTCTAGCCGAGGTGACTTAATATAGACCTCTACAAATTAATTCCCACACTTGAGTTGTGGGAAATATTACCTTTGAAACATACTCTCTTGTGATTGCGAAAAAGTCACGCAGGAAGAGATAGAAAATATCAACCAAATCTTAATTAGTATATGCTCACACCACCTATCTAAGATAATGCACAAGTTACCGTACACTACCAATTATGCTTTCACATATGCCTCATTCTAACTTGCATGAAAATCCTACCAACATTGTACGCCTTCCTCCTCCACTGCTAGCTCGTTAAAGTTGAGCCTCTATGGCCACATTGGTAAGGAAATCCATTTCTTTGTTGCCTTTGTGATAAATATGTGAAAGGTTGAAATCCTCAGTCATTTAAGAGCCTTAGGAATTCCTCTAGATGGTTGTTCAATCTCCAATTTTGGGTTTGTCAATTACGAATTGCATTGAGAGTGAGAAGGGAATCACCTTCAATCTCCAATTTTCAAAATCCTAGCTTCATACCTTCTTTCAAACCAAGCCTAACCACATTCATTTCTACTTCATTATCCTTTCCTAGCTAGAGAGGAAAACTTATTTTTTCCACTATCACATCCCTATGATCTCTAAAAATACAACCAAAGCCTAAAAGTCCCAAGTTCCCCTTGGAGGCCCCGTTAAAATTCAATTTTATCCACCCTTCCTCAAGCAAGCACCAACTTGTTTTCTCTCAAGCTACCTTAGTCTTAACACTAGCAACCCCATCAATGAGGGATATTATAGTGTATTATTATTTATATTATATTATATTATATTATATTACATTACATTATATTATATTATATTATATTGTATTAAATATTATATTATTATAAGGCAGGGTGACCAACCACACCAAGGCTCCAAGTCATTGAGAGTCAAGAGCAGAGGGTTGCCCTATCTTACCTCAAGCTAAGCGATTGTTTAGATCAAGGATAGAAAATGACGAGCACTCTTCAGTGCTTTTGTCACTCTACTGATCGAAATGCTTAAATGGGGCTAAACGAGCCAATTTCTAGAACACGAACCATACCTTAAACAAAAAAAATTTTGAGTATAGCAGCATGGGTCAAGGATGACAACACCGTGCATTGGCTTCTCTCTAGGGCATTGGCATCTGTACGACCAGAAAGTGGAAACTACAGTACCAAATTCAAGGAAACCTACTAACAGTTTAGTCAATAAGATTTAACAAACTTATAAATAGAATAACGAAATACAATAAATGATTATAGAGATGGTAAAGGAGATTAAAAGAAAAAAGGTGATAAAAACCAACTCATTAAGAGTCCAGTTCACCAGCAAGCTCCACACACACGTACACCTACACACAACCAAGAGAGGAAAAATGTTGGTGTTGTATAGGGGTTTGCCTCAGTCAAACCCCCACTTTGGTGTTTCCACCTCCACAGACAACTAGATAGATAGAGAGAAATAGAAATATGATAAATAATGTAATGCTAGAATGGAAATGGAACTGAACACTACAAGAGACATAAAGCTACACAAATCCAACAAAATGAACAAAAGCGTTACCACCCTCGACCAAAGGCACTCAAGGCCAAGGAGAGAAGAATGCAATCCCACAATAATGGTAGAGTTGACGCAGTTGCAATAATGCTGAAAGAAACCTCATTATGCACCAAGATGAAGCTTTTGCGGTAGAGTATGTAAGATGCTACAATGTTGGAGATGTGAAGATAGTAGTGCAACAAGTAGCTCAAGCATATGAAAATGATCAAATGGGTGTGTAGAAGCTCAAGAATTTTCCCAAGAGATTGTAGAAGATGGAATGAATGTGAAATGGATGCATTTGAAGATCAAAATGGGAGGGAAAGAGCCATTTTCAGGCCTGATGGTCAACAAAGAGGTGTTACATTTCATCCCCAATGAGTGTAACGTCCCTATGGACTCTAGAGGAAGCAATCTGTTAGGGACAATAGTGTGTCATGTAGACATTTGCACGTCATGCTCACATCTCTGACAAAAATTCTCACATTGACACAAAAGATAGGCACCAAGTGGATTCATTGCGAATGGGTGAAGTGAAATTTTGCATTCAAGTTTCATTTTCTAAGGTGGAGGGATGCAAAAAGGAAATTTGCAAGAGGGGTGCAAATTTGCTCCTATACATTTTGGCCCCACTTTAGCAAGCATGAGTGTCAATGAATGTTCGGTAAAGTAGATCAAAAAGTTTAGGAATGTATACCTGAACCATCGAGGAAGCAGACCGCAATCTGGTGAGCTCAAAAGTGCAGGGCAATAAAATAACTCCACAGGTACTCTCTCCTAAGGAGGTTTGAACAAAGGACTCCATAGATCCTCGGATCTACAGAGCTGAACAAAGTACACCGAAGGCCCGCAAACCAACGATGGAAAAATCTCGTAGGATGTAAGTGCTTCATAGGCCCTCAGACCTGCAAAGAAGCCGCCCCCCAGGTACTCTCTCCTAAAGGAAGCCTAGTGTAGGGGGACTCCGCAGAGTCGGATTGAAAAGCAGCTTCACAGGCACACCTATAAAGCAACATGTTAATCCGTAGATAAAACATGTTAGAAAACAAAGAGAAACCACGTAGGCACACATGTAGATAGTCAAAAAATTGAAGGAAGAATTTTCAAAGGGGTCCCTTGGGAACCCTTCAAAAGAAAAGGGGTCCACTCAAGGGATGCGCTATTTGAAAGTAAAAGAGCATTTTTTGTAAATCAATTCAACATCAAGGAATCCTTTCAAAATATGTTCACTTCATCAAGGAATTTGAAAGGAATAAAATGCCCCCTTGTGAGGGGAAGGTCGAGGCTTCTCTTGCAGGAAAATTTGCTCCCTCCTTAGAGGAAATTTCTTTCTTTATGAACCCATGACGAAGGAAACACATTCCACTAGGGGTCCTTGTTGAGAATGCAATTTTTGAAAAAATGTTTTGAAAATATTTTTGAGAAAAAATTCATTGGCCACCGAATGCATTTTCTAAAAATTGAAGTGATATGATAGCCCCCCCTTGGGATGGTGCGTGTTGAATGCAAAGGCATGTGACATCCTAAGGAGAGAAAAGCAAGAATGAAAAAGTGATGTTGTGGCCCATGAGACATGGTGAGATATCACTGTGGTAATTTTGTCACACACGCGAGGGACAACACATGAGCACCACAACATCACGAAACAAGCATGAAAGATAAGAGAGAAAAAATAACATTATGAACAAGGGACATAGGGGTGATTTGATATTTCAGGGTCAGAGTTTCTCATAAATATATATAAGTATAATAATAGTATATTAATGAACTATCATCAACCCCCTACTATATTAGACCATATGAAGAATGCACGAGAAGACAAAATAAAAATAAAAAATTGGGTCAACATGGAAGGGAAGCCTAAATGCCTCCAACACTTTGCATCGTCCCCAATTGAAGAAGGCCCACGAGGTCTTCACCACTCAATTCTTGTGGGGTAAAGGTCAACGACTTCATGAATATCATTGAAAGGGTCGAGACCTCGTCTAAAGAGTTAAACTTGTACTTCACAGGAGTTCCATGTGTTTCCTCCACAGACGAGGGAGGCGATGCCTAAAATTCACTGCTAGGCTCACTGAGTGAAACGGGAGCATTGACAAACTCCAGTGATGCCAAAACTTCTTCTGTCACTAGGATGACACACGCTAACGCAGAACCACCCTCTGAAGAAGGTGGAATCCTCTTTCGACCCCCATTGCTAGTGGGGCCATCCTCCATCTTTCGTTTCGTTGGAGGATGCAAGATCCCCACAGACGAGGTGAAAGATGCAGAGGAGGATGAGAAGACCATGATAGACACCATAGAGGTGTTCGACATGTCCACAAGATTTGAGAATGGTGGGATGTTCGAAATGTACATCAAGAGAGGTGGATCAAACAAAGGAGCAATAAAAACCTGCACCTTTTTAGGGTTAGGGGTGTTACGCTCGCAGCAAGAGCTAGAAGTAGCATTGAGGTTGATTGAACTGAAGCAGAGGGGACAAGAGAGGAAGACATAACAACAGACACTGAAACATGGGCATTTGAATCCCCTTCCTTCCTCTATAGAGCAGATTTCTCGGTGGCCAGAGCCTTTTGTTGACGCTTGCGCTCATGTGCAAGGAAATTTTTGTGACTTTGGGAGCTAGAGGCTGGGATGGAGTAGAAGGCTCCTGCTCAGCCATCAAAGTGTCCATCACAATTTTTTTCAGTGGAGGGGGAGATTGAGCAGAGGTCAGAGCAACAGTGGGGGAGTCAGCTCTAACGCCTCAACGACGAGCCTCTTCCCATTAATTTCCTTGGGGGCAGGAGCGATAGGAAGCCGCAAAGGTCAAGACATAAAAGACTCCTCACGGGGACCTTTTCTCTTACCATACATGTAGGGATAAGGTCCCGAAGGCAAGGTAGGAAGGTCGGATATTTGAATCTTGGTTTTATGCCAAGTAGGAACCATCGAACTTCTTATGCAAAAACCAGGAGTAGTCACCCAGAGCTCCTCTTCAGGAAGGGAGGCAGGAGTGGTTCCCTGAGGATGGGTAGGCTTCTCCTTTCCCTTCTGAGAGGAGGAGGCAGCTTGCTACTGTGCTACTAGGTGAGTCACTTTTGGTTGTCCTTTTCCCCTAATTTTGTACTTCACATAATTTTGGTAAAGCAAGTCTAGCCAAAAATGATCCAAGGAATAACCCCCACGAGATACCAACGGTTGATATCCAGTGTCATGCACGACACCTTCGTGAGAGAACTTTAAAAATTTGTGAATAACGAAAGCGATTCCATTCATGGAAGCTAGCCACGAGATGCCCAACTTCACCCTGAACAAACCAAATTTTAGAATGACATCAAATGTTGTATCTACAGCCCTAGGTCCAACTAGGACAAAAAGAGTTATAAAGCCATATGGCTTAAGAGAAAGACCATCATGCGTACATATGATAAATTTTGTTTCCTCATATTCCTCCCTTTGTAGTGAATTTATCCATAACATCTCCTTTTTAATAACATTTACTCGGCTCACGGGGTCAACTAGGACTCCTATCATAGTGTTTCCATTGAAGTGAGCAGGAATGTATATAGGAGAGGGCTTATTATTCAGAGGCAAATCCTGCGAGGTGAAAGTCACATCTGGTGAACCACTCGTAGGCTGTGGGGGAGGAGTAATCAAAACCATGTTAACATACGTTGAGGGTTGAGGAGAAGCATCAAAGGGGTCAATAATCAAGTTCGCAGAATGGGATAGAAATGGGTCTGTGTAGATCTGCAACTCGCTATTGGCCTTCACTACCGACTTATTTGTGTTTTTCTTCTTCCCATCGAGATGGATAGTACCATCATCAATGCAATCCTGTATCTCATGATGCAAGTGCATGCAATGCTTGGTATCATGCCCGTTAACACACTGGTACTGAAAAAAAGCATTCCCATCATACCAATTAGGATAAGCTTTCTTTAGAGGCCAGGGGTTTTCCAAAGTTATGATTTTATCCTTCAATAACTTTTGCATAATAGAGGAAGATTCAGCTAACTTCATAAAATTTTTGTTGTGTTTGTGGTCGTGGTAATTAGTCATAGCAACTACATTTGCAACAACTTTTCCTTTTCCTAAAATAGACAATGGATTTTCCTTCAAAATGGGAGCGCGAGAAGGATCCCCCAAACTGAACCACGATACTCTCGTAACGAAGTACACAGATGTTTGAAAGAAGGATATTTCATTAGGGTGAACTTCTCCCGCAAGGCTTGCTGTAGGTTTCCTATGAATACCTTCTACACATCCGAGTCAACTAGTGGGTATGAAATTTGAGAAAAGAGCACTTAGTATCACGCTATGAAGTCAATTATCTTCTCATTTTCTCCTTGATTACACCAGACGAGATTTGAGAAGGTCATCTTCAGACTGATGTTAGCCTAGAATTGATGAAGAAACTTATTAACAAGCTGATCAAATGAGAATATAGAATTATCAGGCAAGGAATAATACCATTCAAGTGTTGTGTCCTTGAGAGACTGAGGAAAGAGTTTTTCCATTAGAGCATCGTGATGAAAGAAATATGTACACATGGCATTGAAAGTTGACACATGTGTCTACAGATCCCCTTTACCACCATACTTTTTGAGCTTAGGGATCTCCTTTCCTTGTGGGAAAGGAGTACTCAAAATCACCACCAACAATGGACTATGTCGGAAGGAAGGTTGGAAAATAGGTTGGGCAGAAGCTTGGGAAAGGATCGCAACTAATTTTACATCTGACCCATGTTCTAAATAAGAGCATTCAAAATAGGGTCAGAGGATGACAAAGGCCTAGTGGAACCTCCCCTAGCACCACTATCACCAAAACCATCTTCGAAGTTACCACTGTGACCATCGCTAGAGCCACCACCACTAGTAGGACCTCCACCGGAACCACCTCCACTACCGAAGCCACCACCATGGCCTCCACTAGAGCCACCTCTACTAGCACCACCTTTGTTGCCAAAGCCACCACCACTCATTCCACCAGAACCCCCACCACCAGGGGAAATAGGAGGGGTGAAGTTGAAACCAAGGGGTATTCTACTCACCTTGATAGTAGGGGGCTTCTCAGAAGTAGAGGAAATGTTGATCGAGGGGCCTATTTCAGACATGCACACTGACGTAGTAGGCATTGGGAGACCTATATGTCTTTCATAGGCATCGAGCACCTCCCCTCATGTAGTACCCGATCTAGTGTTATACAAAGGGATGTATGCTTTAGTTAAATCAGTGAAGCCATGTAAAAACTCTATACCCATCTGATCTTTACCTAGCATATATCTCACCTCACTAGCAAGTCTAGCAGCTCTCGCCATATTTGGTGCTTTCTCCAAATGATTCACGAGGTCCAACAACCTCATGTATAATGCCAAAATATTTTTTGCAGGAATATGAATAGCCTCATCCTCATCCATAAACGAAGTTTGGAGGATGCTGGAGGAGTGGGTACACAAGTGATCTCATCAATGAAACCCATCTCGTCCGTAAAACTTGTGGAAAAACCAATAGTATAACTAGAAGTGACCATATTTTCCATTGGTAAGTGTCATAGAATTATCCTAACAACGTACCTAAAATTCATAGACTGAGTTGTGATGCTCATAAACCCTCACAACACCTAAGTCTGACTCGTCTGCCGAGTGTGTGTGAAAGAGTTTCAACACAAAGAAACGGATAGACGTTGCTGCACATCGGGTTCACCAAAATGTAAGGTAGGGGGACCAACCACACAAAGGCTCCTGGAGGGTTGCTCTATCTTACCTCAAGCTAAGTGAGTGTTTAGATCAAGGATAGAGAATGACGAGCACTCTTAAGTGCTTTTGTCACTCTATTGATCTGAATGCTTAAATGGGGCTAAACGAGCTGATTTCTAGAACACGAGCTATACCTTAAACAACTCTCTGCCTGAGGATAACAGTGTGGGTAAGGGATAACAACACGGAACGTTGGCATCTTTTTGGGGTGCTGGCATTCGTATGACCAGAAAGTGAAAAGTACAATACCAAATTCAAGGAAACCTACTAACAGTTTAGTCAATAAGATTTATCAAACTAAACAGATTAACAAAATAAAATAAATAATTATAGAGATGGTAAAGGAGATAGAAAGAACAAAGGTGACGAAAACCAACTCACTGAGAGTCCAATTTTCCAACAAACTCCACACACACGTACACCTACACACAGCTCCAAAAGAGGAAAAATATTGGAGTTGTATAGGGGTTTTCCTCAGTCAAACCTCCACTTTGGTGTTTCCACCTCCACAGACAGCTAGATAGATAGATAGAAATAGAAATATGATAAAGAAAGTAATGTTGGAATGGAAATGGAAATAAACACTACAAGAGACACAAAGCTACACAAATCCAACAAAAAGAACAAAAGTGTTACCACCCTCAACCAAAGGCACTCAAGGCTAATGAGAGAGGAATGCAAGCCCACAATAATGGTAGAGTTGATGCAACCACAACAACACTAAAAGCAGCGTCACTAAGCACCAAGCTAAAGATTTTGTGCTAGAGTACGTAGGATGTTGTGATGTTTGAGATGTGAAACTAGTAGTGCAACAAGTAGCTCAAGCATATGAAAATGATCAAATGTGTGTGTAGAAGCTCAAGAATTTTCCCAATAGATTGTAGAAGATGGAATGAATGTGAAATGGATGCATTTGAAGAACAAAATGGGAGGGAAAGAGCCATTTTCAGGCCAATTGGTCAACACAGAGCCGTTACATTTCATCCCCAATGAGGAGTGTAATTTCCCTACAGACTCTAGAGGTAGGAATATGTTAGGGATGGCAGCATGCCGCACAGACATCCACGTGTTGCACTCACATCTCTGACAAAAATTCCCCCATCGACACAAAAGACAAGTGCCAAGTGGATTCATTGCTAATGGGTGATGTGGAATTTCACATTCGAGTTTGATTTTGTAAGGTGGAGGGATGCAAAAGGGGAATTTACAAGAGGGGTGCTAATTTGGTCATAGATAATTATATTATATATATATATATTTTGGGTACGTAAATAGTGTTTGTATTGTATTGATATCAAAATTTATAGTATATTGTCCATTGTGGGATGATAATTCATAGCTTCCATTCCCCACAACCCATCCAAAACCATACAACCCCAGGATTGACCCAAGATACCACCCAAGCCCCTAACAAACAACCCAACCCTTTAATGCAAATCATGGTCATAGCCCATCATACACAAACAAAGCATTACATTGCATAAATGACCAGGGACCCAAAAGAACCAGTGAGTATATTGTCGCCCATCCACCCGCTCGCCGAGACATTGTATTCTACGCCAAAAAACCAACATTTCACCCCCACCATCCTTAGTCAACTAACACCTCCTCCTCCTAGAGGTATTCATGGAAATTGGTTTTCCACCTGTGTTCAATGCCTCCTCCAAGTATATAAACAACTTTAGGAAATCCACACCACATTGAGAATGAATTTTGTGTTCTCATAGCTCATTCCTCTTAATGTCCAAGAGAAATGGGTATTTTTTTACTTGGATGTCAGGGAGCAGCATGCGCACCATATCCCAGGATCGCAGGATCCCAACCCCTAGATCTACCATAATTATCACCTCCTTGACCCCACCGAGCAAATTAACCATCACCGGCTTTCGAGCCATGACAAGCACCATGGATTTGGGAAACTCCAAATCAAGAAGCATTGCAACAAAACGACAGGTGATATCAACATTCGTCTGGTATCGCTTCATCAATACCATAAATTCTTTGCCCAACACCAATTCAATTTCCCCCAACACTAGAGCATCCCATTCCTTGAAGACAGAGTGAAGCTAGTTCCCCGTAATCTTTCCCAAAAATTCCCATAGCTTCCGAGACATAGTGAGTTGAATGGGAGTCTCCATTGCAACAAAACTGAGCCACTACCCTTACACAACCAAAACCAATGAAAATTATAAAGAAATTATGCTTGGCGAATACCTCCACCCACCAACCAATCCTTTTAGATCAATTGAAGAAAGTCTTCATTATTCTTTCTGATGTCATTAGGACGAAGCCTATAGCTTGCATTGTTTCTTCTAGTGATCATTTAGAGTCTTGTCATTGCATCCTATAATATTTAAAGACTACATTTTTTGGAAAGGAAGATCCACGTATATCCTTCATTTGTGAAGTATGGTGTCATTTTTTATTGTGTAGGATATGAGATTTATGCAAGTTTGTATCTATTTTTTTTGTAGTTCAGTCCATTTTTCAACATCTTGTGAGATCTTGGATGCATATTGTTGGTCAATTGCTTGGTTTGATAGATAAACAGTTGCATTGTTCACCTCTCTATATATGTGCCTTAAAATGTACCTATTTATTAAACTCAGTACTGCACAATTGTTTTTGATCCATAGTGTACTTTTCCAGCTTGGAGCTTTATGCTTGGAGATTGTGTAATGCCCACATTTTACCTTAGTGAACAATGACAAAACCCATCTTTTCTAAATTTTAAATAATAAAATTCTAAGATTTATTATGTGAATCTAGAAACAAAATGTACAATATAATTTATGGCATTGCACCTAGAAGGCAAGGAGATGGAAAACAATGCTCGGGTGTGAGAAAACTCTTTCTATACACCCTAATGATGATGGAAACTCACCGAGTTTAGGTGTGCAAAAAAGCCACCTAGATGGGAGATTCATTTCCCAATTCTCCCAAAAGGTTTATTATATGAGAGGGTGAAGGTCACCAAGATGAGACCTAAATGAAAATGTAAATGTAGCAACCACCTCCTTCTAAAAAGAAATCACCAGGATTTATTTACCATGTAATTAATAACTAACATCATAAGTAAAATGTGGTATGAATTTTTTATTTTCAAAACAAAATATGCAACTACATAACTAAATACACATAGATATATCATATCATCTAATCATGCTTTACAAACTTAAAAGAGTACTCATCTTTTACTTTTTGAATTTCAACATAAATGATTTCATTTAAATAAGATATAGCAATAACATAAAGAAACAAGTTCAAAGATCCCATATCTGGATACTTTTTGTCTTCCAAGACTCAACATGTCATTTGCAAGAGGGATAGCATCACCCAGGTGCTTTACCTCCAACCACAAACTAGCAGTCCCCCACACACCTTCCTAATTGGAAGTGGACCTGCCCTTCAATGAAGGGTATAGTTAAGAACC